>JAKSZP010007887.1:0-436540 GCA_022478985.1 Massospora cicadina
GAGCTGGCTAATTGCTTCTCGGAGCAACTAATCGTGATTCAGTTGAAGAAGAACCAGAAGAGCTGAGCACGTTTACAGCATCCATGTTAGTAATTATGGTTTAGTGTACAGGCGTGCCCCCTGCAGTGAACTTAAATTGTTAGAATCCAGCAAGGGTTATGCTTGCTGGTGCTATGTGCCACTGGATCCCACAATGGAATATTTTAGATAAATAAAAACTCTTAAGAAAACTTAGTTTTTACTTTTTGTTTTTATTTGTGTGGGGCAAACCAGAAAAAAGCTCTCTATTCAATACTAGTATTTCATATTTAAACTAGTTTGAATCTTGGGGCCATGGGAATTTGGGGCTATAGTATTAAAAAGCTGAGTCATCCAAATTAGGAAATACAGGCTTTTCGGCCTATCAGAACAAAGGTAAATATTCTGTGGCAAAACCAACTCATGTGGTAATGATTTGATAAATTGAACCTAATCACCAGTGGGTAAAATCTTCTCACCTTGGGGGAGAACAAACCCATGTGGTAATGGACACCTCAAATTTGGCTGAGGATTTGGAGCAATCCTACTATCAGTTCTTACCTTATTAAGCTGATTTTGTTTATAAAACATATTTTCCTTTGGTAGGGTTCCACTGAGAATCCGCCAGGGTCTTTTGGACGATGGTACTCATATCCTCATTAACCATAGTATTATTAGAAGACCAGACATATAATTGGCCGATCATAGTAATGGATCTAGGGGCATTTTTACCTTTAACATTCTTTTTCGAAAGTTGAGAAGGAGAATGTCCAACAACCATGTTGGCGTTGTGCACCAATGCCCCAAACTGAAATACCAAAATAGGAAGGTGGTCCATAGAGTGAATGGTTTATAAGAACACTGCATGAAGAGGGTTGCAGGAAATATACTCCTACAATTTTTTCTAAATTACCATTTACCCATTAATTAGTGTGTGTATCCACAAGTTGGCCCACCTAAAATTAATAAAGAAATGAACAGTAAAGTATATACAAAGAATATTTTCTTAAGATTTACAATTACGTTTCTTTATTTGGAGTTTTACACTTTATAATATAATCAAATCAGATAAAATTAATTATCTGTGAAAAACCCTCATATAGAACATAGTTTATATAGAAAAGCCTATAAGCTGCCAAAACTCTAATATAACAAACCAGTATTATATACAAAACAATTATCTATAGTAATATCAAATATCAATTATTCAAGAAAAACAGTCTCTTCTTTCCACTTGGCATCATTTTTTGAGTAAATATACAAAAAGAACAGAAAAATCACTAACCCCAAACTCTCATTAACTAGTTTCACACTGATGTCGTTAGCTCCCCCACCTGTTACTTTAGTGTGGGGCAACTGCAAAACCCCACCTAGCATTTTCTGCTCCCCAGAAAATACATTCAGATTAAATCACTAGTTCTACTAATGCAAACTGCTATTATGCCCCCAAGAAGTTAGTGCTTCATCTTTCATGCACCCACACAAATTGCCCAACCCTGTCACAGAAGTGGAAAATGTAATTTGAGACTGGACTGCAAGCTGGGGCGCGTGAACACCTAGGAAGCAACCCAGAATTCTTGGGGCATTGCCATCCAGATGACCTGGTAATGGGTGGGGGAAAAGTGATTATGGGGCAACAAATGACAACCAAAGTCACTACAATTCCTAGTAGAAACTAAACTGTGGCTACTACAGTGGCAGTAGATTCTGCCGCAAGTGAATCCTTGGAACTCACAGAAGGCTATGAATGCGCTGGGGCACCATGAGTTGTTGAGAACATGGAAAGGTCACAGAACCTTTTCCAATGAGGAGAAGTGATCTTCATTAGCAAAGGTATGTCTTTATGTCAGAGGGTGTCCACAAGTGGGGACATCACCAAGAGGCCGCTAATTTGATAACTCCATTTGAGAAGGGTGGACAGCAACGTCGTGAGAATGGCCACCAAGGCCCAGTCATTGCACTACCTTGGGAATATAGTTCTTAGTATCGGCCACAGCAGAAACTAATAAAAATCTAGAACTGGAAAATTAGGTTGGAAAAGACACATGTTTTCTATTAAACAAAAATATTGAAAATCAACTGACAACCATAACGGTGAGGGATGGTTGTCTTAAAGTACTAGATGACTTAGGGAATAAATGGGTTGCATGAATGAGGGTATTGTGATACCAACCAATTATGGTAAAACGAGAATTTTCAACTAACTTGATGCTGAATTAACCTTCTGCTGACCAGCTAACTCCCACCCAGATTTTTCCATTAGATTTTCCTTCACCTTTTATTCTGCTTGGTGGATCAGTGGTGCTTTGTTCAATAGGTGACTGGTTGCACCAATGGTCAGGCCTCATAGGGATGATACCAGTGAGTATCAAATGGATTTTTTGCCCTTAAACCAACTGGAGTTGGACCACCATCTTCCAGCTGGAGGGAAGCACCCTTGTGGAGTTCTAAACCTGATTGTACCACAAATGACCGATTCCAATGCACCCTGATTTATTTGGATTTATCACCTCTTTGGCAGAGCCTGAAATTATCACCAGATATATGTGCCCATTATTTTCTCTTGGCGGTGTTCTCTAACCACCGCCCCCTTTACACACACCCCATCTGATCTTCTGTACAGCTCTTTAATGGTAAAATAGGGGGAAAGGGGGAAACTTTGAGGGGGTACGCCATCACCAACCTCTTATATACAACATAGTCAAATATCCCTGGGTTACAAGGGGGTAGTCACCTTCTTTGCCCCCTTTTTGGCATAAAATGGGAATTCTGCATGGTCAAGGCACAGGGGTGCTCCCCAGAATTACACACCCACTTGCCTTCCCTCTTTCAATATCCAAGTTTGCCTCTGTAATGGCTATGGGTGAATTTTCCATGCAAACAAGGCAATATTTGAGCTTTTAAACACCACTTTTGTGCCAGCAGGCTTCATCAACTTCCACCATTTAAAATTTATTTGATGTTAATCTCCCTTCTGAAGAGGATGCTGCCACAGTTGTAAAACCTAAAATAATTTATAAGAAGTCTCATTTGTCCATGATTAATACTTGCCTTCCCACTGACATAATAAATGTGGTGAGTTTTGACAAACTCCTATCTCTCTCTCTCCTAAGACAAGTGTCATATGAGGAGTTGATGTTGGGGCTTTCAGTCTATGGCTTGAACCCCATCATTTGCTTCAATGTCCCTAGCGGTGGCAAAAGCCTTTTGGCTCCCTGTACTACTGCTAAAATTACTTCTCTATGGGCAGATATTTCCCAACAGATACTCCACAATGCTTGCCGCATCTGCACTCAACCATTTCTATTGGTCACACATTGACAATGGATGCCAGATTTGCACTCTCAATTTTACGTTAGACCATTTTATATAGTCATGTCAGTGTACCGCTGCAAATAATTATGAGGAAAATTCTCATGCTGAAAACCCTCTATCATGATATACCTGGGGTAACTTGCTGCCAGTACCCTTACTGCCAGTTAAGTCATCAGGCCACCGCCCTGAAAATCCATCCTTCAGAATCCCTAACCAGCCTCATTTATCAGTTCACCCTCCACCCAATCAGGATCAGGCTTGAATTCTCATTTGCTCCCACTGTCATGGTTGAATGACATCATTAAGGTACAGATTTCAGAAATAAGGCTGAAAGTGATGAGGCTAATAGGACAAAGTTGGCAGGCATGCCTGACCTAAATCACACCTTAGACCAACGCTGTGTAAAAATAAGATATATCCAAGCTGGCTCAGGGGGGACGCATGATGGTCAAGGGAGCATTTCATCTGAAGAGTTAAAATGCACCAGCTAAATTGAAAATTTCTAAAGATTTTGAGCTTAAATAGGGAATGGGGCTTTGAGTCACGTTCAAATTATAATATTGCAAATCTGGTAAAATAGCTTCAGTAGACCACTCAAGTGTGGGCTTACTTATGCTAAATTATGATAAAGGATGGGAAGTTGCATTTATTACTTTTGATTGGGCACAGTACCTCACCTGATGAAGATGATCCCCCAATTAGTTAATAATAACTATTTTGAGATCAACCTTTTTTGTTGGTCAACTTAATTATATTAAACCCCCGTTCAATTTTACTTATATGTATATGTTTTGTATTCTTTGCTAACCTCAAGGAGGTTTCAGATAAAGTACGTTGTTCCATCCTCACCCTAGTGCCATTTTCACCATCCTCCTTTGTTATTTCCTGTTTAATCTTGCTAGCAGGTTGTTCCTGGGGTTTGTGGTGGGGCCTTCCACACCACCTCTCTGACACATGAACATTATACACTATCTCATGAAATTAGTTGACAAACCTTCTATTGGTCTCATTGAATTTATTCCATGTGGGATTTTATATTTGTGGTGATGGGGTGCGTTGGCTGTTCACCATGGCTCCAATGCTTTTGGCCATGGCGTTATAATTCATTTTAGCGGTGAGCCAGCTCTGAGTTTCTTTGTTTAGCCCGTGGTGCAACTCACACCCTTTCTGTGAGTACTTGGTGATTTGGACCATTCAAAGCTCAGATGCTTTGGCTTCCAGTTTTTAGACCGCTTTTATCAACTATAATAACCATAGCCCTTGTTTGCCTTCTCCTGGTGTTAAGTGGCTGCATCAGCTTTCGCCCTGGGCTCCTGCCTGGGTATTTCAAGTTTAGGAAACTTTGTCAAGGGTGGTAGAGGCAATAAAAGATTTGGAGCGCCTCCTTTAAGTGAGCAACCCAGGTTCTCTGCCTTGCAAACCTTCCATGGGTTTTTTGCACCACGTTGTGTTGGGCGCCTTTGGGGCCCCTATTTAGATAAACTCACTTATGTCCCAGGCTTACCTGTGTTTAATGTAGTTAAAACGTCATTTCGTTGTTCATTGATGGATACACACGCAAAGAACTCCATAGTATTGCAGGCTCCCCCTGCCAACTGCAATCATCTAATTAAAGTTCTCTTGGGGTAAGTTCCTCCCACCCCAAATTTTGTATAATCAGTTGATGGCGGGGCTTCTGGATTATGGGACTCAGTCCTACCTCGTCTTCACTGTTCCCTCTGGTGCAGAGCGCCTTGTTGCCCCTTGCGCCACTGCTACCATAATATCACACCACCCTGCCATAGTCTAACAAATTCCTCATGCTCATATTGCAGCGGCGCCTGAGCACTTTTTTTGGACTTGTGTGGATAATAGTTGTCAGATTTGTCCCCTCTGTTTTGGGTTTGACCATTCCAAAAAATCCTGTTCTCATGCCACTTCCTCTGATGCAGCTTCAGAGATCTATTAAGTGGATTCCAAATGGGGCCTTTTGTTGCCTATTCCCACTCAACGTTTTCATTTGATGGGCATGAGTGGGAAATCGGCCCCCACCAAATCAACCGCCCACATTAACCCACCCAATTACACAACCACCAATCAGAGTCAGGCTTGGACCACCATTCACAACTAAGCAGCCCATTTGACTATTTCCCCCCAAATTTGTCATCCACTACCCTTGTGAACCAAAATTCATGGGACCTATTAGCTGAGGTTGAAAAATCAGATAAAGTTTTTAAGAGTGAGGATTACGGGTATCTCTCAGCCAGTTTGATTATGGTTGGGCTAAATTTTTACCTTCTGACTTTGACAAAACCCCATCCCCCAAACTCTCACTCCTAAACCCAATGCCGCCCCCTACCAGAGTGACCACCAGCTCGCTTTAGCAGCGGTGGCTTCTCCCCATTGCCACAACCTTCACAAAGCAGTGGCCCAAGCAGTGGCTCAATTACAACTAGGGCTGTCCACACTCCACTACCCCTTGATTTCTCTGATGCAGCCCAAAGTAAAATTGGTAAATTATCTGACGATGCTGAAGCCTCTGTCATGCATGTCACTAAACTAGCAGATTTCAAACCATCTGCTAAAATCACCCACCAAAGTTTATTCAATTTTGCCCAACTCCCCAATGCCTGCATTCAAGCTGAACATCACTTAGCAGAATTTGTTGAAGCTTTCTACCAAGCTGATCTTGATGATGAGAAAATAAACTAATTTTACATCAATGTCCACCCACACTATGATGATGCCCCAACGTCCTGGCTCTCCGCTTTAGTCCATTTCTTTAATCATCATGATATTGTAATGAAGAGTATGTCTGAAGAAGAGCCGCCTGACCCCCCCTCACCAACTGCCATGATGGGTTAACGTTTTCCGCTCCCCACCTGGTTGGAGATTTTTTTTAGTTTTATTGTTCCATTCGTTCATTTGCTCATTTCTTTTGCTCTTTGCTTATTGATAATGTTCATCCCCTGGCCGGCATACCTCAGATAAATTTTAAATTTTAATTTTGGGGTGATTTCCCCGCCCTAACTGGAAATGAAGCAGATAATTGAACTATAGTTGTTTCACCTGGGGAGGCCCCTATAAATACTAGCCTGAAAACTCACATGCGCCTTTATATGGGAAGAGTATTATCCTTCAATTCCTTTTAGTTTTAGAAAAACTTGAGGGTGCAGGGGTCTAGCCCTGAGATCTTATTAATTTTTTCAGTTGATTTAAATTTTATAATGTCATCTGCAAAGGCCCCTATGATTAGGGCGCCTAAAACTATGAATTCATCTTTTAATGGGGCAGGGCTCACCACTGCTCCTCCCCTCATTTTAGGGAAATTGAAGGTTATAAGATCCTAGCCTAAAATTTAAATTAAAATTTTATTTGTTATGGTTTCCTCTCCAAAAATCTTTCCTGAGGAATTAGCTAAACCATCATTGGGGGTCCTAGCTCAATGGTGTCAAATAATGACAATCAGTTGGCTTTTATATTAGCATGGTGTTATTGACACAATAAATGAATTTCTGATGAAAATTATTTATATAAAAACAATTTAAATGGAAGCTCTTGTGGGTCCAGTATTGCAACAATTCCAGTGTATCACATCACTTCTGAGAACCCGCGCTTGTCCCCCAAGATGATTCAGAGAACTGAAGAGGTTAAGAAAAACTTATTGCTCCTAAATTTTAGTAAGTATGCTGCTGCTTAGATACTGTGGGGCATGAAACTTCAGTGGTAAGGATTGCAAACTACCCTTCACTTTTTTCGATGGGAAAACCCATCCTGGGGGTGTGAATAGGTCTAAAAAGGAACCCTCTGGTAAACTGTTGGTATTATCTGTTATTAATAAAGACCATTTAGGTTATTTTCTACTTTCTGATACTATTTTTCACTCTCAGGGAAAATCAGCATAACTAAATTGTTGGATACTAAAGCATCTGAGAACTTTAGTGTCATGAACTTTATTGACTATCTTGATTATGCTATATACTTGGTGGTATGGTAAGGGCAGGCGCCTCCCAGGGTATTCCCACGCTGAAGGTTCAGTAGTTAAACTCTCATTCCTCTAGGTGTAACTTTCCAAGAAAATTATATGGAAAAAAGTAGATCTCAATTGCCCGCGATAGTTTTTCTTTAATGTCCTCAGGTTCCCCGCTAACTGCCCCAGTGTGGGGCAGCGGCAAAACTCACCCTGCTGTTTTCTGTCTGACAGGAAAACGTGCTCAGACTGGCTCGCCCAGTCACACCAAACCCTTGGGATGACTTGTTCCTCCCAAAGATCTTGACGCCCACCTCACTTGTACCCAAGCAGTTCCCCATTGCCCCTGGTGCTCCCCTGGAGCAACATGCGTTTTTGCCTTAGGGTTAACTATGGGAAATTCTTCCCCTATGACAACCAAGCCATTATCAAAATGGCTCAGGTGGTGGTGATACCAGCCTGTTTTATTGAATTCCGCCCCTATAAAGGGTACTTTGATCTTGGCTTCCCCTGTGAAGCTGATGCAGCCACTGCGGCAATGGTGCCACTAATATTCAATAATATTCCCCTCCCAACAACTCAGACCTGGCTCCCAACGGATACCACCTTGGTGGTCCAGTTCGCTGTTAGTTCACCCATCTTCCCATTGAGGTGCTCCACCAGGAGCTGATGGAAGGTTTGGCAGGTTATGGCTCCAATCCCATCTTGCAATTTGTGGTTTCAAATGAGGCCACACGCCTTTCTGGGCCTCAAGCGTATGCCACAATCAGCCCTTAATCAAATAAAATTTCCCTGTTAATTCCCCCTCATTCCTTATCCCCTCTGCCCCTAACATCTGTTCTGGGCCCGCGTCAAGGGCGGATGGATGATCTGTCCATCCTGTTTTGAGTTGGACCACTTAAAACGTAAGTGCCCATCCTTAACTGCTTCTGATGGCTCTAATTTTGTCCCCCGGCTTCCAATCCACTGTCCACCCTGTGCCAGCTTCAGTATGGGATATGATCTTACCTTCCCCTCCACCAAATCCTGCTGCTGCAGCTGTTGCTGCAGCCACCAATCAGCCTCCTCCTCGCCCCAGTGCCACAAACGCTCCCTCCAATCAAGCTTAGGATTGGACCCCACTTTGATCCCATGAATCCTCCAACAAACCAACCAAACCTCAGGAATATACCGATTCCCCAATTCAACTCAAATAAAAATCCTTGGGATCTATTGGATGAAATTGATGAGTTTAGAAATATAATTGAAGACCACACTATCCAAAATCTAGCGGTCTGTGTTTATTGACCACGATGGTGAGCTACCCTCTTGTTTATATGCCCCAGCAAAACACCAAAACGTTCTGTGGCGACCATCAGCTGGAAGTTGAAGAAACAACTAAGCCAGATTGTCATCTCTCCGCAAAGCCGGCGCCAAATCATTGGCGATGCTCACAGGAGAAAACCCTCCTCCCATTATTCCAGCCACTGCAAATAAGCTTCAAATTATGTTGATTGAAGCTCACAAAGCTGTCAATGATGCTATCCAGCACATGACAGTGGTAGCGTGGAATCCCAAATCAAAGATTACCTGTACCAATATTTCCACGTTCATAAAGCTACCCAATGCGCGCACAAAAGCTGAAGCATTTTTGGCCAGGTACGTCAGAACTCTTATATACAACAGCTGTCTTCCTGCCACCCCAATCATCAGAAATTTATCTATACATCCCGCTGATGCACTGACGCCCCTGCTCTCCACTGTAGCCTGTGTCCTGCTTTGGGGTGAATTAGAGGCTGAGGATGAGCCCCCTGATCCCCCCTCCCCTTCCGTCATGATGAGATAAGCAGCTCACACTGTCCCACCTGGTTGGTTGTGTTCATATTTTGTGTGTCGTCCACTCATTTTAAGCAGTTTATTTGTTTTATTTGGCGAGGACTTATTTGTTAGGTTTTTGAGTTTTGGTAATGTCCATCCTCTGGTCAGCTTACCTTGGTTAAATAAAGGTTCATGGGTTAGTTGATTTTTGAGTGGGCAACTACCATTTGGCTGACCATTTTTTGGCAGTCAAAAATCTCTGTACCTAATTTTCTTGGGAGTGGTTTGGTGGTGAAAGTTTGATATCCAAACCAATTTGAAAGATAACACCTTGTCGCTATCTCATAAGGGTGCAAAGAGTTAGCAATCCCCATGTAAGAAGGAGAAACTTAAGGCAATCTGCAATGATGGCTGAATGTACACAAACTTTCCCTTGCACACCTGCTGAAGCCCTCACCTGAAGTTCCCCTACCTGATTGCTCAGAAGGATTGGAATCTTCTTTGATGTGGCTTTTGCAAATGTCCTAAAAACATTCTAGGTTTAATTGTAACTTCAAGCTCACAGTGGACCTGGTGCGCATTTTCTATCTACCCTTTGACTTTGCAGAAAGAGGTAGCTTTGGATAAGTGGTCACATAAAAGTTAGATAAGGGGACTTTATTTTGGCAGAACTCTCTAGTATGTTCACCACTACTCTTTGTGTTGAAAGGAGATAGGACTCTACGCCCCTGTGTGCATTATGGTAAAATGAACAATGCTACCATACCTGATATGAATCCATCCCAGTGGAAGCACAGATTGCTCACTATGTGGAGAAGGCCAAGTTCTTCTCCAAATTGTATTTCTTAGATTATAAAACAGATCTGTATCAAAAAGGGGCTTGAATGGCTTACTGCCTTCCATACTAGGAAGGGGATTTTCCTATTCCAGGTCATTCATTTAGGCTCAGAAATGTTCCTGCAATTATACAACATCATATTAATGCGCCTTGGGGAGTTGTTAGGCATATGTGCGGTATCCTACATGTATGACATCCTGGTTTTTTCCACTGATTCAAAATCCCATGCAATACACCTATGGCAAGTAGTTGAACATTTGAGGCGGCGAAGTTAACTCTGAAAATCAGCAATTGCAATTTTTTCAAGTCTCAAATCATCTTCCTGGGCAACATCATTCTTAATAAAGGCCACATAATCACTCAAGACAAGGAGAAGACAATTTTGTTAGTGGACCACACCAATCAAGTTAAGAAGTTGAGGAGATTTTTAGGGCTTGCACCTTCCTGAAAAGGTTCACGCCAAGTCTATATGAGGTAGCGGCGCCTTTATATAAGGCTAGCGGTACCAAAGTGCTTCAGTGGTCCTCTGCACTAGAGGATGCCTTGAAAGTGGTAAATTTCACTATGCTGTCCACGTCTGTTCTCCATCATGTGGCCTTAAGAGGGAGTTTTTAGTGGTCAAAATGCTTTCAACTGTGCCATAGCTGCTGCGCTCTTGCATGAGGGTGAAGATGGGTTTGAGAATCCTGTGGAAATTTTTTCTAGGAAGTTGTCTCTGCCCAAGTTAATTCACATTATTTATTTTTTTAGTACTAGATGGTCCCAACCCGAGGGGGGGATTCATTGATGTTATTCACATTATTTATGACAAAGAACTCCTGGTGGTAATGGAGGCTCTTGTCATGGCTCCATGACATAATTGAGGGCACAGATTTTAAGGACAGAGCTGCATGTCAGATGTCAAAAAAAGGCTAAGTTGGAAGGCCTTCCTGACCTTAAACTACTCTGGACAAACGCTGGTTACAGGCGAAATATGCTTAGGTTGGTTTTAAGGAATGTGCATGATGCTTGGCCTAGCATTACAGCCAGGGCGTTAAAACGCACCAGCTACATTATTAATCCCAATGGTTCAAGACGTTTATTTGAGGAATAGGGGTTCAAACTCGTTCCGTTTTTAATACTCCCAAACTGGGTTGAGCCCATTTAAAATCCATAACTTGAGTTTGGTCAATTTTGAGTTACAGGACCCTGGATGATGGTAGTATGCGCCTATTGGTGCACCTAGGCTTAGAACCACTTCTGCCAATTGAAAACTCGTGCCCCATCGTTTAAGTATGTTTCCATGATACCAACTTTCCTCGTTGCTCAGCTTCCTATTAAAAAATCTCCCATATTCTTTACATTTTTAATATGGTCATTTGGGCAAACCTGTGCGCGGACCTCCTCAAGGAGGTTAACAACGTTGGTCTCTATTTTAGCAAAATTATCTACCCTATCTGGTGCACCGCTAGGCTGCACTGGTCCACTCCAGATTGAGGCACCCAAGCACTTCAGCACTGATCTACACTTGGTTATGGACTCACCTTGAGGTACAACCAATTTTTGTTATTTTTGGCTATCTACTACTACAAACCGCGTTGTACACCCTTTTCTCAGGGTCCCTTGTGCTCTGGCACTTTCCGCAGTGCCCCTTTCCCAATTTTGCTAATGACTAGTTCCCTGGCAGTGTGTCAGTGCACACCACACCATTTCTATGGGAACGGGGGAGTTATAAGCACTGTCCTTACAGCTCTGGCCTATTGGCGTCATCATTTACATGGTTCTTCCTGGCCATTTCATGCTTATAAAGATCACCATGCCCTATTGTATTACCACGCTCCTCATGTCCTGACCCCAGGACAAACCCAGTGGCATGAGACCCTTGCTTAATCTGTGTTCTCTTATGATTTTACTAAGGTCAAGGAGAATGCTTTGGATGATGCTCTGAGCTAAAACCCTGCATTGCCACCTAATCCCAAGAAGGTGGAGTTATACAACACCCACGTTGTGGTTCAACCTGATAAAATTGTATCTGAGCAACCTTCAATACAGCAGGTGTTGCTATTTGACCTGCTCCCATACAGTCTAATCTGGGCTCACATAAAACTGATCTGTATTTTTCTACCTCCAAAATCTCTTCAAAAAATCCCTTGGCCACATTGGTGCATTATTCTATGCGACCTAACAAAGTTGTCAAAGGCAAGCCAGCTGTACATCCCCCACTAGACAATTTCAGGGTATTGAAGATCTTTTCAGTGGAGGTCATCATTTACCTTTAAAGAAATAGGGCGACGTCACAGCCTATGAAGTTTTGAATCTTTTAGTTTAATAAAGACACGTTTTTATCTCCATTTCAATCTTGCTTCCACTTGGTTTTATAGCCCTTTTTAGCGAGCTCCTTTCAGGCCATCTGGATTTTAAAATCTCTATTATATTTCAATAGGTCCCTCGTCACCTATTAACAGGATTTAAGTAGTTCACCAGACCCTATGACTAGGATCCCCAACTCTTCACGCTCTCCTCTCTGCGGGACAATTAAAATAATTCATTTTGGTACGCTTCAGAGGAATGACCTTCCTCAGCTACCCTATCCTGAAAAATTACTGGTGCTTTATGCCAGGTGCTCTCCTGAGCTACTTGGTGAATGATATATTCACAATGAATGATCATAACTAAAACCCATAAGACCTCTTACCAAAATTTTAAGCGTCACCCAATGAGTAAATTTTAATGTAACCCACAACTATGAGACTAAAGAAAGCAATCTTGGGAAATTTCATGCTACACTTAATAACTCTATTCCAACCCTTGAACCCCAGAACTATCGCTTTCAGCCTACAGGTGTTGTTGATACTATTAATCAATTACTTTTAAGTGTTCTTTTCCCCGGTGATCACTTCCATTACAACCAAGGTCTGCTTTCTCTAATGACATGCAAGACTTATACAACTCCGCCATATTACCCAGTTCTGGGGTGAGAATATCTCTCACTGAGCAATATATACAACCCAGTTTGTGCACCCCACCATTCACCATTTAGTTCAAATGATGGTAATCTACTATCAAGAAATTTAGAGGCAGTTTACTTTTTTAAAAGGGCTACACTAGTATCTTTTATTTTTAACAACCCAGCTTCTTTGGTTTTAAGAGATAACCATGAGGCTACTATTGTGAACTTCAACCAAAATAATTTTTATATAAAACCAATTTTCTCAATTGGACGTGGGAGTGGCTAGCCTTCTTAATAAGGGATTAGTCAACCAATCTAATGTAACAACCATGATTATTGAGAGTTGATTGCAAAAATTCATCACCAATCTCTCTGACCAATTAATACTTTTATTGAACAAACTTCAGAACTAAATCAAAATAAGTCACAGTACTCTAACAAGTGTTCAAGGCCCCAAGGTACACGAAACTCTTGATCCTCCTGGACCTGATGGTCCTCAGGCCCCCTAGGGAGCAGAGATCAGTCAGTCAAGAAGGAGCGATGGGGCCCCCTGGTCTTGATGGGGATGAAGAGCCATCTGGGTCTCCCGGCTATGAACACCCTGTTCCTCCTGGTACCCCTGGGCCTTCTGGGTCAAATTTGTTTTTGCCTTCCTCTCCAGAGGATCCTTTCCTTAGAAGCCACCTTTGCACTCCAAAACAAGATCTGGGAAATTTTTCTTGAAGCTGTTGGCTACATTGCTCTAGAGAACCTATTGACCCAAACCTTACTGTCAATGCAATTAAAGAAGGGTTAAAAACACTTGCCACCTTTACAATTCCCTTACCTCAAATTTTTTCATCAAAAAGAATAGCTTATTATATTAGAGCAAGATAAACATGAGCTCCAATCCCTAATCTAAAATTAACATGCTGAGATGGACATTTACATGACAAACTTCAACAAAAAGCTTTTACTAATTCTCTAATTGCCCAAATTGGGGCTCTTCAAGAGGATCTAAATGGTTTTGACAACAAGCTGATTTAAACCAAAACTTTTTGATCCCTCTGAGTCTGTCTTTCAGAAATTAACTGTGTTAGACCAGTGGGTGGTAACATTATTTAGGCTTCTATGAAAACAAATTTTAAACTTTGTCTTAAAGACAAGTTCACCCCTGGGGAGGGAAGTGTTGCTTCATTTTTTATATTTTTGAGAGCGCAATAGAGGAGGCTCCTGACCATCAGAAAGTTAAATACTTACCATCTAGTACTAAAAAAAAGTTAAATACTTACCCATTTGTCTTGATAGATCTGCTCAAGAAATCATGGTAACCTACCTTATATGATGCATAATTGGCCAAAGTTAAAGCCGCGCTTATTAAAGAATTCTGTAGTGATTATATCTTTGACAATCAGAAACAGGCGTTTATTATTATAAAGGTAAGACATGGAGAATCTCTCACGGAGTTTGATGCTTGTTTATACTCTGAAGCTCAAGCATTTGTGACTAATAACACCTTATGCTTGATGTCACTGTTGTTGCTGGCCTTTTCACTTTAGAGTTTAACCTGCAGCTCCACTCCACACGACTTTAGTGAAATGAAACTTTACTTCTAATTTAGATATCAAGGAGGCCCTCCTCAAAATTCCCGCCTCAATGATTACTGCCGCTCCTGATTCCACTTCAGCCTTCCATCTTCAAATTCATGTGAACAACAATGTGTTTGGAAAGAGTTGTCCTCAACCTAACTGCACCTATTGTGGGTGTAATGACCATTCCATTAAGCATTGTTGGACGAAAAACGCTGATATAAAAGCAAAAGAGGGGTCATCATAGGGTGAGAGGCTCCCTATTCTGACAACTCCACAGCTCCTCAGAACTGATCTGTTCATACTATTTACGCTGGCCTTACTGGCCCTAGTTCTTTTGAAGGAAAACTCCTATTGAGCTTTTAGTTGAAAATAAACCTAGTGACATTTCCTATTATACTATTCATAAGTCTGCCACTATGGAAATATATTCTATCCTAGCTCACTGGGGAGTGAAGGTGACATGTAATTTAGTAACAGTCTACATAGTGAAGGTTCATGCTATTGTCAAAATTGGTTCCCCTATCAAAATTATATCTTCATGACTAATTGGAAAATTAAGATTCAGCCCAACCTTAAACATTCATTAGAATATGGGACAGATGATACCGCATATACTCGCACTATAGGCGCTTACTCTCACTTGTCCCTGAAGCTAGGTGGCCTATAACTTTCTATCCCTTCCATACATTGGATTATATTTGATACGACCTCTTATTAGGCACTGAGTTCCTTAAGGAGCATGCTGCCATTATCAGCTTCAAGGATAACTTTATTTCTATACTAGGATACCAAGTCCTTTTAATTTTAATTCTCTTCTTAAAGAAAAAGGGAAGCGGAAATTGAGGATGTGCCTGCTTGAGTCTCCTGCCTTGATCAAGATTTTAGAATATTGTGTGTTAGGTTTAAAGTTAAGTTGCTCCCTTCATGATTGAGGCTGAGGAGGGGATGCCTTTACATTCTTTTCCACATCATTACCATACCTCCGCAGGCTCAAATTCTAGTGGACACTGGAATTCAGCTGGTCTCTCTCCTGATCATCTTCTCAAGGCTTATAGTTTATCTAACCCATCCGTGTTTGAGGCTCTCCCCTTTCCTGGGTTTTAGATCCAGTCTATCAAGGCACCGTCACTGTTCTTCTGGCCAACCTCTATTGGTATTCTAAAGAAATTAAGCTAAGTAAACAATTTCTTACATTTTTTCTCTTGCTTTATGACCAGGTAATGGGGTTCATGGAGTTGGGACCCTTCATGACTTTGGGTTAGAGGAGCTCCCCTGTTGTTGCTACAGTGTTCGTGCAAATTGGATCTGATTTGTTGGCCGAGAAAAAAGCTGCTGCAGAAGCTTTAATCGAAGAGTATTCAGATAGCTTCTCCTCTGCCCCCCACAATTATGGGCATATGAAGGCTGTACAGCACCGAGTCGATGCTGGGGACTCTGCCCTCTTCCGCTGCCATCCTTATTGAAAATAAAAAACTGAGAAAGCCCGGGTCACTCTTAATTTAAATAATTTCTTGATGCTGGCCTCCTTCAACCCTTGCGTAGTCCCTGGTCCTCTCCTCTCCTAATTAATAAGAAAAAGGACAGAAGCCACAGCGTCATTATTAATTACTGATGACTTAACACCATCACTCATAAGGACAGATACCCTTTACCCTGCATTAGAGATCCTCTACAATCCTTATCTGGATCATAATATTTTTCTGCGATGGACCTATCAAGCAGCTACTGGAAAATTGATCTCTCCGCAAAGATTGTGCCAAGTGTGCCCTTATCTCTCATGAGGGGCTGTTTAAGCCCACACGTATGCAGGAGTTATGTAACGCCCCTGCCAAATTCCAACGGGCTAAGGACCAGCTGTTTGGGGACCTCAAAGTAATATGCGTGCTAGTTTATTTTAATGATGTCACTGTTTCCTCCCAAACTTTACAGATCATCTCAATCATCTTCATCAAGTATCTCAGCGGTTATGAGAGGCCTCCCTGAAACTGAAACCTTCTAAATGCAAATCTTTTGAGCGAAAGATGGAATGTTTAGGGCATAAGGTGACACAACGAGGTATCCTCCCCATCTCAGATAAGGTCTCTGCCATCAAACGCATGCCTGCTTCTAAAAACTTACATGATATCCAAGTCTTTCTCAGGATGGTGTGCTACTACCGTCAGTTTATCTCTCACTTCGCTGACCTTTCTGAGCCTTTAGTTGAACTCCTGCACAAAAATGTGCCCTTATTTGGGACCCTGAACAGAAACAGTACTTTGATTCCATACGCACCACCTTATAATCAGCCCCCATCTTAATACATCCTAACTTTGAGCAACCTTTCGTTCTCTTCACCGACGCCAGTGACACCGCTGTGATAGTTGGCCTTTCCCAGTTAGACTCAGACCAAGTAGACCATCCAGTTGCTTAATTTAGCAAGACGTTAAACAAAGCAGAGCGTATTATTTGGTCTGAATGTGGATGCTTTGTGGTTCTACTTGCTAATAAAAAATTTTGCCCCTATTTGTATGGTAAATTTGTACAATTGTTACTGATCATGCTTCTCTTCTTTGGCTTTGTCAAACGAAAGATCCTGATCAAAGGCTATATCGTCGAGCCCTCAGGCTTCAAACTTACATTTTTCTATAGTTCACCAAGCCAGCGCCATTCATTAAAATGCAAATGGACTAACCCGCCTCCCTATCTTACATGTAACTATCACAGAAGAGGATCAACTTTATAAGCTTCTCCCTCACCCTGGGTTATGGCCTCAATAATCTCCAAATGTTCAAGCCCAATTAAAGAAGATGGACGTTAACACTAAAGCTATCAATGGGACTTTATTCAAACAGGTTGGCGCCTCATTCCTGCCCTACTTCTGCCCTTCACTCCATGCTGAAACTATCATGGAGGCCCATAAAACCCTTATACAGGGGCTATAAAGAAAACCCTTGTGTGGTTAAAAACCAAATATTACTGGATGAATATAACTGAGTCAATTCATGATGTTTTAGAAAACTGCTTAACATGTCAATCCGAGGGTAGATCCAATAAGCTACTTTAAATTTGAGCTTTTCACCCTGGGTCAACTTTTGATACAGTCAGCATTGATGTCATAAGGACTTTGCCTGTAGTTGTCAATGGCCATCGTTATATTTCTTTCCATCAATCACCTAAAAAAGTGGGTGAAGGCACTTTGGTGCTTAATGCCACTGCAAGAGCTACAGCCCTTTTCTTATATCAACAAGTATTCTCCCAACATGGTTGCCCACAGGCACTCTTATCAGACAACGGCACCAAATCTTATTTTTTCTATGGTTTATGAATTGACTTCTCTTCTGGGTATAAATCACCTCTTCATGACGCCCTATCGCCTAGCCACCAATGGCATGGTAGAACGTGCTAATGGCACCTCAGTTTCTATTTTATTAAAGTAGGCTGTTCCTGACCCCATACATTGGAACGATTTTCTCCCTAGCGCCTTGTTAAAATCTAAGTTAGCTTCAGGAGATTAATTAAGATGTCCGCACTCTAGGCCCTATATGGTTGTGAGCCGCTGTTTTCTTCCAGCCTTCACCCCATCCTCAAATTGGCTAATATAAGCAATGTAGAGCTTACCATTTGATGGTTAATAACGAGATTATATTTTTAAAGCTATGGGTAATCAATATATAAAAACTAACAATTTAAGAGAAGGAGATTAAGCTAATGAGCGCCATCCTGCTCTCTCTGAAATATTTGGGGGGTCTTGTATTTTTCTACCACCATCGCCCTGAGCGGTAGGAACCACAAAATAGCCACTACTTGGTCTGGCCCCTATCAGGTGATACACCAGAGGGGGCCTAAATACTCTATTGCTGCTACTGATACTGGTACTGTAGTCATTGTGTCCATAGTCATTTTCTGCACAAATACCATCCCCCTAGGCAAGATCTTGAAGGGGGTGTTGTTGATATTTAACCTGCTCTCAATTGGTCCAATATGGGCTCATCCAAAACTAATCTGAATTTCCCTACCTCTGACACCTCTTTTAAAAAGTCCCCCAACCTCATCATATTTTATTTTCCATTACTAACGAAGTTGTCAAAGGCAAGGCTGCCGTTGATCCTCCACCTGACTAAGTTTAGGGTGTTGAAGATCTTGCCCATGGAGGTCATCACTAACCCTGAAAAATAGGATTAAGTCACATCCTATAAATATTCGATACTTTTAGCTTAATAAAGAAACGTTTTAACATCCATTAAGACTTAATTTCACTTGATTGTAGAGCCCTTTTTAGAAAGCTCATCTCTGGCTTTCAGCATCATGATCTCTGGTTATATTACAATAAAAAGCTCATCACCTATTAACTTGCTTAAAGTAGTTCACTGGACCCTACAACTAGGATCTCCTAGCTCTCCCCACTATCTCCTCTCTGCAGGACGATTCAGCCCATCCATTTCAGCATGCTTAGAGAAACAACCACTCTCAGTTACCCTATCCTGACAGCAGGCATGCAGGTTCTTGCTGCCCCAGAGAAACTGGAGGAATATAGCATGTTCAGGAAGGTCATCCTTTTTCAGTTCCTATAATCAGAATAAGCTACGGTTCTCGCCAAATGCAAGTTGAAATGGGAGGGTATTAATAAGGGGTACCATGTAAAGGAGTAGGGGACATGTTCAAGGGGCGCATATATCTTATCTGGCCCAGTTTAATTGGAAGTAATCAAAGACTACCATGATGGAATCACTTTACAACATCTTAAGAGGTCTAAAACTTTAGAAATTATATGCCATACCTATAAATGGATGGGGTTGGATGCACAGATTGCTAGGTATTCTATAGAGTACCTGGTCTGCAATAGGATAAATCCAATTTTGTCAGCCTCTCGCAGGGTTTTGGTACAAGTCCTAAAAGAAAGGGTATCCTGGAATTCTCCCTCAGTCAATCTTATTGTGGATCTACCCTTGTCAGGGGGATATGATGCTATCATGGTAGTGGTGGACTAGTTAACTAAGTTTTATCCTTTAATTCCATGTAACACCACAGTAACAGTGGCGTAGATGGCCAAGATATTTGTTTCACATGTGTTTTCCCACTTGAGGTTCCCAGGAGATTATTAGTGGACATGTACCCAGTTCACGTCAGTGTTATAAAAACGTTGCATAAAATTCTTCATAATTGTCCGTGCTGTTCTACTGCTTACCACCCCCAGTCAAATAATAGTGTCATGGAGCATGCTGATAATAATAATAAGACCGGCCTGAAACTTCAGGTGAGTGAATACCCAGAACTCCAGCCAGATACCTCAGGTACAGCCATCCATATTGAAGGATGAAAAAAACAAAAAAGCAGTCATAAGGACTGCCCAAGAATTTTAAAATGGGAAAGAATCGTCACTAAGCGTCCAACAGAACTCTCTGATTCACAATAAAATTTGGATATTTTTATTTTTTTTTATTGAAAACCAAGAAGCAGAAAGGAAAAATTTGGAACGACAGTAAGACCTATTGAGGACCACTGCCTAAATGCTAACAAAATTGGGAATAAAGATAAGTGCACTGCCATCAAGAATATTTTACAACTCAGTTCTAGCAAATCATATTTTTAAAATACTTATTATACTGAATCAGACCTGACCTGACTGGGCGAAAATCATAAAATTTATTATCAAGTATCTATTACACTGTGACTGCACTTGGTACAATGATGACAACGCCTCCAGCAGATGGCATTTTTCACCCACAGCCAGGCCACATATGTCCAGCTCTATTGGATCAGAAAAGGATTGACACAACTTGTTGGGGATGGGCTCATTTGAAAAGCTGCTGGGGAAACCTTGTGGATGGCAATCTTCTTGCCAGAAACTTACTGGATCCCTTTATCTTTTTTAGAATGCGACTTGACCTTCCCAGTAGAGCTTGAACCTATTTTTATCCCTTCTTGGGGAAACATGCTAATTGTCTTCACTGGTAAAGACTCCTACCATTAATCACCTCCTGGCACAACTTCCAAAATCTACCCACCAACTCTTTGATGGTAAGCAGGGTGGAAGAGGCGCAATTTGCAGGGGATACGCCATTATTCACCTCTCATCCACCACATGGGCTAAATCTCCTAGGGTGACAAGAGGGATGGTCACTGGCTTTCTTCCCTTTTTTTCTGAACAGGAACTTTTCCCAATCCAGCAGCAGGGGTTGTTCCCCAAAACTTACATTACCCTTCCCTTTTTAACGATGGGGGAGCTCCTCCATTGGGACTTAGCCAGCGCCACGTTTTTGTTCACCTTGGGGAAAGCTAAGATCTGAGGATCTCTCTCTTGATAAAAATAGTCCTGCTCATGTAATTGGGAAGAAATTCAACCATATGATCCTTGATTTTAGCCAGTGTCTTATGGTATATTGCCCTTATGGAAGCTTACTAGGTTTATCAAAATAACATGACTCTTTTGGTCAATTTGAGCTAAAATTCCTTTCTAATTTGGGAACTTCTACTAAGGCAGGCAAATGTATAAGCTAGAGATTTCTGACTTAACAGATTGTCAACACTCCTAAAGAACAGACTTTGATAAAAAACAGGATAAAGAGGAATAAAGGAATATATATTTTTATTAGAAAATGATACATGATAATAATATTACTTGTCCAGGCGCCATTATTTATAGATCTGGGCATCGCCTGGCCATACTTTTGAGCACACAATTTTTATTGGATATTGTTTTCAACCTTAGTTTGGCCCTTGAACTGATATGACCGTGACCTTTTACTAGTACTATTAGTGACAAAATACAATCAAAACAGTAAGTTAAAGGTACAAAAATTGCAAATCAGATGTGCAAAGTTATTTTGAGGTCAACCCAATTTATGTTCCACCATATAGCTGACGAAATACAAATTCAGGAAAATTAACATTGTTAAAGAGTTAATGATGTCCCGTAATTGGGATGTTAGAAGTACTCTCATTAGCACTAGATACTCCCATTTGGGCTGCCCATGTGCAAGTGCTATCATGCCAATTATAAGGATTGTCATACAAAATTCTCCATAGGATGGAAAACTGATTGCAACAATTTGAGGGGAAATCTAATTTGTTGTTATTGGTCCGTGGGATTTTAAAAGAGTTTTTTAGTAATCAATCCCAGGAAAATTTTTGGCAAAAGTTGATATCAACCTTAAGTACACCAATTTTTATTTAATCACGCCTGAGCTCCTAAGAGCTTGAAGCGAAGTCAGGGGTAAGAGGTGGTGTCAGAAAGGGTGGGAAAAGATTTTCCAGAGCCTGGTGTCCGCTCAAACTGACTGATTGGCTCATGGCGACATGAAGATACTCATAGAGCCATCTTGAAATTTACCTGAAAGTGGGTGATCATATGGGGCAGCATCCACAGAGTGGAGTAAAAGTGGCGCGAAGATATGAATTATGTATACTCCATATCACTATGCCAAATGCTAGGACCTTTAATGATTGGGAGCAATTGGGTAGTGAAAGTTTGGAAATGAAGTATGAACAGGATACCCTACCCAGGGTTCTGCTTGCAGGATTTTACGGATCTTGTTACAGAAAGGGGCTACAAGGGGGCAAGTAATGAAGCGATGGAGGTAGGTGTCTTTCAGCTCTGCGCATTGCAGCCAGCTCATGTGCTGGAAGGTGAGACCAGTTCGATCCCCTGTCCTATGTGAGCAGTGTAGAACTCGCCACAGTGTATTTGACATTTTTGCTGAAATAACAGGGTGGGTAACATCCTTTCAAAGCGCCTTGAGATCACATTTGACGGTGAGGGGTAGGAGTTCAAGGAGACAAGGCTGCTTTGAGGCCTGTCCAAATGGTTGAGGCAGGAGATAACACTCCTCCCATTGTGGACCAGGGTGTGATGCTGGGGCTGATCCCAGGGCCACTCCTCTTATAAGTGAGGGAGTGGTACACCTGTAAACCTACCCTCTTAAGCGCAAGGAGAGCCTGGTTCCAGTAAACTTGATGAGGGTTTGAGGCGTTGGCCTGGGTGGTTTGTTAGTCATTCCCCTAAAAGCTGTTGGAGAGGCTCATAGGAGCCCTAGAGAGGCCTCTAAACCCTGGTGTAAGGCAGGACTCCACTGTGGCATTAAAGCTACATCCCAGCAAATGATAGACTTAAGTGACCCTCCAGTATTGAAGTGGCATGGGACCTATTATCCAAAAGACCTAGGCTTCCTTCACTGCGGGATTGGGATATTGTGGTAAGCGCCATGGATGGGTTTATTGGATCCCCATATCAAGAAGCGGAGTATCACTTGCAACATTGAGTAGAAACTGTCTGTAAGGGCAGACATGAGCGAGGAACCATACCTTTGATAGCATAAAAACGTTCACCATCAGGGCGCGTCCCTATGGTGATACACTGGCAGTTCTGACTGACTACACGTGACTTCATTGCATACAGCAAGCAGTCCTCAATATCCTTGATCACGACCCCTTGTGGTGTGGGGAGGAATACTAGGTGCCTAAGGGTGCCCCATGTAGGTTCTAGACCAAAAAGATGAGGAAACGATGGGGGGTTGAACTTGCACTACAATGGTTTTAAAGTTTACTTTTGCAATAGACGCCTTGGAGTAGCTATCCAGGGCCTCCATGGCCAATTCTAGGTCCTTTTTACATCCAACTGTCACAGTTGTGTTATCAGCAAAGGCTATGGTGCTGGTGGGGGGGTTTCCCAGGTACCTGAATACCCACCAGTCGTTTCTGGAATAGGGCCAGAAGAGGATTCAAAGCTATATTGAACAAGATTGAGCTCAGTGATCCCCTTGACGGAGACCCTGTTCAACCATCAACGCTGCTGTAAAGCACGTTGGGGACAGTATCTTAATGTGTGAGGTTGGGCGTAGAGCGCTGATAGCCATGCCCTAGCTTGTGGTGGGTTGTGGAGTCTAGTTAGGGAGGCGTCAAGATACTTTCAATTCACCCAATCATGCGCTTTTTCCATATCAAGAAGCGCCACAAATCCATGCGTTTGAGATGAGGTAGCTGACAGGGTTGCCAGAAGCTCATTGTAATTGTTCCAAAGCGATCTCCCTGGGATAAAGCCATGCTGAGCTGGGTTGAGGCGTGGTGCTGCCCACTTAGTAATGTGGTTTGCTAAAAGTTTAGTATATAAAGTGTGGTCTGTGCTCAACAGTGATATTGGTCACCAGTTTTCAAGGTCCTAATGGCTTGCTTTTTAAGGATAAGGGTCATGTTTGATCCTCTTGAGTCAGGAAGTACCCCCATTCTTCCAAGAGGGTTGAGAAAAGGGGCTAGAGGGCCTTTGTTACTGTGACGGGATCCACTATATACATGTCAAATGTGATACCATCTGGGCCTGAGGCCTTCAGGCGCGGTCAGTTGGTAGAATGTCCATTACTTCTTGCTGCGTGATTGGTGCAAAAGTTCAGCATCTGCTGAAAAATTAACCAGTGGCTTTGGAGCCCCTCCAATGAATTCCTGATATCCGCTTGGTTTAACCAGGAAGCCTTAAAGAGGGTGAATAGTAACTATAGATCTCGCTGATGATTTCCTCCTTGTTTGTGGTGATGGTGGTCCCCACTCTAATGGTTTCCATCACCTGTTTCTTTGAGCGGGCTTTTTGTTTCTGGTAGAAGAAACGAGTGGGGCATTCCCACTGGGTGAAGTAGCATGATAATGTGAAGTTTGCTTTCTGTTTCTATTGTTCAGTAAGTTCTACCTTATTAATCTTGGGCCACTTCCAACGCTTCCAACCATTGAGAGTAAGGTGCCATTTGGCAATTTCTAAAAAGGTGACGTATTCTTGCTTTAGCCTGTCTGGCTTTAGCCTGGGCTGCCTTCATTCAGGAATTACCATAGTTGTAGGCTACCTCTAAGATCATTGCTTTTTTATCTGCCCACTTTCCTTGCAAAGTTCTCAAATGATGTGAGCTCAGGTGTTATGCCTCACAAATGGCCGCACTTATCTTCTCCTTTGCAAACTGGTTGTTCATGAGACCTTGAGAAATCCTTGGCCAAAATCTCTTTAATGGTCTGAGGATAGTTGTCAGAATCACTGTGAAGGATCTGTGGTCACTTATAGTGTTATCGCGGGTTATGAGAGAGGAAACTCAACCAACCAGCAAGGGGCCCACTAAGGCCATATCAATCCTTGAAGCTGATATAAATTACTGACCTGCACATTGGATCTGAGGAATACAGACAATGCCAAATGCTGATGGGGGAAGGGCATCTGTGAATTCAATTGACCTGATGAAATCCAAAAGCTGAGCAGAACCTCATCTATCTTATGTTGCAGGAGGAAGTGTCCCACATATGACTTATTGTTGTATTAAAATCACCTATAAGCACTGTGTTGCGTGTGAGTTTTAGTAGAGCAAGTTCATCCAAAAGCTGGTCCTGCTCCAGGACTGCATTTGGAAGGTATATTCTTGCAACAAAGAAAGAAAACTCAGGACTAGATAATTTAGCTAAAATAAGGTGTTCATCAAGGTATTTCGAAAGTTGATGGGGTTCACCCTGGGGGTTGAGGATAATAAGGCCTACATAACATGTCCCACAAAAGTTGCCTCAAAATTGATCATTACAAGCTTCTATTTCTGAGGGGCGGAACATGGGGCTCCTGGACAGATGCGATATCTACACAAGTTGACCTGAAGTTGAAGAAAAGGTGGGCTCTCCGCTTGTAATTCTGCAGCCCATTAGAGTTAATGGACTTCAGAGTCAGGGTGCCCCTTTGGGGCATCATAGCTGACCCCTCCATTCCCAAGGGGTTACTGGAGCTTAACCTGCAGTAATATGGATGCTTATTTTAAGACCTTGATCCTGACTTTTAGTGTCAATCCAAGCAGATCAATGCGGAGAAGGGGGTTATTCTGAGATGAAGGGCCTGAGGAGCCTGTAAGCCAGCCCAGGATACTACCCCCACTGCTCTGCATGGGATTATCCTGAGGGCGCTCCATTGACTCCTCCATTTGGGCATCTTCTGAAGTATCAGAGTCCATGTTCAACTCCTTTAATATAGAGAATGAAGTCTGAGTTGCAATCCCCTTAGACGGTGGGGGTTGATAACTTGGAGCCTCCACCTCTACTTGGGGCACTCCATACCTGCTCCACTCTCTGAGTATCTTGTGGTACCAAATTAGTATTAGATGCCGCCCCTGGACTAGTTTCCTCTGGGTTTACTTTATGTGAAGAAGATCTGCACTCATTTTGTGCTGATGAAGGGTCTGGAAACTTAGAAGGGGTGCCAACTGGCAGGGTGTTTTCAGCACTAAGGAAATAAAGCTGTGCTACTGGTTGTGGCTGCTTAACTGCCACTTAAAGGGCAGCTTGGATTGGATCCTGTACTGGTACCCAGTGGGTAGGTTGAGGGATTATCACTGCTACTGTAGTGAGCGTTTCTTACCTGACATAGGGACTTGGCTACTGGATGAGAGAGCTTGCTTGCGAGCAGTGTAACTATTATATAAATGGCCCAAAGCATTACACCATGAGCAGCGCGGCTGCCCCTGGTCAGGATCAATAAAGAAAAAACTGAACATGATCTGATGACTTCCACATGTGGAATAACCTCCATGTTATGGGCCACCATAGGGTTAATAATAAATGATGCTCTACCAATATGAGCCTGTTGGGTTGAGGCATAGTAGGCTGGTGCACAAAAGTCTACTAATATACTGACCTAAATTTCATCAAACCCTG
The DNA here is from genome assembly GCA_022478985.1 of Massospora cicadina. Taxonomy (NCBI): domain Eukaryota; kingdom Fungi; phylum Entomophthoromycota; class Entomophthoromycetes; order Entomophthorales; family Entomophthoraceae; genus Massospora; species Massospora cicadina. The sequence continues at coordinate 26,055 of JAKSZP010007887.1, forward strand.
ATGCAAGGAAAGCATTAGGGATTCTGGTCTAATGTATTTGAGATTTAAAGAAAGTTAACCAAGAAATTTTTCCAAGTTAGATCTTGTTTTAGATATATGAAGAGATCCATGAGGAATCTCTATTTTAGTAGAAGCTGCCCGTTCTGCATCTGCTGCAGTTGTAAACCCTATATCAATATAGTGGCTTTCCACTACTTCATGGATTGTGGTATCAACTGGAAAGGCTCTCGCTATTGCTTCAAAATAGAGAGAATAATCTCTTATATAAAACTTGACTAGGTTATGACCATAGTAGACTATAACTGCATGACCCAGAGTGAGCCTAGGGACGCATGCTGTGAGAGAGTTTCTGCCCATCTCTTCCTCATTTCGGCCACAAAAGCAGCTTCACACGGGTCAATGGTGGGTGGTGCAGGCACAAGCTTTTTCTTCCATGCGCCTGATGCATCTTCAACTCGCATATTTCTGTTTATATTACAACATAAATTTTAATTTTAATTTGGTTGATTCCATATGGGGCAGGACCCCAGATAGAGACGCTGGAATCCCTTTGTGTTTACGCGCTGGCACCTGCTGGGACTTCCCAGTTGGTACTAAACTTTTTCAAGGTTGGTGGGCTTACCTGTTTTGGAATTACTTCCTGGCAATTGATTGGTAGATTCATGTTCATCTTCACACCAATCTATTCCTCCACCCTTTATCCAACCATCAGCAGATGCTGTCTTGGATTTTCCGCGGTCTGATTGGCTATTTGGATAGTTCTTATTAAAACTTGATTTTGATTTTTATTGATATTATTACCACGAACTGATCTGACACTCAATGCTGATTCAGTTTGGGCGTGTTGGTTGCCTTTCAAAGAGTGAAAATGATGGCCAACTTATTTGACACCTAACATCAATTCAGTTTTGGCACGTTGGTTGCTTTCAAAAAGTGTATAAATGATAGCCAACTGATCCACCAATTACTGTCAATTCAGTTTAGCCTCCATGGTTAATTTCCAAAGGTGTGGTGGTTGAAAAAGCTGCCTGAACCCTCTTCATGATATTATGAGTGGTAATACCTCCTGCTACCTTAGTTAATTCCTTAAATACGCCTCCAGAGTAGGGCGCACCTATTTTTTTACCCTCAGTCAACACAGAGTTGACTGAGGTAGGCAGTACAATGGCATGATCATTTTTGAATCCGCTATGTCTTGATAAATCTGGGTTTGCATCTGCTTTTACAGCATAAATTTTGAGAGCGGGTAGTTCAGGTTGACATATAAGTTGACAACTGAGGTTTCTGCGATTTGGGGTTTGTTTTAGTGAATTCTAACGCATCATAAGAGCTCTTAGTGGAATTTACCACCATTATTTGTTTGATTTGATAAGGCTAAATTATCAGGTGATTGTAATTTTTGAAAATTGAAATTTTTGATTTTCAGGACAATTTCTTAATAATAAAGTAAATATTAAACATAGTAACCGGTATTTGCTGAGTTGTTGTAAAGGTAACCGGTTTGAGTTGATGGTTTGTTAAAGGGTTTATTTTTGATACAGCCCTTCAGAATCTGACATTTCCACCAACATGATTTGTACAAAAGCCCTAATTCTTGATTAGCATGTATTTATTGTCAACTGTCAGCTTTAGGTTTGGCCCAAATTGCTGATAAATATAGGTCCTAATGTCTAAACTTGAGATCAGACCAAATTTACAATGGATTTAGGGTCAGATCCCCTCCACTCCTCAAGAGTGAACAATATTATTAGTTAATTATATTTATAGATATATTCTCTATTTTGTTTTTATACTTATATATATATATGCAATGCTATTATTATATCCATATTCTTAATCATCCAATTTATTCAACCTTCTTAGAAATTTTGCATAGACATGGTTGTGGATATGGCTGGTCCAAATATCCTTGATTGTATAGGTGAATTGCGATGTTTTATTCTATTTTGAATGAGACAACCCAGATGAAATCTAACTCTTATAATAGGCCCAATTCATGGGTGTTGTAAAACAAAACTTCATTGCCTAATTAAAACTAGCCAATTTGTGGCAACTTTTCATATCTTTTTTTGTTAGGCCTTTTATTTCAAACCTGTTGTAGCTTGAGCTTAAAAGTTTAATTAAAGTATCCTCAAGTTCATCAACATCTTGAGTATAGTTGTTCTCTCAGGTTCCTCTAGGTACAAATATAGTAGCAATGATAGGGCTGGATTTCTTTTTATACAAAAGCTTAAAGTGTGACATCCTGGTAGCTGAATGCTAGGGGATGTTGCAGGCAAACACTGCTGAACTTAGATAGGTACATCATTCAGATGGTTTGTTTGATGTTAATTTCCTGATGATATTCACCAACGTCCTATTTGCCTGTTCAACTATACCATTGGTTTCAGGATGATAGGGGACCAGAAAGCACGCTTCTTATCCTAATAGTTAGTTTAGCTTGGTAAGGACATGAGCGGTGAAATTATTTTCATTATCTGTAAGGATAATCTAGGAACACCTATGCTTGTGGAGGATATCTTCAAGGGCGAACTTGGTTGTAGATGCTGCTCCTGCTTCATGAATAGCCTTAGCTTCGACTCATTTAGTTAAGTGGTCAATAACCACAATAATGTACTTGGCCTTTAATTGCTTTTTGTAAGAGGTCCAACAGCATCAATAGATATGGTATGCCAAAAGATTGGGATGAACAAGCTGAAAAGGTGTGCTTTTTTAAACAGTTTTTTGCCTTGACACTCTGCACAGCACTATAGCATTTACTGGTTGTTAAAAATTCATTAACTCCCAATAGTAAAGCTGTTTAAGAAGCCCCTTCATCTTCTTGAATCCATCATTCCCTAAAGGCCTTATGGGCAGCCAAAATGATGACTGTTTTGTCTGATGCTCTTAGAAATATATACTTTTTCCCTTGAAGACCTTGTAAAGTGTCCAGTTTTTTTTATAATCTATCTCATGAGAATAATAATACCTTTTAGATGGAATCAGGATCATCTTAGTACTCTCCACTGATCATTTTTTAAACAACTCATCAGAAGCCAAACTAAGTGTTGCAACAGTGGGAAGTCAGTACAGGCAGTTGGCATTCTGATGGTTTACCCTACATGATTTATCATGTACTTATAGGCTTAAAGCTTCAACGCCCTTCAGGCTCATTGGCCCTCAGATTCCCTTAAGTTGTTCAACCATCTTAGAGATGCATGGTTGGTAACAACAGTGAATTGAGTGCCACGAAGATAGACCTGAAATTACTTGCAAGCATATATGACTGCCAAGTATTCCCGTTCTGTCACCATATAGTTTCTCTCTTAAACATTTAATGTCTGACTAGCAAAAACAACATGATGTTCTTTGCCGTCCTCCCCTATCTGAGATAATACAGCTTAAATGCCTGTTAATGATGCAAAAGTTTGGACAATAAATTTGCAACAAAAGTCTAGATATCAAAGGATGGGGCTACCAATAATGTCAATTGGAGCTGATTAAATGATTTTTTTGACAAACCGGATTCTAGTCAAATGGGACCTTATATTTGAGTAGATAGAAGAGTGGTTCTCCAAGTTGTGTGAAATAGAAAACAAATTGGAAATAGTAACTGATCATGCCTAGTAAATCTTTAATTATGTGCTTGAATTTGGGAATTTTAATTTGATGATGTATTTTACTTACAAGGTTGGAGCCAAAGTCCTACTTTGTCAATTACAAAGAAAATATATTCCAGATAATCTTTGGAAAACTGGCACTTTTTGAGTTTAATTTTTAAGGTTTATCTTATTGTCTTCTTAAAACCTCCTCTAAGAGTTCCAGATGGTCATCAAAAGTTCGTTTGAAAATATCAATATTGTCAATGTTCACTATTACACATGACACCTTTAAATCTCCCAGGATTGTGTCCATGGCTCTCTAAAAGGTCTCTAGGGCATTGCAGAGCCCTTAGGCATTATTATTAGTTGAAATAGGCCCTCTTGAGTTATAATTGCACATTTTTCGCGCTCCTCTTTGGAATATTGATATACCAATACCCACTAATAAGGTCCATCTCTGAGAAAAATTTGCACCCCCTAGCCTGTCCAAGGCATATCAATCCGTGGCAGAGGGTATGAGTCCTTTTACATGATGTCATTTAATTTATGGTAATGGATGACAACTTGATTGCTGCTGTCCTTCTTTTTCACCATTAAAGTTGGTGCAGCTCATGGACTTTTTGATGGTAATAACATGTCGCAATCAAGGAGTTCTTTAATCTCCTTCAAAACATCTTCTAATGCTTTCAAACATCTAATTGGGTGTAATCAAAATTGGTTTATGATCTCTGGTATCAATAGTTAGATGTTTTCTTAGAACATCCTAGGTTGAAATCATCTTGTGCGAATATTTCCTAATATCTAGAAAATAACTCCTGGGCTTGGCTCTTCTCAGGGTTTGTCAAGTTGATAAAAATGACCATTGGGAAAACATTGTTAATGTTGATTAGGTCCTTGTCATGAAGCTCTATTTCAACAAAAGTTAAAAACTTGAGAAATAAGCTATTCTGTAGTAGAGAACAGATGTAGAAAAGTGATTATCTAATGTCACTTGATGATAATGGCCAATTTTGTAAAGTTTCCCCTAAGATATGAATTTCTGCATGTCCAGTAATAATGATACCAGGTGCAATGTTTGGCTCAAATTTAGATTTTGACCATGGTTGTTATATTTCACCTTAAAGTCCTTCCAGAATTTGAACTGTTAAAACAGTCAGAATAATTACTTGATCTCCCAATGATATAGTACATGCTGATTAGACTTAAGAGGAACGCCCTTTGACACATTTATCTGTGAAAGTAATGCTTTATCTTTGATCGCAATTTTGAGTTACTAAATTGGGACTAATCCATCTTTGTAGACAAGATTTATAAATTTTTGAGACTTTTTCTCTCAATTGCTCTATCCTAAATTTAGTAAAGTGGGATAGTTTGGCCAATAATGGTGAGGTATCATCCTTGTGATTAGTAACAACTCAAAATATTTCTCATGAAATCAGTGCTGATAAGGATATTGTAGTTTGTATCTGGCATTACTATGGCAGGTGCTGTCACTACAATAGGTCCAAATCTTAGAGGTAGGGTAATGTATTCCTCAAGTGATTTGGTTGTATGCGCTCCTACTGTTCCATGTTCCTGACAATGGGCAAAATCAGGAACACCTTTCAACTTTTTAACTAATTTTGTGCTGACTGTATTGATAGGTGTTCTTCTATCAATGATGGTCAATACCTGGACCTTGTTTACTGCTATATCCATATAATACAACAAGAGTAGTCTTCAGAGGTATTTATTGCGTGAATACTGTGATTGATGCCCAATTCCAAATGTGAGTTCAGAGTTGATCAGATCTCTTGGAAGTTATCTGCCAAGTTCTTCATTGGAATGTTTACTTGTATGTTGTGGAGCGAAGGTAGTTGGTTAAACATCTAGGTTGGATGTCTAAATCCTGATCAATATTTTTTTCATAAGATTTAGATACCTCTGATCGGGCTTCTTTAGTACTTTTTAAAGATTTAGTTGCTTTTGCTTTAGCCCAAATAGTGACCTTAAGGACATCATTAGCCACTATATGGTGGAGGTTATCTTCAGCAACATCATTGGCCCTAAAGAAGTTCACTAATGTCAGGTGGAATGGTTTGGTGAACATTGGTGAAGTTAGAGCATTCCCCTCTACTCCACCTGCTCTTTTCCCACCTCATTTTCACTGTTAATTTCTAGGGCAACATTGACTCCATGCTTTTTTTCTGACCGCCTGTAACATTGACTAGCAAAATGTTCTTTTCAACCACAGTGTGTGGCATGTAATAGGCACTGGCTGCTGTTTTTGCTCAAGTTTTTGATTAATGGTTTTGGAAATCTTTACCTTTTTCAGACATAGTGTTATTTTTTGGTCTTTAAAATCGAATTTTTCTGATCCTTGGGCCTAATAAGAGCATTAAATCTGCAAGCAAAGCTTCTCAAGTAATTAGTAAGCTCTTAGGTTTCTATTTCTCTGTTGTATTCTGGTATAATGACATGGTGCAAGTCATGATAGGGCATGATCATGTGCTCCATTGCAATTTTACTTCAAACTCAGTCACTGCATTACTGTCATGGAAACAGCAGAAGAAGTTTAGACCGGCCTGCCAGTTGGGGTGCGTAAGCACCCAAAAAGCAAGCCAGAATTCCAGAGGCATTGCCAACAGAATGATGTTGTATGGAGCTGGGCGTTGGGAAATGATGAATCGTTGGTGTAAGAAAATAGTGAATATTATCCTTGAAAACAATCCAAATTGAGGCCACCCCAGACCCTGGAGGTCTTGCTGCAGGGGGTGGAACCACAGATAGGGTTTCAACAAGTTCACTGGTATACTGGGCTGGTTCAACTGGGGAGACAAGGGAGCGGATCCTTGATTGAATATGGTGGACATAATGCACAGGATCCTAGTATATTGTTGACGAAAGTTCATAATGACAGGGTTAAATTGCCAGAATTATCTAGCTCGCTGAGTCCAATATATGACGGTGAGGGCCATAGTGACCATGAGTACTGGTAAAGCCCATCTGGTGTATGGACCAATGGGCCACCAGGGAAAAGCCAATGGGAATGCGGCCAGAAGGAGATCAATAAAATTAAAACGTGTTTGGTTATTTGAGGCAAATTTTATTGCAAAGGCGAAAAAGATTGACCAACAATTTTCTCAGTGCAATTCAACAGATTAAATATTGGTTGATTGATGCGGGGAAAAGCCAGAATCAAGACCCTCAATTTTGACCTAACTGGAAAATTATTTGGAAATGAGGTGGATAAGTTCACTGGGAACTGGCATCGAAGAATTCAGTGGTAGGCTGAGTCGCTGTCAGTTCAACCTCAAACATCCAAACTGAGGCTTTTATATGTTTCTGATGGTTAGCATGACGGCATTTAGCCTGATAAGCAGTGGGAATCCCCCAAGGCCACCCCACATAGGGGTGGTCCCATTTGGTTGGGAACAGGTTCAGGACGCCCAACCCGCCCATGCCCAGTTGCTGGGCTGTTTTTTCAGTCAAAAATGTTGTGTCAGCCACAATGGTCAATTTTCCAGTTGGGAGCTTTGAACCCTCATTGATGGTATCCAATGATATTGCCTGCCCATTGGGGATGATCCCCGACAATTTTGAGGGGGATGATTTTTTTATCATAGTGTTAGCCAAATCAAAACTGTTGGCAATCCTGGCTGATGAATCAATCTTCATCCCTTTCTGACTACATGGAATCTGAATATTGGGCTGACCCCCACATGATTTTGGGTTGATTGATTTAATTTCAGTGATACTGGTGTAGATGTCCCCAATCAACTGTACTAGTTCTGTCAAGGTGAGTGTGGGCATCAGGGGGAGGGATCCGAAGTGGAAGGGATGTTACCCAGCGCTCATCTACCATGTGGGTGAGGTCGTCCTGGGTAACAAGGGGTACAGACACCTTCTTTGATACCTTCTTACTCTGTAGCAGGAAAAGGGCCCAATCAATGGCCAGGGGATATTCCACAGGACTTACATTACCCTTTCCTTTTTCCAAAGGAAGGGCGCCACCACCAGGAAACTGCACAAGGGCCACATTCATGTGTGCCTTGGGTAACTTGATTGCCATTACCATATTGACTTTTGGGGGGCAGGGAGCATTGGGGTGGAATTTGTGGAACGCTTCAACCAGTTCCATACAATTAGCACAATTGCACGCCTTGACCCAACTGTTCTCATAGGCTGGATACCCTTTCTAAGCCACAAGATATTGAACAGACCATTGGGACTTATGGGATGCCAGGATATTCTCCACCTCAGACTCTTCTACATCCTCAATGATGCTAAGTTCAAATTCCATGAAAACCATATCCTTGAAGGGAGACAGCTGGGAAATGTGGAAGACATAATGCTGTTTCCAGTAAGATGGAAGCTTTAACTGGAATGCACCGTTATCCAAGTCCCCTTCCACCAAATGGGGGCCCAAACGCTTACTTGAAAATTTACAAGAAGGGGCTTGAATTTGTAAATGGCAGGTATCAAGCATAACATAGGAGCCCAGGGTTAGATCGTGACACAGGAGCCACTTAGAATCTGTGAGCTGCTTGTAATCAATAGCTTTGGTGAGGTGTTCCCACACCAAGGATTGAGTTTACCTAATGAGTTCAGCATGATCCACGGCAGCTTGGACCTCAGGCCACAAGCAAGGTCCGACCAAAAATGAAGGATTATAACCCAACGTCACTTTGTAGGGAGAAAACCCCGTGGACGCGTGCATCCCATTATTATAAGCAAATTGAGCGAGGGGAAGGTCGTTGGCCCAGGTTTCCTGTGCAGTTGCAGCATAGCAACGCAGGTACTGTTTGAGTACTTTGTTAACTCGCTCAGTCTTTCCATTGGACTGGGGATGATATGCTGTGGAATGACAAAAATATTTTTAGGGTAGATATGAGCTCACTCCAAAACCACGCCGTGAACTGTGAACCATGGTTGCTGATAATCTCCTGTGGGAGACCAAACATCGAGAACATGTGGTGTACAAAAAGGCGGGCGGTTTCCTCTGACGTAATCACGAAAATGCAAGGAATAAAGCGGGAAAATTTAGTGAAATGATCCACCACCACCATCACCACTGTGAACCTGTTAGAGCAGGGGAGTTCGATGATAAAGTCTATGGATACTGACGTCCATGGACCCTCCATCTGCTGTAAGGGGTGTAAAATGCCATTTCTATAGAGCAGTCTGACTTACCCGAGCACAAGTAATGCAGTCAGTGATCCAGGCCGGAACTTTTTTTGTCAAACCTGCCAAATTGTAGGTCCACTTGATAAAGTCGATGCATTTCTTATTGCCAGGATGACCAAACGTGGTGGGATCGTGATGTGCGCGGAATACCTCAGTTCTGAAGGAGGGAGGAACCCAAATGTGTGACTGAAAATAAATAAGACCCTCCTCCAATGAGTATAAGAGTGCTTAGGATTCTGGTGAGATAACTGATCAACCAGCTACACGCCTTCAGGGCAGGCCATTTGAATGGCTAAGACCTGAGCAACTAATGGAGCGTTGGGATCCTGAGCAATGGAAGAAATGATGGGGGGACAATTTACAGGATTTGGGCAGCCGCAATCATGGTAACGAGATCCACATCCTCCAAGTCCATGGAACAGCGGGCGGGGCTGCAAATGAGAAAATTGGGAAGTACGTTGAGTGCACCTTTTACAAATATGTATTTGAAATTAAAACTGCACAAGTCCCAATAGGTTCAGGCTTGCCAGTGAACCAATTTTTGGGGTTTGCGAAAATACAAGAGAGCCTGGTGATCCGTACAGACTGTTAACTCATGTTGAGACCCTGTAACAGGTATCTTAAATGAGTTAATGCCCATGCTTCAGCTGCCAACTCATTATCATAGATAGCTCAAGCATGCTCCATAGAGGTGAACTTATGGGAAAAGTAGGCGACTGGGTGTTACAAGCCATCGTGATCTTGGAGCAACACTGCTACTGATGAGGCGTCACATGCAATGATATACGGCTTGGTGGGATTGGTGTGTTTCAGAATGAGAGGGGACATAAACACTTCTTTGATCAATTTGAATTCCAGTTGGCATTCGGGCATCCAGAAAACTGGTACATTCTTCCCTATAAGGGGGTGGAATGGGGCAGCAAGCTGGGAAAGTGCCAGGGAAATTTTTTTTGGAAAATAATGGTTCCCAAGAAACTCCATAGTTGTTTCTGGATAGTTAAAGTTGGCCATTCTCAGATAGCATCCAACTTATTGGGAGGGATTGCGTAGCCATTTTTAAGGATGAGGTTCCCAAAAAGGTAACCTCCTCATTATAGAATTCACACTTGGAAGGCTTGACGAACAAGCCTGCCTTATGCAAGGCGGCCACAACTGCTTCCAAGTCAATAGCGTGTTGTTTGGGGTTGGGGATTGAACCAGAATGTCATTGATATATGCAACTGCACAAGTAAACTGGAGGTCACCCAATACATTGTCGATCATATGTTGGAACAAAGTGGGAGCATTCTTCACCCAAAGGGCATCACACGGAATTGAAAAATACCTTGCCTTGTCAAGATTGCTGTTAACCATTCTTGCCCTTTCATTATCCAAATCTGGATAAAAGCGTTCACTAAATCCAACTTAGATAACACACGGGATTTGGCAATTTCCTGGCTGATTGTCTGCTCCAGAGGCAGGGGGTAGGGATTGGAAATCATTACTTTGGTTAAATGGCCTTAATCCACACAGGGATGGAGGGAACCATCAGCTTTTTTGGCGAAGACAATGAGGGGCGCAACTGGCGAGGTCTCCTTAAACAGCCACACTTTTTTCAGCATATTGTCCAACCAAATGTTAAGCGCAATCTTTTCCTCCACTGTATGGGGATACAATGGACAATTGATATTCACCAACTCCACAGTCATTCAAAATCAACAGTTAAACCTAGTGTGAGGAGGCAGTCGATATGCCTTTTCAGAGTTGAAGATGTTTTAATAGTGCATTAAGCTCTCAGGAAAATTGGCTGGTATACCCACAGGAGTGATGAGGGAAGTAATAGAACTGCGGCCTTGTGTTTTCTTAATAGTGTCAATAGAGGGAATTCACCGTCCAGTTGATCATTGACAAATGATAACATATTAGACTCCAGGTGAATCTTGACATCTTGTTGGCGCCACCATTCCACTCCTAAAATCACTGGAAACACCAAGTTTGGCATAGCATAGAAATGATTACAGAAGCTAAACTGGTGTATTAAGAAAGGTACTGGCCGACGGATGACATACAAGGTCTGGGAGGCAGAAGAAGCCACATCACTGAGGGATCCACATCCATGTCCAGTTTTAATTGTTAGGCCAACTCGACACTTATGAAGTTCCCCGCGGCCCCAGTATCCACCAGGGCCTCAAAGGAGACATGGTGAGAACTGACACTAATCTTCATAAGCAATAAGAAATAAGCAAAGTTTTGTTTATTGGAAGATTCGACCAATTTTGTTGCAACTGAAGAAATAACTGGCAAATTGGGGGAAAGGTTGGGGGCTTTCACTGGATCAAAAATTGGAATTACAAGGGTGGGGAAAGCTGACTTCCTCCATCTGGGATTTTATGGATTCATTTATAGGTTAATAAAAACTTTTCTCTCTCGTTGCAATCACTTTTGCAACAACATATAATTCAAGTCTGTTGAAAATTTTGATAATCTCACCGAGGAGATTAGTTGATGCCCATGTCAGGGAGCAGTTGGGCAAGTAAGTTCAAGGGCACAGATGTTGGCCCCGTGGCATCCAAATTTTGCAAATGCCCCGGTGAACCTGGAGGAATAGATAAACTTAACAAAAAACCGGTGGTAACCATTTCCCCATAAATTTTAGCTTGGCAAGCGCGATGCAACCAGTACATCAATATTTTGCACTCCCAACCACTCTTGTTGGTGGAACATGGAGTGTGGGTATTCCTGAATATTCAGCAGATGGCGCTTTGGGAAAAGTTTTGTGGGGATGTACACAAGCATTTCCTGAATGTGGTGTAAGTCACACCTTATTCCATGCCACGCGGTTGGCTGGATCTAGGCTTTGAGAGTAAGACAGCGGCAGATGAAGCCGCAACAGTGTGCATTGTAGTAGACCCCACAGATGGTCAGCGGGTTGTTGAAACTAAGTGCACCCAATGGACAAAATCGAAATCAAAATTTTGTCACTTTTGACTTTCTACCCACTATGGTCAAACGCGCTGTACTTGAACAACACCTGAAGGCTGGGATCGACATATATGGCAAAATACTTTTCTTTGAAATGCAGCGCTTTATGCTAATGCCAAACCTGTGCACAGGCAAAGCGATTGCAGTCCTAACCCCAACTGAGGGGATAGCAAAGGACTAACTAAATCCCACATACCGCTTTTGTCAACATCAAGGGGCATGCCACCCACCCTTTCAGGGTCACTGTGGATAGCGCACCTCCCATATGCGCTTTCTGTAGCGCTTTTGGCCACAAGGCCCATACCTGCCCCGCCAAGGAGGACATTACATATCAAGAGTTTCCCTCGGATTCAATGGGTGGAGGTGAAGCCCACTATGAACTGACCACTGATACAAAGGCATCCTTCCCGTGGGGAGCGCAAGGATGCTACATCCTAGTAAAGCCAATATCCCCTCAAGAGCATAAGAAGGCCAAACAGGCCCAAAAGGAGGCGGCCAAGGAGGCGGCCAAGATTGCTTCCGCTATCCCACCCTCCCAGCTCCAGGAGGACATTGAGACTTTTGCAGCGGAAGCAGCTCACAAATTCATTGACCAATCAGATTTGGACACCTAAGCCGATTGGGACCCCAAGCTGATCACTCACTGGGCAAGTTAGTTTCACCTAAATGCACCCAAGCATCAATTGGGACAGAATTGGTCACCAACTTTCCTATCAATAATCCACTTCCAAGCGATGGTGCACCGCAAATGCACACACCACAAAAAGCTCATCTCACAGTGGGGAAAAAGTGAAGGCAAAAGCCAAAGTGAACCCAACTGCTAAAGCTACCATACCATCAATTACACAGTAGCTTCACATACCTGGGGCGCCACCAAGCGCCGTGAAGAAAATGAGGAGGCTGAAGGGCTCAGTGCCCTTCCCTTCACACCTAAGGTGCGATGGGGGAGCCTTTACTTTAGGGACTTTGAACATATATGGAATCAAGGCCTCGCCATCCTGGTCTAGGAAACTGAGTTTTTACAACATAATATAAACCCATGGACATCCTGGCCATTCAGGAGATCCACTGTCCACATGGCTCTGAGGACACAAGGAAATCCATGCTCCTCACTTCCCTCTCCTTCTGGTCCAAGCACTGTGGGGTGCTAGTTCAAATGAACAAAAATTTTAAAATCTTATCATCTGAATCCTTCCTTAGTGGCTGAGTCCTCATAGTAACTTTTTTGTGGGATGACAAAGTGCATGCTATTGTCAACATTTATGCCCCAACCTGTGCACAAGAACATCAGGAATTTTTCTCATCGGTCAATTCCATTCCATTGCCCCCTGACCCTTTCATCATTGGTGACATGAACTGTTGGTTAAGACCATCCATAGACGGCGGCCTTTATCACCTTCACCACCACAGGGACACGTAGAACTCCGCGTTCTCAAGGCCACCCTATGGTTGGTCAATACTTTGCCGCGTCATGCTCCTTTACTCAAAAACATGTCATGCCCCCACGTCCACAATGGCCAGTTAAGGTCCATGTCCTGCATCGACCTTATCCTCACGCCGTTGAAATATTTACCCAAATTTCCCATTTCACCATGATTAAAATCGATTTCTCTGACCACAGGATGGTTTCAATATCCTTCCATTTATCCAACCTAGCAGCTCAAGCTCCGAGTTGGTGCAAACTTCACTGGCTAAAATCACGTCACTGAGATTTTCCTCATGGATGGAATCTGCAACCGCGGCTCCAGAGTTTATTACACCATTTTGTGCTAATCCAATATCCACTTGGTCTGCCTTCAAGGCGAACACAATCCGCCAGGCTTGCCACCTGTCCTCCCGCAATGCAAGATCCACCTCAGTGGTCATTTCGCGCACTCTGGAAGAGTTGTCCCACCTGGAGTCCAATGTCCCAGCATCAGGCTACAGCCCAGCTTGGGGTCACAAGTGGGCGGAAGTAACCACCTACCTTAACGCTCTAGAGAGACAACACAAGCATTGGGTTTGTGTTCAATACAGAGCTAAACACATTACAGCGGGCGAAATGTGCTCTGCTTACTTTTTTCAAAAAGTTTGCACCACTCCAGAGCTTGGCCTACACACAGGTGCAAAGTCCAGACAATTCCGTAGCAAATATGCTGGCCAGAGTGGCGATCAAGATACAAAACTATTACTATGAATTGTACATTCTGAACTAATTCCGCCGGCCAAAATGGCAAATTTTCTCTATAGTGCACACATCTGCACCATTTCCCATTTCCCAGAGTTGATGAATTTAATTACTTGGGACAAACTCTGATCCTCCATTCATGGTGCACTGTACAGGAAATGCCCAGATACAGATGGCATCCCTTATGAGTTCTATAAGAAGTATTTCAAGGATTTATCCCCAGTTGCTGCTTGCCTCTCTTAACCAGAGCCTTTTGGAAACGCGCCTCCTACCAAGAGGGCAAGAGGCCTACACTATTACGCTATTCAAAAAAAGAAGATAGGCTAGACTTGGCAAACTGGCGCCCCATTTCTCTCACCAACACTGATACTAAACTTATTACTAAAATCATGGCTAACCATCTAGGTATTGTTGCCTCTGCTCTCATCTCCCTGAAACAATTCCGTTTTATACCCAGAAGGTCGATTTAGGACAACATACACACCGTCGCCAATGCCTGTCATTCCATGGCCTCTGGTGCACTTGTATTTTTAGACCAACGGAAGGCCTATGATAGAGTCAACTGGGATTACCTCAGGGCCTGCCTCCATTAATTCCGCCTACCCCCTCGCTTCATCAATTGGGTGATGCTGCTAACTGAGTCTGCCACTATAGCTGTGCGTGGCCCTGGCTTTCTCACGAATGTAGTCCGCCCTCAAAGGGGCCTACACCAAGGGGACCCTCTTAGCCCACTCTTGTATAACTTCAGCCTTGACCCACTTTTTTAAAACGTGAATGCCCGCCTTACTGTGGTCCATGTGCAAGGCCAAGCCTCAGTCAAAATGTTAACATTTGCTAATGACTGTGTGGTTGGGGTGTCTAACAATCATGATGCACGCGCGCTTGAAGCTCTTATCCAGGTTTAATCCAGGGTAAGTAATGCTGCACTCACCACCTCCAAAACCGAAATCATTCTCCTTAGTCAGTGTCAAGCCCACTGAGCCCCAGCACCTTGTTTCAGATCTGCCTCATCAGCTAGCGCATGCGCTGTCTTACCCTGCCCACCCCACACCGCCCCGCTTTTGCTCCACTTTTGTGCCAAGCCCCACCGTTGGCCCAGTCCGCCATTTGGGGGTGTGGTTGGAGGCAGGCGGGTACACCTCAACAGTGAAGGAAAACCATATTCTGGACAACGTGATGAAACGCATAGCCTCCCTCAGAGCCCGTCATACTTCACTTACTGGCAGGGTTGTATATCCAACTCTATGCTCCTCTCCAAAGTTTGGAATGAGGCCCACGCCATCGCTTTCTCCCCAAGTTTCTTCAAATCAATGTATGCCCTTCTGCAAGGATGGCTTTGGTTGGGCTGCCCACCGCCATTGCGACTGGAGGTCATGTTTGGCCCTCACATAGTGGTGGTATGGGCCTGCTCAACTTTGAGGCCCATGCTGCCAAAATCCTTGTCGCCTGGATTGCTGCCGTTACCAACCCTGCAATTTCAGCCCAGCACTGATCCCGCGCAGCCCACTACAACTTCTCCTGAACCCTGGGCCTCACCATTCCATCCCACCCACACTCTATGTTGAAGTATCTGTCTTCCCATCCTTTGGCAGCAGGCCCACATGAAACAACATCCCACTTCAAAAGGATCCTCTTCTCCATGTGGAGCGCTGAGTGGAGGATTCATATTTGTGGGCACACAGCCCAGAGGGGGCACCCCTCTCTTCTGTTCACCCAGGAGGTACAAGGACTTCCCATTCTGATCGGAGTGATGCCCACGAGGCCCCATACCTTGTCCAGGGTGGACTACCTGGACATGATGGACATCCCTTATCCCCTTGCTACCTAGAAAGCCATTTGGAAGTACGCCAATCACCCTCTTCTGCAGCCTCATATCTGCTCCCATGTTTGGCGCTGCTTGAGATAGGTGTACCAAAATGCCAAATGCTCTAACGCTTTGCACTCATCTTGTGTCATGTGTGGCCAGTATGGAACGCTGTTTCACCTCCTGGAAAAGTGCCCTCCATCTAAAGCGATATGGCGTGAGGTACAACGTCTACTTTGCCAGGATCAGGAACAGCCCTTCAGTCTGTCTAGGGACATGTTTGCTTTATCAATGGCCTCCCCTCTCCCACCCTCCCTTCATGCCTTGGTGGTCACAATCGCCATGTGGACTATCCACACGATTGTCTTGGATGCCATCTCAGGCTCCATCCCCACCCTCCAAGAAGCTGTCCGCCAGTTCCAGTCGCACTTAGTGGACCACTTTCAAGTGTGAGTGTTTGGATACCTTCTACCACATTGCCGCCAGTTGGCCTCGTCCTGGTTCCCGGTTTAGTTCATCATATCAGACCCCTTCCTCCACACGTGCTCAATAGTGGGGCCTACCCCTATACACGTGACCCCCCTTCCAGTATTGGCGTTCCCGCTGGCAACAGGAGACAGCGTTAGCTTCTCTGGGGTGCTCTCCTCTTACATGTGTTTCATTTTCTATGGTGACTTTTCGGAAGTGCATGTCCCCTGGTCAGCCTTCCCTGCAATAAATAAAATTTATAGGTGAATCAGAGTCAGCCAACTCGGACACAGGAGTTGCAACAGGATTGGCAACTGGGTCTACCACTGGTTCAAAGGTAGATAATTTGTCCGCATCTTTGTTCAGTAATCCTATTATAAGTTTCCCTTCTGATAATGGGAAGCATGGTGGGGGAAGGCATTAATAGTAGTCACGGTGGCACATATTTGATCTACTGACCCTTGTATGGTGGACCAGGCCTCATGATGAGTAGAAACTGAATTCAAGCCTGATCTAAAGACTTCCTGAAGCATATCATTATAGAGGCCCAGCGCGGGAGCCAGTTCACAGAAGGTAGAAATTAAAGAAGCCAAGCTAGGGGCTTTGGCCATGGCATAGAGCAATCTGAATAGATGGTCTGAGCGTGACACAGGGGGTTTCAAGGCAGCCGATATGACAGCCATTAGTGGAGTGGGGTCTCCCGCTTGTGAGGAAGAGCGCAGAAGGCCTCTGACCCAACGGCGGGCATCCCCTTCCACAGCGTCCAGTAACGCAACCCCCTGTTGGGCACGAGATAACGTAGAGGCGTTATTGAGCGCAATTGCCAAATGCATTTGCACCTCAACGAGGGTGTCAAGGACTTGATTGGCTATCTCATGGGAAGGAACATGTGAGCTTCCTTCTGAGCTATTGGGAGGAGGAGCAGCAATCCACGCAGCTTGGTCAGTCTGAAGAAGATTCTCCAAGGTAGAGCGGATACTTTTCCTGAAATTGGTAAGTGACCAAACAAACAACAAAAAGCAAGTACTGATTTCACATTTATTTGGTAAAGGGTAATTACTGCAGCGCCCACCTCAAAGAGCAGGGCGGAAGTGGCTAAAAACAATGGTTGGGCAATTATGTCATGGAAATGGCAGAAGAAGTTTAGACTGGACTGCCAGTTAGGGTGCACAAGTACCCAAAAAGCAAGCCAGAATTCCAAAGGCATTGCCAACAGAATGATGTTGTATGGAGCTGGGCATTGGAAATGATGAATCATTGGTGTAAAACAATAGTGAATATGATCCCAAAAATAAACCAAATCGAGGCCACCCCCAGACCCTGGAGGTTTTTCTGCAGGGGGTGGAACCACAGATATGATTTCAACAAGTTCACCACTATACTGGGCTGGTCTGACTGGGGAGACAAGGGGGGGATCCTTGCTTGAAGATGGTGGACATAAGGCACAGGATCCAAGTATATTGTTGATGAAAGTTCATAACGACAGGGTTAAAAATGCTAGAATTATCTAGCTCGCTGAATTCAATCTACAACGGTGGGGGCCATAGTGACCATGAGTACTGATAGAGCCCATATGGTGTATGAATCAATGGGCCGCCAGGGAAAAGCCATTGGGAATGCGGCCAGAAGGAATTAATAAAACAAAACTGATTGGTTTTTTGAGGCAAAATTTTATTCCAAAGGAAAAGGAAGAAAATTGACCAACAATTTTCTCAGTGCAATGAAACTTATTAAATAGTGGTCAATTGATGTGGGGACAAGCCAGGATTGAGACCCTCAATTTTGACCTAACTGGCGAATTATTTGTGAATGGGGAGGATAAGTTCACTGGGAACCAACATCAAAGAATTTATGTGGAAGGTCAAGTCACTTTCAGTTAGATCTTGAACGTCTGAACTGAGGCTCAGCTATGTTTCTGACGATTAGCACAACAGCATTTGGCCTGATGAGCAGCAGGAATCCCCAAGGCCACCCCACTTAGGGGTGGTTCCATTTGGTTGGGAATGGGTTTGTGAAACTCAATCCAACCATGCCCGGTTGCTGGGCCATTCGTTTGGTCAAAAGTGTTGCATCAGCCACAAAACCTGATTTTCCAGAAGGGAGCTTAAAACCCTTGTTGATGGTGTCCAATGCTATTACCTGCCCATTGGGGATGATCCCCAACAATTTTGAGGGGGATGATTTTTTTTATCATAGTGTTGGCTAAATCAAAATTGTTGGTGATTCCAGCCAATGGATCAGTCTTTGTTCCTTTTTGACTACTTGGAATCTGAATATTGGGTTGACTCCCACATGATTTTGGGTCAATTTATTTCATTTTGGTGATCTTTGCGCAGATGTCCCTGATTAACTGTACTAGTTCTGCTGAGGTGAGTGTGGGCGCTGGGGGAGGAATCCAAAGCGGAAGGGCTGTTACCCAGCGCTTGTCTACCACGTGGGCGAGGTCACCCTGGGTAACGAGGGGTACAGCTGCCCTCCTCTATACCTTCTTACTTGGGAACAGGAAAAGGGCCCAATCAATGGCCAGAAGACGTTCCCTGGGACTTACAGTTACACCCAATCAAGACTTGCGCCTCATGAAAAATCTGTCAGCAAAGTTCTTAATAGCCTCATTCTGTTTGAATTTGATATCAAGAAGCTTTTTTGAGCCAATAATTTCTACAGGCCTTCCAAGTTTTTTCTCCACAATATTGGCATTTATATAGGACCAATCGTCACCCAAATAGGGCATAACAAGGTC
Source organism: Massospora cicadina (assembly GCA_022478985.1). Taxonomy (NCBI): domain Eukaryota; kingdom Fungi; phylum Entomophthoromycota; class Entomophthoromycetes; order Entomophthorales; family Entomophthoraceae; genus Massospora; species Massospora cicadina. The sequence goes on from JAKSZP010007887.1 coordinate 44,942, forward strand.
ACATCTGTGGGCACCAAGTGAGTTGATTAATGCAGATCCTTTTTCATGGTCTAATACTCCGGACTGCCTTTTCAAATAGCTTGAGAAAGGAGTGAACGTTCCCATCCCCTATCAAACTTTGGAAAGTTTAGAGGTTTGAAATAGTCTCTCCATGTTTGAGGAATATGCATTACACTTCTTCTAGCGCTTGAGCGTCTTGGTAAATTCTCAGACCATTGGTCCTCTTTCCCATCATGGAGTATCTAAAATCAGGATTGATTCCAGAATTTTAGACATAGGATGATGTTTTTATTATATTCAAGGTGGGCCAACCTGGGGACAATACCGCACCAATTAAGGGAAATCAAATGAATGGGAAAGGAGGATAAAATCCAGAAAACCTCCATGTGCAGCGTATGATAGGCCAGGAACTCCATGGACCGCCTTTGCTGACGTAGGATGGATGTTGAAATATCAGTTTTAGCTTCGGTATTGATTCATAATGACTCTTTTTTTGCTCCAAACTGTTAGACTCCAATACTTGATTCAGCCCTTATTTGTTTTTCCAAGTCATTTTTTGGCCAAATGGACAAGGCTTTTTCAATTTATCCCTTGTTAAGGGTAGTTGAGCACTGGCAATATTCTTTTGAGGGATTAAACTACTTCTTTAAGATTAGTGCGTTCTTTTTTGACTAAAACTTGATTTGATGTTATGCAATTTGATATCTTAAGCCATACCTTCTGCTTAGGAATTTTTTGTTGATAATTACATTATGAGTTCTCACTTCACCTGAATAATTTCATCGTTCCAGTCATGAAAACTTTACATAACAGTCCAAGTTATTAAAAAAATCTTTAATCTGAGCATACTCTTCATTCCATTTGGGACTGATGGTGATGTCACAAGATCTTCAATGTTCTTATTTAAAATACTAACGCAGTCTGAACATACCTTAAAAGTTAACGTGCTTTGAATTTAAGTCAATGTGCTCTCTCTGGGCTGAAATAGCCTGTGTGGTGAGTATTTCTGTTTGAGATGATAAGAGAACAGAATGAGTTTACAGATTTTGACAGTAGGCATTCATGTTTTGTACCCATTTTTGTGAGAGCCCATAGTGAGCAAGGAATTCTATGGATATCTTTGGGACTCCTACGTTTAGTAGCTCCTCAAGAGTGTTTAATCTTTGGTGAGCTTCATTGGCAATTCCTGTATTATCCACTATTGCATTTTGGACTTTAGTAAAACTGGAGTTTAATTTTTCCAGTAGATCATTCTAGGGAGATTGTTCTTCCCCTTGTACTTTAAAATTTTATAAGTTCCAGATTTTTTATCAATAATTTTCTGGATATGCTTGATTGAAAATTGGTTAAAGTAAACCAGGAATTCATTAGCTATTTGACTGTATATGAGACGTTTATCAAGAGCTTCCATAAATACATCATGATACTTCATATACATCTTCATATTGAGCGCATGATCCTTAAGATAATAGAACAGGATGAAAGTGAGATCATTTGTGATGTATCAATCCTAAATACATGCTATAGATTTTCCATCATGGCCTCAACGCTTTCAGATGTAAGATCAATTAGGCTTGAGGCATCTACATGACCTCCCCCACTGTTATGAAATCTAGGGAGTAATAGGTACCCTCATTGGAGCCTTGGCGGCTGGTGTTAGAGTAAAAAAAAGTTTTCTTATCACTAGTTTCCAACTTATTATTGATTTGTAATGGCTGAAACTTCTAGGAACGAACTGTGTGGGTTCATTTCAGAGAGTGTCACTAATTTTGAGAGAGCACCACTTTTTAAGTTCTGAGTCGCTTGCATGATAAAAATCCCCCGCATGTAATTGGGAAGAATTTCGTCAAATGATCCTCATTCTTAGCCAGTGTCCTTTTTTGTATTGTCTGCTTGGAAGCTCTCTAAGTTTTATTTAAAATAAAGCAACTCTTTTGTTAATTTGGGCAAAATTTCCCTTGGATTCAGGAACTTCTGCTAAGGTAGGCAAAGGTACAAGCTAGAGATTTCTGACTTAACAGATTGTCAAAACTAATCAAAGAACAGATTCTTATAAAAACCTAGTAAAAGAGAAATAAATTATATACTTTTTTATTTAGAGATAATACATTATAGTATTAATTGGTCAGGCGCCAGTATTTATAACTCTAGGAATCTCTTGGCCATACTTTTGAGCATGCGTTTTTCATCAGATATTATTTTACACTTCAGTTCAGACCTTGAATTGATATAAGCATGACATTTTACTAGGACTATTGGTAACAAAATACTTAAAAATTTAGGAAAGTTTTAGGTACAAAATCGAAACTTATATGTGCATAATGTCCTAAAGTCAGCACAATTTGGGTTTTGTCACACGGCTGACAAAATACAACTTCTGGGAGAATTGGCAATAATTTAGAATTAATAATGTACCCCTAATTGGGACGTCAGCAGGACTCTTGATAGCACTAGGTACTCTCATTTGGGCTGTCCATGTGCAAGTGCTATCATGCCAATTATGAGGATTGACACACAAAATTCGCCCTAGGGCGGAAAACTGATTGCAATAATTTTAGGGAAATCTTATTGTTAGTATTGGTCCATAATTATTTTAGAGATGATTATGGAAATTTTATAGGAACTTTTTTATCAAAATACATTTTATGCATAATTAAGTAAGACTAATTTTCAAGTTCTTGTAAGGGTAATCGTCCTGAGTTGATGTTTTATTGAAGGGTTTTTTCAAGTCAATCATCAAAATCTGACAGGGAGCTTAATCTCCAGGATAGAGGCAACCTTAATGGGGGACAGGAACGTCCAGGTGCGCCATGTGGGAAACTTCCACCAACCCATTACAATTGGCACAGTCATGAGCACTAACTCGGCTATTCTCATATGAGGAAAACTTTCCACACCACCAAGTAAAGCACTGAGTGACGCGAGCAATGAGACACCAAAATAGCATCCACCTCTTATTCCGCCGAGTCTTTAAGCACCACCAGTTCAGAGTCCATGGGAAACATGCCTTTAATCGGTGATAAGTAGGAAGCATGGAAGACAGTGTGCTTTTTTGTTGGATGACAAGCCAACTGAAAAGTGCTGTTCTCATATCTTCCACAACTTTTGAGGTCCTGACCATTTGCTCACAAACTTATGCAAGGGCATCTTCATATGCTGGTGGCATGTATCAAGAATGACCATAGAACCTACTATGTTTTCATGAGTGGGAAGCCATTTTCTAATCCACAAACTGCTTGTAATTGATGATAAGTTTGGTCAGATACTCCCTAACCAGAGATTGAGTGATTTGGATCCACTGCACATGTTCTGTTGCTGCAGAGACCTCCAGTAGAAGGCACAGCCCCAGGGGAAAATGAAGGGTTTGCACCATGTGGCCTCAAAATACAAAAACCCCTGTGAATGCATGTTAGGCATTATTATAAGAAAACTGGGCCAATGGGAAATCCATCCAGTATCCTGCGCAGTAGTGGCATAACACCAGAGATACTGTTCAAGGATTTGGTTGACCTTCTCCATTTGCCCATCTGACTGGGGGTGATATGTGGAATGGCGGATAAATTTTCAAGATAGCCATAAGGGACAGTCAGAAGCGCACCATAAAGTGCAGCCTCCAGTCGCTCACAATTTCTTGAAGCAATTCAAACATTTAGAAGACATGTTGCACAAAAAATCGAGCAATTTTCTTTTAGATGATAGAGGGCGAACAGGGTATATACAAGGAAAACTTAGTAAACCAATCTATAATGACCAAAATCGCATTATACATATTGTAGCTAAGGAGCTCAACAATGGAATTGACAGATACCAAGGTCCATGGACACTCATCCTGCTGCAAGGAATGGAGAAGGCTGTTTCATATGGGGTGATCAGATTTCACTTGCGTGCACATATGCAGCTAGCGATTCAACCAAAAAACCTTAGAGATCCCCCACCAGTTGTATATCCGCTTCACCAACTGTGGCATTTTTATTGCTTGGATGACCCACCACTGGAGGATCATGATGAGCCTGGATCATTTCATCAGAGGTTGGATGGAACCCAAACTCAGCCCTTAAATCAAATTGTCCCCTCTTCCAATGAATAATGTGTCCATCAATGGGACAGAAGTCTAATCTGGTCAACTAGCTTAACCCTTCCACACAGGCCATCTGACCTGAAAAATCCTAAGCGACCAACGTAGCTTCTGGACCCCACTCTGCCATGGAAACTGAGGGAGGGTAATGGCTAGAAAATGGGCTGGCAGAATCACTGTGGTAAGCTCCTGTTCTTCCTCCCCAATGGACTTAATTATGGGTTGCAACTCAAAAAATAAGGAAGGATATTCAACGAGCCCTTAACAAATTCATAACTAAAATTTAAAATGCAAAGTCCCTATTATACCTGGGCCAGGAGATTTGCCTGATTTTGTGGTTTATGGAAATACATTAGGTCCTGATGATCCATCCACATGGTCACCATGTGCCTTGCGCCTTAAAGAAGGTACTGTCAATGCTTAAGCAACCACGCCATGGCGGCCAAATCCTTATCATAAATGGCTCAGGGCTGCTTAAAAAAAGTTAATTTATGCAAGAAATAAGTGACTGTATGTTTTAAACCATACTGTTTCTGAAGCAACACTGCCCCCACAATGGCCAATGACACATCACATGTGACGATGAAAGCTTATCAGGGTCAGCTTTCTTAAGAACAGGAGGTGCCGCAAACAACTTCTTGATGGCATCAAATGCCTTTGGAATTCAGTCATCCATTGGAATGGAATAAACCTCCCTGTCAAGGGGTGAAGTGGCATGGCCAGCTGCAAAAAAACCAAGAAGAATTTTTTAAAAACATGATGGTGCCCAGGAAGCTCTGCAACTGTTTCTGGGTGGTGGGGGTGGGCCACAAAAGGATGGCCTCAAGCTTACTGGGAGTAATCATGTTCTCATCCTTCAGGACCAAGTTACCTAGGGGGGTAACATCATCCTTAAAAATTTTCACTTAGAGGGTTCACATAAAGGTCAGCATTGTGCAACGCAGCAAACACTGCCTCCAGGTTCTTCTCATGCTGCTTGGGAGTGGGGAAATACACAAGGATGTCATCAATATGTGCCACCACATGAGAACTTATTATCTCCCATAAATTTGTTGATCATCTTCTAGAGTGTGACTAGGGCGTTTTTAAGCAGAAAGGCATTATGCGGAATTGAAATATCAGACTTCTGATATGAATTTCATAAGGCAATCCTGCCCTTCCACGACCCAAATCTGGTTGAATGCATTCATGAGATCAAGCTTTAAAAACACCCAGGATTTTTCAATCCTGTGGCTAATTTTCTACTTGAGGGGAAGAGGGTAGGAATCGTTAACGTTTATACTATTAAGATGCCCATAGTTTACACAGGGCCACAAGGTGTCATTGGCCTTCTGAGAAAACACTATGGGAGAGGCAATTGGTGAGGTGTCCTTAAAACACCCAGACTTTTGCGAGCATGTCATTTAACTGCATCTCCAGGGCCTTTTTCTTCCTGCTCTGTATAAGGGTACCGGGGCAGTTGAGTTGATTACATTCACTGTCAAGAGGAAGGCAAGATCATATTTGGAGTGGGTGGGAAGATAAATTCTTTTTCCATGTCAATATCCTGGAACCGGGCTATGCTAGGGGAAGTACACCAGCAACGCTGTGAGGGATGGAGGTGAAGCAATTGACCCCACCGCACCTGCAGAAGAGAAAGTATTTATTAGCAGAATCTCGCCCCTTTAATGAGAATTCATGAATGACAAAAGGATGGTCTCCAGGTTGATATGAACTTGTTAACGTCACAACCAATTAACTCACAAGATAATAAGAAATATGAAGTCTGGCACTGCATTAAACTGATTTCAGAAGCCAAACTTAAGTACCAAATGTGGTACCAGGCGCCGCACCAAGTAGCAAGTCATCAAAAGTTGATGATGCATTAAAAAATGAGGAACTTAAGTCTATATAAAGTTCTAACCCTTGAGCAACATGCAAACTCATAAAGTTCCCAGATAACCCTGTGTCAACAAGAGCTTCAACGGAGGCCACATGAGCGCTCAACTGGACCTTGACTGTAACAAAACGTAAGCTTGATCTTGTCTCTTCGCCAAAATTCAAGAAAAACTTGGGAAAGAAACGATTTCCACTTAACCATCCCTGGACCATCCGTGGAAGCTGAGGGGGAGTCTGCCACTGTCTGAACAAACTTGTATTTATTCACTCCTTCCAGAGACAACTAGGGAACAAATGTATTCACTCACACCTGCTCCCCTGAAATGGCAGCATTGACTGAGAGAATATTAGCATCAGAACCCCAGAAGCGGGATGAGGGTCTAGATCTGCAACCTCAGGAACAAACAACTCTCCAAAATTTAAAAACCCATCTCTTCCTGCCTCCTTGGGAAAAGAGGAAAACCCAGGTCTTCTTACACGCAACTCAGGATAAGACCTACTGGTGTTTATGCCAGTAAAAATGCTAAAGCCCAGGAATAAAAGCTGCAATCCACTTAATGAGTACACCTCTTGGCATACATCCCCCTGGCCAACGGCTGAACCTCCCGTTCATATAACCAGACCAACTCAGCACCCTGCTCAGAGGACAGGATGGAAAAGTATGAAAATTTGGTTCGCTCCATTATGTCATGGAGCTTGCTGATAATAATAAGACCGTCATGGAACTCCAGGTGAGTGAATACCCAGAACCCCCAGCCATAATACCTCAGGTACAGCCATTCATATTGATGGGTCAAAAAACAAAAAAACAGCCATGAGGACTACCCAAGGATATTTAAAATGGGAAAGCTTTACAACTAGCGTTTAACAGAACTCTCTAACTCAAAATTAATTTTGGATATTTTTATAATCTTTACTGAAAACAAAATAACAAAAAGGGAAAAATGGAGCAACAGCAGTATCTATCAGGGACCACTTCCTAAATGATCGCAAAATGGGGAACAGAAACTAGGTGCACTATCAAAGAGAATATTTCACATTACAGTTATGTCAAATCATCATTCCAAAATTCTTTCTAGTAATGGCTTGGATCTGATCTGACTGAGAAGATTAGCATCTAATTTGTTATCAAGAATATTTTTTAAACTGTGACTGCACTTGACGCAATGACAACACCTCTGGCGGATGGCAGGTTGCGCCCACAGCCAGGCTACACATGGCTGGATCCATTGGGTTATAAATGGATTAACCACGCCCATACCTGTCAGGGATGATCTTGTTTGAAAGACTGCTGGGTAAACCTGGTGGATGAGATTCTTTGCACCTGAAACTAACTCAAACCCTTTATTTTAGGTGGAATGTGACTTGACCTTCTGGCTGAACTCAAACCTGTTGATACCCCCTCTTAAGGACACACGCTAATTGCCTTCCACTGGAAAAAACTCTTACCCTCCTCCACCTCTTGCATAACTTCTAAATTGTACTCACTAAATCTTTAGTGGTAAGCATGGGCGTAAGAGGCGTGATTCACTGGGTATATGCCATTACTCTACTCTCATCCACCACATGAGCTAAATCGCCTAGGGAAACAAGAGGGATGGCTTACAGATTTCTTCCCTTTTTTGTTTAAAACAGAATTTTTCTGATCCAGCCGCAGGGGTTGTTACCCCAAGGCTTACAAGAAGACAGAGTGAGTGAACCATTGCCTTGGGCAGTTCTTGCAGTGTTACATTCAGTGGACCACTCTTATTGGGCTTCTCAACTTTCTTTTGTGATGGACGGGGTCCCTGATCACTACCACAAAGCACTTGTCAAGAGGGCCCAGATAAGGGCCCACAAGCAGGATAACCCTGCCATGGAATTATTCCTAATCCGAATGTGTGGAAAGCACTTGACTATGAAAGTTTGGACAACAGTAAGAACTATACTTTCGCCATGCAAGAGGGTCTGCCCTCCAGAAAGTGCATACAGGACTCGATGACCTTGTCAAAGTCTGAGCTGTAATCCATGTGCAGTTTCCTTTGGTTTACTTAATAAAGATTATTTTCTAATTTAAATAATTTTAGAATTTAGTATGTTTTACTTGAATTTATAGAAGACAAAACTGCTTATGCAACTTCACCAGTTAAAATTTATACTAGGCTTAAGTGGAAGAGAGAGTCTTGTTCTTTATGGAGTCCATAGGCAACTTTTTGATAGCAGGCATAACCCAAGGATCTAGACCTTTGATTTCCTCGTTGAGACCCATTCCTGCTCTAGGATTGGGTACATTTGCTGTTGTAGAAACCTTTCCATATTTATTATTCACTTCAAATTAATCTCAAAGCCTGAGCCTTATTTGACATTCTTATCTCTATATTTTAAATTAATTAAAAAAAGTATTGGCAGACTCTGATTTGCCCAATTGCCATTTTGAGAGGCTTGTCCAGCCTCAACTGAAGTGGAAGCATCTGGTTGGTCAGAGCGCCATTTATGAGGGTTTTCATTCTCTTCGTTTATTTAGTAATATTGTGGTTGGCGGCATCTGGTTGGCCAGAGCACCATTTTTGAGGATTTTCATCCTGATTGACAAATTTGGAGACATCAGACACGACCACATATTGTTGGCCAGAGCTTCATTCATGAAGATCTACACCCTCATTGCTGTATTTGTTAACATTGGATTTGGCAGCATCTGGTTGGCCAGAGCGCCATTTTTGAGGATTTCCGTCCCTGTCATCCAAACGATATTTATTTAAATTCGATTTTAGAGCATCTGATTCATCAGATTGTTATTTTGAAATTTGTTGCAACTAAGCCCATCACCCTTGCCCTGATCATCACAATAGGGAATATCAGGGCAATGTGGTGGTCAGGCAAAGCCTTGATCGTTACACCTCTGGCCCAATTTAGCTATAACAACGCCCAATATGCTTTTACTGGGTGTTATCTTTCTTTGCCAGTTATGGCTATAACCCCACTTTTAGCATAAACATTGTTGTGTGTCCAAGTTGTAAACAATGGTGGACCTTACCAAGTATATCAAAAAGATACATAATGTGTTCAACATCAATTTGGTGATTCTATGCATACTTATAAGGGGAACGCCAATGGTAAGAGATGGGCGGGTCCAGCATACAAATAGGGATATCTCATGATGCTTGATGACTGATATAGTTAATCAGGCAGAAGTGCAAAAAGCTGAGGCTGAAAGAGGCTAGGACCTTACTACATTATTTGGAAGGTGGGGTCACACCTCGTATCAGTTGGATCTTCCCCCAATGCTTTGAATCTTTGTCATGTTTCATGAAAGCAAGCTGACCTGTTTGAGGGTCCCCCACTTGAGACCATAGAGGCATATCTTGTGTATGGGGCACCAGAGTAAAAAATAGAGGAGATTGTGGCCTCTTGCCATATAAAAAGAAGACAGACTACTGATTGTCTTGGAAGGGATTTGACACTGAGGAGAACATTTGGTACCAGAGTGTGATTGCATCCATGCATAAGACCTGATTACTACATTCCACGAACATTTCCCAGAGGTGGCAGGACCCAAGGTTAAACCAGGTATCGCCATGAAGCTGGACCCTGCCCATAAGAACTTTTACCTGACAAAAGTCCCTGGGGGAAGGGTGGAGCCCTCAAAAAGAACATAGAGTATTTTCATGTTAAATGACATCATTGAGGAGACAGATTATAGAGATAAAGCTGAGCGCGATGAGGCCAAGAGGTCAAAGTTGGTAGGCCTTTCTGACATGAAGCACACCCTGGACAAATGCTGGTTAAAGGCAAGATATGACTAAGTTGGTTCTGGGGGTGCACATGAAGGTTGGATGAGCTTTACATCTATGGCATTTAAACAAACCAGCATAATCAAAATTATTATGTAACTTTACGTTTAGTTGGATAATGGGGTTTTGAGACCCAAACAATTCATAATATGCTAATTGGGAAATTTTTTAACTCCAATCAATCACTTAAGTGTGGGATTACTTAGTCTTTAGTACAATGAAAGATGGGTAGTTGCATTTATTAATTCAATTGGGTGTAGTACCTCGTTTGATAGGTGATGATTCCCCATAATTGGTTATAAGTGGTTTTAGAAACCAACCTTCTTTGTTGTATGACTTCCTTACAATAAAGGATCTTGTTATATATATACTTATATATACTATGCTACCTTTTGTTGACCTTGGGGTATGCCTCTTTATGTCAATATTCTGGGCATTTTCCCTAAATGCTGTAATCAGAAGCTCAGCCTTGGGTGCGTGCGCTTTGGTTTTTGTAATGGGGATTTTTAAGGAGAGTTTTTAACACCCATCATGACACTTGACTCATTATTTTAAAACTTTTTGAGGAGGTTGACTGCCATAGTAGGGCCTTAGGAACTTTTCATAACCCTGTTGATAATCCTACCACTGGGCAAGTGTTTGATGGTATTAATATTGAATGATAGATATACAAATATTACATACAGTTTCTTCCATGACATGGACATTTTACGTATTCTTTTAAATCTGTATGTATCTTAGTAATATACCTGGTAACCTTCTTTGAAATAATGCAAGGTTCATGGTATATAGCTTCCTGGGTTCTCTGATTAATCTCCCACATCAAGGCATCTCCAATATGCTTCAGTTTAATCTAGATTAATATCATGACTAATCATTCAGAATACTCTTCTAGTCAGATCCCATCCTCATCTTCCATAAACAAATGCAAAAAGTGAGGCAAGGCAGGCTACTGACCATAGAGCAATTGGAAGGGTGATAATTCATGGAACTATGATAGCCAATATTATAGGTGAATATTATTTTCATTTTTAATTTTTTAATTTTTTAATTTTTATTCAGGGAAGGCCGACCAGGGGACGGACACTTCCAATAAGACACTAAACAACGAATCAAACTTCAGCAATAGGAGGGCGCCCCAGAGAAGCAGACGGTATCTCCTGTTGCCATCGGGAAAGTCAAGAGAAGGAAGGGGGTTATGCGTGCAGGGGCTTACTCCACTACTGAGCATGTATGTAGGATGGGTTCTTAAATGATGAACCAAACTGGGAACCAGGATGAGACCATCTCGCGGCAATGTGGCAGGAGGTACCCAAACATCCACGCTTGAAAGTGGTCCACAAGGTGCGAGTAGAACCGGCGTAGAGTTTCCTGGAGGGTGGGTTTGGAGCCTGAGATAGCATCTAAGACAATTGTATGGATAGTCCACATAGCGATTGCTACTACTAAGGCATGGAGGGAAGGTGGAAGAGGGGAAACCATGGATAAAGCAAACATGTCTTGAGGCAGGCTGAAGGGCTGTGCTTGATCCTGTAGAAATAAACGCTGTATCTCATGCCATATTGCTTTTGATGGAGGGCACCCTTCCAGGCGGTAAACCAAAGTTCCATACTGGTCACATGTGACGCAAGATGAGTGCAAAGCGTTAGACTGCTCAGCAGTACAGTATACCCATCTCAAGCAGTGCCACACATTGGAATGAATATGCGGCTGCAGAAGAGGGTGGTGGGCGTACTTCCAGATGGCTTTCTGGGTATCTAGGGAGTAGGGGATGTCCACCATGTCCAGGTTGTCCACCCTGGCTATGGTAGGGGACCTCATGGGTATCACTCCGTTCAGAATGGGTAGTCCTTATACTTCCTAGGTGAACTGAGGAGAAGGGCGCTCCCTCTGGGCAGTGTACCCTCAGATGCGAATTCTCCACCCAGCACTCCGCATGGAGAGGAGGATCCTTTTGAAGTGGGGTGACATCCCATGTGGGCCCGCAGCAGAAGGATGTGAGGCAAGATACCTTAACAGAGAGTGGGAGTGGGTAGGGTTGCTGAGGCCCAGGGTGCGGGAGAAGTTGGAGCAGGCTGCGCGGGACCAGTGCTGGGCTAAGATCATAGGTCTGGTGATGGCGGCGATCCAGGTGCCAAGAATTTTGGCAGCATGGGCCTCAAAGTTGAGCAGGCACATACCACCACTATGTGAGGGCCAAACATAACATCCAGGCGCACTGGCAGTGGGAGGCCTAACCAAAGCCACCCTTGCAGAAGGGCATATAATGACTTAAAGAAACAAGGGGAAAAAGCAATGGCGTGGGCCCTAAACCAAACATTTGAAAGGAGCATAGAGTTGACTAGCACTACCCTGCCTGTAAGGGAGGTCTGGCGGGCTTTGAGGGAAGCTATGCATTTTGTAACGTTGTCTAGGATATGGTTTTCCATCACCATTGAGGCATACCCTCCTGCCTCCAGCCACACCCCCAAATGGCGGACAGGGCCAACGGTGGGGCGTGGCACAAAGGGGAGCATGAGCGGGGCGGAGTGGGGTGGGCAAGGAAAGCGATCATGTGAGTTGATTGATGAGGCAGGTAGAAAACGGGGCGCTGGAGCCCAGTGGGCTTGACACCGACCAAAAAGAACAATTTTAGTTTTGGAGGCGTTAAGTGCAGCATTACTTACCTTGAGGTAAACCTGGATAGTATCCTCAAGCGCACGTGCATAATGATTGTTGGACACCCCAACCACACAATCATCAGCAAATGCCAACATCTTGACTGGTGCTTGGCCTTGCACATGGACACCAGAAAGGCGGGCATTCACATTACGCTGAAGTGGGTCAAGGCTGAAGTTATACAAGAGTGGGCTAAGAGGGTCCCCTTCGTGTAGGCCCCTTTGAGGGCGGACTACATCCTTGAGGAAGCCAGGGTCACGCACAGCCATTGTGGCGGATTTCGTTACCAACATCACCCAATTAGTGAAGCAAAAGAGAAGGTGGAACTTGTGGAGGCAGGATCTGAGGTAATCCCAGTTGACTCTATCATAGGCCTTCTGCTGGTCTAAAAACACAAGTGCTCCAGAAGCCATCGATTGACAGACATTGGCTACGGTGTGGATATTATCCCAAATCGACCTTTTGGGGATGAAACCAAATTATTCAGGGGAGATGAGAGCAGAGGCAACAATATCTAGATGGTTAATTATGATTTTAGTAAAAGGTTTAATATCAGTGTTGGTGAGAGAAATGGGGCGCCAGTTTGCCAAGTCTAGCCTATCCCCTTTTTTGAATAGCGTAATGGTGTAGGCCTCTTTCCCTCCTGGTAGGAGGCGCGTTTCCAAAAGGCTCTGGTTAAGAGAGGCAAGCAGCAATGGGGATAAATCTTTGAAATACTTCTTATAGAACTCATAAGGGATGCCGTCTGTACCTGGGTTTTTATTGTACAGTGCACCATGAATGGAGGACCAGAGTTCATCCTGAGTAATCAAATTCATTAACTATGGGAATTGTTAATGGTCCAGATATGTGCACTTTTAAGAAAATTTTCCATTTCAGCTGGCGGAATTGGGTCAAATCTATATAATTCAGAGTAATAATTTTGTATTTCAATCTCCACTTTGGCCGGTGTATCCGCGATGGAGTGGTCCTGCCTTCGCACATGTGTGCAGGCCAAACTCTGGCGTGGTGCAAAGAATTTTTGAAAAAAGTAAGAAGAATATGTATTGCCTGCTGTTATGTGCTTTGCTTTATACTGAACACAAACCCAATGCTTGTGTTGTCTTACCAGTGCATTGAGGTGAGCGGACACTTCCACCCACTTGTGACCCCAAACTGGGCTGTAGCCTGCAGCAGGGACGTCAGACTCCAGGTAGTCCAATTCTGCCAGCGTGCACAAAATGACCTCTGAGGCATCCCACAAGTGACGGGAGGAGAGGTGGCGAGCCTGGCAGATTGTGTTTGCTTTGAAGGTTGACCAGGTGGAAATTGGGTCTGCACATAACGGTGTGGTAAACTCTGGGGCTGAGGTCTCAGTTTCCACCTATGATGAAAATCTTGGTGATGCAATCTCGACGGGGCAGTTTTTGCCACTTTGGCACCTGGTCCATTGGATCGAACAAACAGAAGGAAACTGATAACAACCTGTGGTCGTATAAATTGATTTTTATTGTGGTGAAGTGGGAAATTTGGACTTGAAATTTTAATGGCATGAGAATAAGGTCAATGCTGGTCATGGACCTTAGCTGGCCATTGTGCGCGTGGGGGCAAGACATGTTAGTGAGTAGCAGTGCATGATGTGGCAGAGTATCAAACAACCCTAGGGTGGCTTTGAGAATGCGAAGTTTAATGTGCCACCTGTGGGGTGTATGCAACGTGGGCAAGTGGTCTGTGGTTGGGTTTGTCCAGGAGTTCATGTTGCCAACAAATGAGTTGGGGGGTAGCGGAAGGGAAGTAATGGCTGAGAAGAATTCCCAATGATCTCATGCACAGGTTGGGGCATAAATGTTAGCAACACCGTGCACTTCGTCATCCTATGAAAAGGTGACTACAAGGATGCAGCCATCGAGGTAGATTTTGACAAAAATAAATTTAAAATAAAGATTCACTCAAACAACACCCCACAGTGCATAGACCAAAAGGAAAGGGAAGGGGGAGCATGGTTGACCATGCTTCCTCTGCACCATGTGGACAGTGGGTTTCCTGAATGGCCAGGATGTCCACGGGCAAATTATTCTTTGAAAACTCAGTTTTCTAGCCCAGGACGGCGAGGCCTTGAGTCCAGCAATGTTCAACGTCATGTAAGTGAAGGCTCCCCCATCGCACCTTAGGTGCATGGGGAAGGGCACCCATGCCCTTCAGCCTTCAAATTCTCAGTATGTCGCTGCTTGGCAGCACAGGTATTCTGTGCTATAAAGTATGGTTTGGTATGGGAAGTTTTAGCTGTGGGGTTCGCATTGGCTTTTGCCTTCTGCTTTTTCTTCACTGTGGGACAAGTTTTTGACATTGTGTGTACTTGCGGTGCACCATCACATGAAGTTGGAATTTTGGCAGGTTTATTGTTAAGAAATTTGGTTCCAATCGATGCTTAGTAGCATTGGTCAGGTGAAACTGACTCACCCATCATGTTTTCAGCTTGGATGGCCCAATCAGCTTGGGCGTCCCAATCTGATTGGTGGAGGGATTTGTGAGCCGCTTCCACTGCAAATGTCTCTATGTCCTCCTGGAGCTGGGCTGGCAGAATCACAGAAGTGGTCTTGGACGCCTCCTTGGCCACCGCCTTGCAGGCCTGCTTGGCCTTCTTACTCTCCTGCGGGGACACAGGTTTTACTAGAATTTAGCACCCTTGCGCTCCCCATGGGAAGGCTGCATTGGTGTCTAGTGCCAGTTCATAATGAGTGTCTGCACCGCACATTGCATCTGAGATAATTTCAGTTTGAGTAATGCCCTCCTTGGTGGGGAAGGTATGGGCCTTGTTGACAAAAGCATGACAGAAAGTGCAGATAGGAGGTGCGTTATCCATGGTGACCCTGAATGGGTGGGAGCTTTACCCATTGATTTCGATAAAAGAGTTATGTGGGATTTGGGTCAAATCACCTTCTATCTCCACAGATGGGGTGAGAACAGCAATCGCTTTGCCCGTTCACAGGTCTGGCATGAGCGTAAAGTGCTGCGTTTCAAAGGATTGGATTTTTCCATATAAAGCAAGCTCAGCCTTCAGGTGGTGCTCCAGTACGGTGCACTTGACTGTAGTAGGTAGGAAGTCAAAAGTTACAAAAATTTGGTTAGATTTAGTCCAGTGGGTGGCTTTGTTTCAACTACCCATTGACCGTCCAGGAGGTCCACTACTACATGCACTTTTACAGCTTTATTTGCCGCATCTTTGTTTTTGAATCCAAGATCCAGCCAACTGTGAGGCATGGAGTGTGGTGCGATGTACACCGCATTCAGGAAATGCGTGAGTACATCTCCACAAAACTTCTCCCAAAGCGTCGTTTGTTAGATATCCAGAAACATATGCACCCTGTGTTCCACCAACAATAGTGGTTGGGAGTGCAGCATATTGATGAACTGGTTTCAGCACTCTTGCCAGGCCAAAATTTCTGGGTAAATGGTAACCACCGGTTTTTACTATTAATTCTATCTATTCTGCAAAACTCACCAGAGCATTTATAAAACTTGGTTGATGTAGGGCCTACGCCTGTTCCCTAAACTTTATTCGCATAACTTCTCCCTGAAATTGGGTGCAAACTAATCTCCTCAATGAGATTATTAAACTTTACTAGACTTGAATTAAATTTGTTGCAAAAGTGTTTGCAACGAGAGAGTAAAGTTATAGGTGATTTTATAGTCCAACATAAAGCCCATTGATATTGGGAAGCGGCAACAAGCTTGTGGAGAGTTTGTTAACAGTTCCATTGACTCTATTGACAGTCTTGTTACTCTCAAGATAATAAGGGGCATCTAGAACCCCTCTAATCCCCATGAGATCATTTTGTTTTAGGATTATCCTAGAGATGTTTTTGCAAGGTTGTCTATTAAGAAGCCTGCAGATACCCATTTCTATGGATAATGCATTCCGATGCGATTTTAGCAGTAGTGACTGCTATAACATTACAAATGAGTTTATCCTTAAACCACATAATCAAATGATCATTAGCCACAATAATGTATCAGTAATTTAAGTTGCTGACAGGAAAGGGTCAGATAGCATTAATCAAGATTGTATGCCAAGCATAATTTGTATCAACTAATTGGTCAGTGGTGGAAGCCTTGAGAGGATGTTGCAATTGAAATTATTAACACTTCATTTAGATGTCCTGAATATCAAACCCCATGGACTCCCAGCAGTAGCTCTATTGGACTTACTTTGAAACTTGTTCAGTCCGCCATTAACAACTAAATGGGCTTGCCTAAAAATTAATGGTTGTTTATATGGGACTGGGTATAAGCACTTTAGGTCATCACTCCAAAATTGTATAGTATACTGTTCCAGTGCTTCCAAGTTCTTTATTTATTGGTCCAAGGTGATGCTAATGGTAAGCTGCTCATCATCAAATTTTTATTTTCATTTTTTAACAGTTAGTCCACACAAGGGGACAACACAGAAACAATAGGCAACATGGAATGTCTGACAGTGTTATGATAAGAGTGAATCAACCAGTGTACTATTTTGTGATTGTAATCCTGGAGATTTAGTGCTCATATGGATGAACGTCCTTCTGGTTCTTTAAGAATGTACAGCCACTGCAATGAGGCATAATTGGTGATGACTTAGAACTTAGTCCCCTGAAGGTAAAAGCTGAATTTTTTATAAAAAATAAAGGTTAACCATTCACATTATGTTACTATATAGTTTATTTACTGCTTAGTGAGGGCGCGGCTGCAAAGACTACTGGATGTTCCATCCCATGTTCATCACATTGGGATAGCATGGCTCCAATTGCAGTCAAGCAGGCGTAGGATTGAATATTAAAATACGGCCAAAATTTTAGCAGCATAACATAGGCTCTCAGGTTAAAGTTGTTTTCGACTTATTGTAGCTTCCTTACAATCCTTAGATCATTGAAAGGTCACCCTACTTGAAAATAGATGGAATAATGGTTCAGCTAGTTGTAAATTCTTAAATGAACTGACAGGAGTATCTTATTATTTCAAAAAACACTTGTACGTCTCTTAAGTCTGGGCTCCTCATGCATTAATTGTCTCAAGCTTTTGAGGGCGGGGGTATGCCTTAAGTATTGACAATTTGACACAGGTAATTTATTTGAGTCTTAAAAAATTGACGCTTTCTGGGTTGAATCTTTAACTAAGAATTGCTATCCATTTAAATACTACCTCTAAGTGGGACAAATACTGTGGAAAAGTATGCAAAGCACTTTGATATAATTGAAGTTTACAAAGATGAAGATCAATCTCATATTATCTAGGATGGTTTCCATGGCTCTTCAAAAGTTGGGGCACACTGTACGGTCCCTGAGGCATGCACGTTGGTAGTATACCCTTAGACGTGATGATGGTGGGTTTTTCCTGTTCTTCCTTAGGCAAGTGAATCTGCCAATAGCCACTGATGAGATTTAAAGCACTAAAATACTTGGCACCTTCTAGTTGATTGAGGGTATCATATACTTGTGGTAAGGGGTACAAATCTCTCTTTTAGTTCTCTAACATAATTAACTGATAATTTATCCCTACCTACTCTCTTTCCACTTGACATAACTTTATGAGCAAATCTTATGGAAAAAGTAAATTTTGATATCCCTCTGTAGTTTTTCTCTGATATTCTCAGATTCCCCGCTGGTTGCTCCAGTGTGGGGCAGTGGCAAAACTTTCCCTGCCATTTTCCATCTGGCGGGAAAATGCACTTATCTGGCTTGCCCAGTCATACCAAACCCCTGGGATGATTCATTCCTCCCAAGTATCTTGACGCCCACCTCACTTTCACCCAAGTGGTGCCTCATTGCCCCCTGGTGCTCCCCCAGAGCAACATGCATTTTGGACTTAGGGTCATTATGGTAAGCTTTTCCCTTATTATGACCAAGCCATTATCAAAATGGCTCATGCGGTGATGACTCCCACCAGTTTTTTTGATTTTCCGCCCCTATAAGGGGTATTTTGATCTTGGCTTCACCTGTGAAGCTGACGCTGCCACTGCGGCAACTGTGCCCCTGGTTTTCCAGGGTACCCCACTCCCCACAATTTGGACCCAGCTCCCAGTGGATACCAATTTGCTGGTTCAGTTTGTGGTTTGCCCACACATCTCCCCCCCTGTGGTGCTCCACCAGGAACTTATGGACGGTTTGGCAGCCAATGGCTCCAACACCATCTTACAATTTGTGGTCCAAAGTGGGGTACATGCCCCACTGGGCCTTGGGCATATGCTACAATCAGCCCTGAAACAAAAAATTGCCCTGTCAATTCCCTCTCACGCAATGTCCCCTCTGCCCCTGACCATCCGTTCTGGGCCTATGTTGAGGGAGGGCGGATGATCTGTCTGTTCTATATGAGCTGGACCACTCAAATGCAAGTGCCCTTCCTTAGCTGCTTATGATGGCTCTGATTTTTCATCTGAAAGCTTCCAATTCACTTCCCACCTTGCACCAGTTCCAGTATGGGGTATGATCCTACCTTCCCCTCCCCCAAAGCCTGTTGCTGCAGCTGTGCCTGCAGCCACCAATCATCTTCTTCTTCGCCCTCAGTGCCACACATGCTCCCTCCAATCAAACACCAGCTTGTACCCCAGTTCACCCCCATGCTTCCTCCAAAAAATTAAACAAACCTCAACCATATGCCGATTCACCAATTCAATTTAACCAAAAACCTATGAGAATTATTAGCTAAAATTGACGAATCAGGTAATCTCATTGAAAACCCATCCCTACAAGTCAAGCAGTTTGTTAATGCAGAATGGGACGCCAAATAACCCCCTCATTTATATGCCCCACAGCCAAATGCTGAACCATATGCAGTGACCACAGCTTGCAATTGAAGCTGCTGTCACACCAGATTGTCATCCTCTCCACAAAGCTGTCGCCAAATAAGTGGCAATGCTCACAAGAGGTATTCCCCCTCCTGTTATCCCCTCACCCACCCCACAAAGTAAGATTACTGTGAGTCAATTACACAAAAATGTCAACGATGCTATACATAATGTGGTAACTGTAGCATGGAATTCTAAAGCTAAGATTACATGAACTAATATTGCACATTTATTAAACTCTTAGACGCCTGCATTAAAGCCAAAAAAATTTAGCTGAATATATCAGCGCCAATTTTTTAGCTGGCAATTTTCATGAGATGCCAATCATTAGTGATATTGAACCACATTCCACTGATGCCTGACGCCCTTGCTCTCCACCTTGACACATGCCCTACTCTGGGATGAGGAAGCTGCTGCCAAAGATGATACCCCCTATCTCTCCTCCCCTTCTGCCATGGTTGGATAAGCAGGTTTCCGCTGACCCACCTGGTTGGTTGTTTTCGTTTGGTGTGTATCATTCAATCCGCTCATATTGGTCATTTTGTTTAAATCGATTAGTTACATTAGGCTTTAGTTTTTTTTAGTTTTGGTAATTTCCATCCCCTGGTCAGCTTACCTCAAATAAATTTGATAATTTATCCCTAATCATATAGAACCATCCTTGTTCTTGACAATAAGTACAGGGCTGGCACAAGGAATGTGAAATGACATGATTATTCCATTCTTAGATAGTTTATCAATCTTTTTAACAACTTGATAGTTGAATCAGATACATCTTATGGCCATGAGCGTATTGGCCTGGAATCTCCAGTGTCTATGTGGTGTAATATATCTTTAGAGCACCCCCAGATTTTAATTACTAGTGGCACATAAGTGAGCCTATTTTTGTAATAAAGGCAAAGGCTTGATCTTTTTATTCCTTTTTTAGGCCATCCAATTGATCTTCAAAATAAGTGCACATGTATTTTGTTTGACATTAGGAAGGCCAAACTTGGAAATTTTTCTAAAGACTTCAATTAATTTACCTCTTCTTTGGGTACTTATTGGGATCTTTGTCCATATTACCCAGCTTCATCAATTATAATTAATCTGCTGGTCCACTAGGAGATTCATCCCACAATTGGATGCTGAATTTATTGATTACTTATATGGCAACTATTGTTTGTAGAAATATTCCGGTGATATTTAATAATCTGCTGGATTACAATCCGCCAGATTGATGAGTAGTTTGTCAGGAAATGATCCTCAACAATAAGTAAGTGATTAGAGGGTCAAATTAACTATTGATAACTTAATTGACTTTTAGGATTCAATCAGGTCTAGATGCTGATTGACTAAGAGGATTATGAGTTTCTGGAGAGTAATGCCACCTATCATAGAGCAACTTTTGAGTTAACGTTTCACTGGAATTTAATCTGCTATTTATAGTAAGAGCTCATTACCTAAGCAGATTGTTACCAGATAAGGGTAAATTCAATGGGAATTGAGCAAAGACATTTGGATGTGTTCTTGTTTCAACTCAGAAGAGGTCACAGTTGAGTAAGTAAGAGAACCCAAGTATATTTTATGAGGAAGATCATCATTTTGTGTGACCCTGGAGGGCTTACTTTATTGGCGATAGCTGCCATTCCAAATTGGGGTGCCAACTGAAGAGTCGTGCACTGAATTCCCTATAAAATCCCCTTGACTTTTATAATAAAGCAGATAAAATATAAAGTTAAAATAATTTCCATAATCAGATCGTTTTTGCTCTTGTGATTAGAGTTGTTGAAGGACAAGAAGATCCTTCATCTACATTATTGCTATCTTCATGGACTCTGCATGATGAGAAGGAAGAAGAACCTCTGAACCTTACCCTAGGTTAGGTTAAGCCATACAGAATAGGAAAGAAGTACTTACCCTTTTAGAAGAATTCAATATTATGACAAAACCAGGTTGGCATTGGACCTAATCATTATTTTGGCTATCTGCTCAACTAAAATAGTAATTATCATACTATTATTGCCCATTATATCATATTATCGAATCAAACAGCACATATAAAGAAAACTGTGCAAGTTTAACAAAGAAAGCTAAGCAAGTTATTACTTAGAATGAGGAATCAAATCCTAAACTTATCATCTAGAACTCAATCAATGGTTCAAGTTCCCCAAAGTTTTAACAGTACTAGATGGATATGGGCGATGCTCTGTCCTTCTCTCAACATAATCTTCCAAGTGGTTAAGTTAGCCAAAAGAATGTAAATCTCAGTGGATGGGGTGATTAACCCATGAGCCTTATGAGGCTCAGTCTGTGATTTTTCTCATGAAGAGTAGACATCTCCTAGCTTTTCTGATGACAGATCAAGAGACAGTCCAATGTTTACAACCTACTGTTCCCCCAGAAGAAGCTCACAACTTGTGGGCGCTTGTAAATGTATATTTTTGATTTACAGAAATGGAGCTGGAGGGGATGACTATGATAATTAATTTGCTGGTAGAAAACAGGTATTACTTCATCGGTGTAGGTTGCATCAATAGTAATTATTGCAATTAGTGAGATGTACATTTCCTTTTTTGATGTAATGTAACGGCAACATCTGACCAAGAATCTTGAAGATGTTTTCTTCATAATTGAGAATTGTTCCATAAATTTCGAAGAAATTAAGTATCAATCAATTTTGATAGTTATTACTGAGCAATACTATAGCAGAGAGCTGACTTGTAGTGAGTTAAACCTCATTGGCAAAGCACTGTAGGCTCTTATACTAATGGTACTACCTGGAACATCCATTCCATATTGTTGACAATAACCATATTGGGAGCAATATTTAGTTTCTTTGCAAAATGTATATACTACTGTCAGATTCTGGTGGTTGACTCAAAAATAAACCTTTGACAACCATCAGATTGGGCTGATTATCCTTTCAACGCTTGATCTAATGCTTATATTCTCACTTCAAAATCTATTGTATTCATACTATTTGGGCCAAGTATCTCAACAACAATTTGATCAAGTATTTTATCAGGTGTTCAGCCCAAATATGCTCGCATATTATGGCCAATTTTTGATGCATCAATTCTTGGCAATTGGTCCCAATTATCAAAAAAAATAAACTCAAATTTTATATAAAATAATTTGGGGACAAACTGAAGTTAACTCTGAAAATCTTATGGACTTCAGATGAACAAAAAATGTAATCAATTTTCTGCCTTAGGGTGAAATTTGTATGTCAATCTGCATAATTGGCACAATAGCACTTGCTTGGACTGCCCAAAAGGGGTTACCTAGTGATATTGAGGAAGAGACCTACTGACATCCCAATTAGGGGTGCATCATTTACTTCAATTGAGGCAAAAATTTCATAGGTGTGTTTTATCAGCAGTATGATGAAATTGAAATCCAGAAGATCTTAGGACAATTTTGCATGCTTTTAAGACAACTTTTGTACCTGAAATACTCCCAATTTTGAGAACAATTTTGCCAACAATGAACCTAAGAAAAGGTTTCAGTTGTAGGCTGAACTGAGTGGCAAAATAGCTGTTGAAATTTTGTGCTGGAATGTGGCCAGGAGATGCCCTAGAGGTATGAATATTGGTGCCTGGCCTAATGAAAATTATCTAATAAATTGCTTAAATAAAAGTTGTAGTTATTTTATCCTTTTCCTGGTTTTTATCCCAAATCCTAACCTTGGAGAAGTGTTGACAAACTGGAAGGACCTAATCCCCAGTTTGTATTAGATTCTGCCTTGGAAGAAGTTTCCAATTACAAAGGAAAAATTATGCTCAAAATTGGATGGAGGAATCAAGGCAATTTTAATAGGGCTAGTGATTTAATATACAGTCTGAATCCCATAAACTACAGTCAGATTGAGGATCAACCATCAGAACTTCAGCCCAAATAGACATGCAGGATAACAATTTCCAAGCGAGCAATCCTTAGATTTTGATAACTACATTGACAGAAGATAAACTATCATCAATTGCGCAAACTCAAATCTTATTTACAAGTATTAAGTATATGTGCAATTAGAGAAGTAGTTTAATTTGCATTTAATATAAAATGGCACTATATCAACTTGATCAATCATAGTTTTAATCTTTTCATGGACATCCAGAAAATGGTTATTTAAAATATCAAGGTGAAACGCCATTTTAACTCTTTTTAAAGGGGACAAGTGATCCAAATAAATCTGACCCCAAACTTTGCTTTTTCTTTGGGTTGTACAGTATAAAATTTGGAAAGAAATTAATGCCCTTTTTTCTTGAGCTCATCAAGTTAGCTTTGGGTTTCACTAGTACTTTATTGGGAGTTTAATTTTTTCTGTTTTTGACATGGGAAAGATGACTGTTTAACAATAGAATATCCTTCCTCTATTATTGATTGTTTTTCCTTAGTCATCATCATACACAGGAAAATCAACATAGTTTATATTGGTCCATTTCTTTGGTCATCTGGTAGCATAATGACCTTTGGAGTCCTAGATTCAGAAGTTCAGTTCAGCAATTCTCATTAAGGTTCAAGATTTCCACATCAAGGGTAACTAGATTCTACTGCTTTTTTAGCGTTACCTGACTGTTGATTAGAGCAGTTGTCACATGTCTATGCATTATTTGGATTAAATGTAATCTCAGATTACATCAAGTAATTGATTATAGGCATGGTGTCTAAATTCTTGACCAAGGTTGCAATAGAGATTGGTGCAACTCAGGGGAGTACTTTGTAGCATTTTGAAAGTAAATTATTATTATAAAATCAGCCATTGCTTTTGCACCCAAAAGGACCTGAGCCTCATAGTAGAACTAGTCAGCAAACTCAATGATGGTCTCATTGTTTTAGAATTAAAAAGTTATAAGTTTACCCTTACAAGTAGCCATCTTCTTTGGATTGACAAATTCTGTTATCATAGCATTCTCAACGTTCAAAAAAATCCAGTTGTCCTCAGAAAGGTAAGGAATGATCAGGCTATGTCTTTGATTATACAAACAATTTATCATTGCGGTCAACTAGAACAAATCATCCACACCATTTATGGTTATCTTGAACATCTTAAGAAAGGAAATATACATTTCATGATGATCAAAACTTGGAGAGTTTGAGGGGTGAGATGCTGAAAATTTTGAAATGAGATCCAGTGGCAGTGGTACTGAGGGCAGTTTGGGAATATCCAACATAAGGCCCTGGATTGCTAGGCTCATTAGATTAGCTCAAATTGTGTGCTGGAGTTTCTGAGGAACAAGGTAAGGCTAGCAGTACAACTGGCATAAGTCATTGGTTTAGCTTGTTGGGACAAACACTTACTCTACCTCCAATGACTCATCCTTGAGTGATCTAGGTCTGTCCTGAGCTGGAACCTAAAGGTCACATTGGCAGCATCCTTCATTTAAATCAGTATTGATGCATCATTCCAAAACTCAAGCATTCCCCCTCTCTTGTTCTAATTGCTGTTTAAAAGCTTTTATTAAAGTGATATTAGCTTATAATTGGTGTATTAGGGTTTAAGTTTAATATTATTGGTCTTCTGGTCTTTGCTGGTATCTTATAGTTTTCAAATTATATGATAAAGGTCCTAGTTGACATTAAAACATCTCCTAAATCATTGCTAGGATAATGCAGTTGTTTTTGTACCTCAATATCTGGATGCATGAATACTTATTAATAATAAATGAGTCTTGTTTTTCTGTGAGGCATTAGTAGCTTCAGTGGTACTACCAATATGTTGTGCTACAATTTGACCTCAAGCTGTGTGTACAGGCTGAGTTCTTCTACAGATTTAGCTTGTTGCACATCAGTTTGTGCAGCAGTGATAATGTTTTAGGCATCTAATTGGAACTGGTTCACTTCTTGGACCCACTTAGTGGTAACACCTCTCACATTCATAGCTTGCCAGCTGATCTTGATCATGGCATTGTTCAGTTGGCTGATAAATTCGACCATTTACCAAAAATTTTCTGGCTGTGTTCATGGTTAAATTCTACCACTTGTCATATCCCCTAAAAACTGTTCTCCAGTAGAATATGTAGGAACTGCAGGGCATTCACATACTGTTGGGTTTGATTAAGACTTCTATTATTAAAGCATGATATTAGATAATAGTCACCTGAGAGTTGTGCATAGCTGGTTGGAATACTCAGTAATATATTGTCCAAAGTGCTCAGTGTTGTTGATAAAAAATAGTATCTGGCTATAACTCACGCCACAATATTGCTTTTAATACTGGAGTAACTGTTCTTGATTATGTTAGAGGTTTAGAATAAAGAAGGCATAAGATTAAGGGTCTTGTAGCTAAAGAATTGAAATCCTTGCAAAAGAATTTGTCCAAACTGTCAGATCTACTCACTGATGAGTAAGTAGGGATAAAATCCAAAAGATGTGGTGTATATTTCCACGCAACTTTAGCCTGTGCTAACTGAGAAAGACTAGGCAGATTGACATAGAACATGAGTAATTGGTTGTTTCCATTTTTCTCTTCTTATAGGCTAGGTTCCATATTAATTTAAATTATTACTTGATATCTAATAGGTTAAATGTGGCAGTTCCTGTATTGAGCACCATATGTAGTGTGTGGCAAACACACTACTGTAGAGGTTTAGTTTCTCCTTAAAACTTCTAAGACCTTCCTAGATTGCACAACCTCTATCCCCTGACAAGGTTTATTCCATTGAATATTGAATAGAAGCACTACACAATACAAGATTTTCTATAATTCTGATTTGGTAAAAGTCTACTCCAGAAACAACTTTTGAAGTATTGATTTAATTTGGGCACAAAAGGTGGTTTTTTATAAGGATAATTGTGGAGAATATTTATAGCTGATCTCCTAGCCACAGAACAATGATGTCCTGATTTTAGCAGCACAAGCAACAGGAAGTAAAATGGGTATATGTACAATAGGGTAGGGGAGGATACCCCAGTGGTAGAATAGGGACCTCTACCACTGCCTCCCGAGTTCAATCTCGGTAGTGAACTTTGGGTAGAGGATGATTATGACTGTGTTGGTTTTGCGCACCAATGCCCCAAACCAAGATAGCGAATAGCAAAGGCGGTCCATGGAGTTCCTGGCCTATCATATGCCACGCATGGAGGTTTTCCAGGTTTTATCCTCCTTTCCCATTTTCTTCACTTCCCCTCATTGGTGCGGTATCATCCCCAGGTCGGCCCACCTCGAATAAAATTTAAAATATGTACAATAGGCATATTGTACCCATTTATAGGAAAATGATTGTTAAAGAATGGGGAACAGCATGTGATAATTCTGGAATAGCTGGGGGTTCAGATGATGGAACAGATGGCAACACAAATTAATGACTTAAACATACACATTTGTCCTAACTACATCCAAATAACAAAAAAAAGTGAAAAAATAGATATCCTAAGTCAAACCAACATTTTTGACAACAAGCAGGATACTGTGATATTGTAAATTTCTAACTTAAATCTATTATTTTTATATTTCAGTAAATTACAAATTATTAATAAAAATTAATGTGTTTGAAAAATAATTGGTCATACATATTTGAGTAATTTCATTGTAAAAGTTCAACTTATTATGTTATAATTTAAATAAAGAAAATTTCTTTGGTAGAATTAGACCATGTAAAACATTACAATAAGATAGTTTCTAGTATATTTTCAAAGTCTAATAACCTTCATGTATAAAGGCTTAGAGTATGAAAATTTTTAAAATCAGTAAATATAAAATATAAGTAAGAATTTACAAAATTTTAGTATCTTTAATAAAATAGTATAATATAACTTGATTTTGTTACAGCTATTTAACAGCAAGCTTAATAAAATAATCTCCAAAGTTTTGAGCGTTGTTAAGCACTATAAATATTTAAAAAACTAAATCTAAAATATTTCTCACAAGATTACTTATAATGGAAATTCCAAGGGTTCCAAATGTGTCATATCCTGAGTTTTCTCTAATTCTTTCCTCCAGCTCCAATATGCAGTAATAAGCTTGTTTTCTACCTTTGACATCTGAATATATATTAATAGTCAAAACATTAAAGCGTTACCACCTCATAGTCTTTGTCAGTTTCGTGATCATATCCCATTAAATGGCAGATACCATGGACGAACAAGATTGGTAATCTTTCCTCTAAACTAATGTTATACTGCTGACACATGTTTTGAATGTAAGGAAGACAAAGATAAAGATCACCAAAATTCTTCATTTCCTCGACTAAGCTTTCATCAGAAAACATTTTTCTTACATCTGGAAGGACCCCCGGGCTAATTGGCTAAATAAGCAAGATTTAAAATCATACAAAATGAAATGAAAAATACTTAGAATAAAGGGTCTATACAAAAGTTCAGAGTTATACCTCGTGGAATGGAAATGAAAGGATATCTGTTGGTCGATTTATGTTCCTGTATGTAACATTTAATTCCTTAATATGATCTAGATCAACAAATTGGACGCCTAGTTTCCAATCTGGGTATAAAGTATGCTTTATTATATTTCTGAAGCTATTTTCTGCGTTCATAATATTCACTTTAAACAATTTTCTGCAAATTTGTTCGACAAGAACCATATTTCAACTAAAGGATTTCAGTAAACATAATACGAAAGTAAAAATGCATAAAAGTCAATTTTTGGCAATAAAAGTATAGAATGGATTTGGTACGTCTAGAGACCTATCGCATTGTTGAACTGAAAGTATGTTCGCTAGCATAAAAAATCTAAATTAAGCTAGGAAAATGCTAAAAAGATAGGAATGTGAGAAAAAGAGAAAATTTATTTTGTCCAGAAAATTAAGAAAAATTTGAACTAACTCTTAAAATTAAGTCTTTGGTTAAAAGGACATTAAAGCCAAAAAGGTAAGAATAGTTATTACCTTAAATAAAAATACAAAGAAGGTAAATTCGCTAAAGTCAAAAGAAATAATAATCTAGACTTCACTCAGATAGAATAAAAGAGTAAATGTAGCACTCTCGACAAAAATCATTTTGTGTGTAAAACCGACATTATGATGTAATAGCAACAACCTTCGATTAAAATTTAAGGATAAAAGTTATGACAGTCCTATAAACTTTTTAAAATAAAAAGTAAATATAGACCTAGCTACAAGAAAACACAATATGTTTTAATAAAAACGTAAACGCTTAAAAAGTGGGAGATCAAAAGACTTCTGTAACCCTAAAAAATTTAAACCTAAATGAAAGTATTGTTAGGACTAAATATTTAAAAACATAAAGATGAAACTTCACTAAAATTCTCAAGTTCAATAACAGCAAAAAAACGATATGCCCTTGAAGAAAAGCCAACCTATGTAGGTTCAACAGCAAAAACAATTCACTAGGCAAGTAAATGAAAACAAAAATAGTGAAAGGAACTCACAGCGAAAGCGTTAGAATAAGACAACAGTACAAATTCGGAAAAGGTTTTAGCTTGTTTAAGTACCAATCAATTTGAACAATGTATAAAGCAAAACAGTAAAAGCCATAATATCGTTATTGTCAACATTGCCTGAAAGCTTCTTGAAACGAATTGTATAAGTTATACTGGCATCAGATACCCGTGCTTCGCTACAGTGTTTATATATTTTCAGATGATTTATATCGATAAACCACTAAACTGCTTTGCTAAAATCATTAAACATACCAAATCAATCTATCACCAATTGTATCGTAAAATCAAGCTTATCGAAATTGAAATAACCAAAACTGTCAACCACTTACCAATAACTAAAACCATTGAGTATACCAAATTAAGTCAACTGCTTCGTAAAACAAACCTGAACTCATCAAAACCAAAGCCACCTACCAAAAACCAATTAACTTATGAATCAACCAATCACTAACTGCTTACTAAAACTATCAAGCTTATTAATCAACCCAAATCTGTCAACCGCTCGGCAAAATCATTAAAACTATTGAATCAACTGATATCAAAAAGCTTAGCCATAATAGTATACTAATTACAGTTAAAAATATATAAAATTTTCACTTCTTTTATAAGAAAATTTTTATTTTATTATTCTAAATTAAAAACTGGCTTGGAGGTGCACATGGATCCCCTCCCACCCACTTATATCTAAATTTTCAAAACTCTACATACCATAGTTTTGGCTGGGCATTGTGCATATACGTACATAATTGTTTTTATTATTATAGAAGATAATCACTAAGATAATTAGTACTATGAAATCTTTATATCTAATATTTTACCTAGGTCTATATCTAATATTGAGTATAGCTTACTTAAAACCATAATAATTATGCACTAATGTTGATAAAAGCACCAAATAGATAATCCACAGTATTGATGCTCTCAAATCTTATCAGTGAAGCTTAAAGTAAAAATTCGATTGGTTAAAATTTATGGATAAGTTTTCATAACTATAACTATCAAAGCAATCGAATATTAAACCCTCAGCCATAACATTATACCAAATACCAAAAACACATATAAGGTTTTCACTTGGTATATATAAAACTTTTTATTTTACTATAAAAAATAAAAAACTCTTTCTTAGTGAATACTTACATCACATAAGGAACCTACATGGCAAATTTTAAGTTTCTAGGTTGATATTTTTTTGAAGATTTTGTGATGAGTCAATTAGTCAGTGGTCTCTTTAATATACCATTTTTCCTCCAATTTCATCCTTTTGCAAATTGATTTCAATATTTTGCAATTAAATTTCAACATTTTATATTTCAATTTCAATACAGTTTTTGGCAATAGTTTATTTTATTATTCCTGCTGAAATAGAGGCAAAAATATTATTATCCACTCTTTTTCCTAATAAAAATATTTGTATAACCCTTATATCAAATTATAATCTATTAAAAGAAAACACTGATGCTGAGGAAATCAATGAGTCTGTAGCTAGAACTAGATATGTTACAATCACTAAAACTAGAAATATTAAAATTAAACTTTAAAATATTGAATTTTAAATACAAATTTTGAAGTTGAAGTGTAAAATATTAAAATTGAAGTATAATGTTAAAATTATAATATAAAATGAAGAAACCAATTTGCAAAATGTTGAAATCAAAATGCAAAGTGTTGAATAAACTTTGTAAAATATTAAACAATTTGCAAAATGTTGTAATTGAAGGAAAAATAGTATATATAAACTTATATAAACTTACACCTCTTTGTCTGTCACAATGCAACTTCCTCTAATGAATGTTTTATTTGACAAGTGAAACCCTTGCCTGTACTTTACTACAATATAATAAGTTTTTATTATAATAAAAGTATTATAATTTATAAATATAAATAGATGTAAAAAACAGAAATTTTTTACTTAAATTATTAAATAATATACACCATTATACCTTTGAGTTATAGAATTAAGTGATAACCCATAAATATAATGATATAAGTGTTATCAAGCACTGCTACTATGCCAAAGCTAATAATTATATTAATCTTATTATGAATGTTGGAAATTTACAAGTCCAATATTTTATTAAGAGTGATTTGAGCTTTTAATTAAATAATATTAACCAAAAAACTCTGGTTGATTTTTGGTGGAACCCCAAATATTGAGGTAACACTTTTACTCCAACTTCTTGGCCAAATCACCCTATGGCTAGTAGCAGGGTAATACCAAACCTGGGTAAAAATTGGGGGAGTTGTTCTGAGGGTCCTCTCTGCTCCCTCACTAACTTAGCCAAAACACCTAACCTGTGATCACCCCATTTTATAGCCTTGGAGGGGGCTACATCAGGTGTGAATAATTTTCCACCTTCTGATTGGTCTAAATATTAAATCCCTTCCTTATGGGTTCATCTTCCCAGCTATCACTTTACCATCTGCCCTCACATTAAAGTGAGGTAAGTCCTGACCAATCTGATAGGTTGACAGCCCATATTACCTAATTCAGATGCACCTAGCTTATAATAATTTTCTTGTCTGACTCACT
Organism: Massospora cicadina; assembly: GCA_022478985.1. Lineage (NCBI taxonomy): Eukaryota > Fungi > Entomophthoromycota > Entomophthoromycetes > Entomophthorales > Entomophthoraceae > Massospora > Massospora cicadina. Next base: position 75,989 of record JAKSZP010007887.1, read on the forward strand.
TCAATCCTTAAAAAATTTAAACACTAAGCATCCTGATATTAATAAAGTTTGCTTCTTATCCCCAGATATCACCCTTATTAAAAATATATAAAAACTCAACAAATATTTTTAATTGGAGTTTTGATAAATTAATTACAAAAGTGGTTGATAACCCTCTAATCTATATCCCACAATAGAGAACCAACTTCTCCTACATATTAGTGTTGAAATTCAGGTGTGAAAATGCACCATTAAGCATAACTAACCCTGGATTCACCAAGTGGTGCTTACTACAGGGGGTAGTACACCACAAAAATACTATCAAAAATGGAGGGTGTTGGGGTAAATAACCCTCACAACCTCACCAAGGCTTATGAATCATGGCTAGATGCTTTAACCCAGCTTCTAGTCAGTGCACTGTCTAAGCTTAAAACGCTCAAACAGTGCACTTGACAAGCCTCTCATGAGGATTCTCTAATTATTTCCAAGCCCCCATTCAGAGACAAATTTACCCCAGGTGAGGATAGCATTGCTTCATTCCCCTTCATCTATGAGGTAGTTTTGGAGGGGAATGCTGATTCCCCAAAAACTAAAGCATATCCTACCCTGCCTCAGCCACTCCGCTCAAGAGGTGATGGTACCTTATATGGCTACAATTAACACTTGGGCAGAGGTAAAAAACGCGCTCATTGAGAAATTTGGATCCACGTAGAGCTTGCATAGGAAGAAACATGCGTTTATGTGCCTAAGCATACTGGAGGGGAAATCAATTGCCAACTTAATTGCCCATTTTACAATGTAGTCCAGCCTCTACTGCTCGCCAAAATGCTACCTCTTGATGACGCTGTTGCTGCCATCCTAACTGGTTTAGCTTCTCAACATTCTTTAGCATGGCATATCATCTCTGTAAAGCGCCATTTTAGAAATATCCGCAACATAAAAGAGGCACTATTAGAGGTTTTAGATTTTCATAACGCTGAGACTTCTCAAGAGGCTGAGTTGCACCCTCAAGTATTAACTATTGAGGAACACCCAACCATATACCAACAGAGGGAGCCCATGATGAACATCCCAAAACCTGTTCCTGCAGTAAAATTTAAAACAGATATTCCCCCTCCACATGAGTTTACCACAAGGGCTCCATCTATGACTGGGCAGCAATCCTCTCCATATGTCAGGCAGACAGCAAATTAAAATTAGACTGGCCTGCCAGCCCAGATGCCAGAGCACCTGAATGGCAAACCAGAATGCCAAAGGCACTGCTGCTGGTATGACGGATATGGAACTAGAAAGGAGTTTCACCAATGACTGCTGGTATGCCAGAATCTCATACAGGCACATAATAAAATACCAGATGAATATGGCTTTTAACACTGAGGGGTGTATGAGTGTCAGCTGAAAAGGCAGTTTATTTTTCAACATAAAAAACTAAATTTGGGGAAAAGTTTTTAATGGAAAATAAAGGAAGAAAAATAAACCAACATTTTTTAGTGTGATGCAACTGATTAAATAGTGGTTGATTGATGAGGAAACAAGCCAGGATTGGGTCCTTCAAGTTCAACCTAACTGGCGAATATTCAGGAATGGAGGCAGATAAGCTCACTGGGAACTGATATCAAAGGAATCAACGGTAGGCCAAGTCACTGTTGGTTTGACCTTGAATTCCCAAACTGATACTTGACTGCGTTTCTGGCAGTTGGCATGACGGCGTCTGGCCCAACAAGCAACGGGAATCTCCCAAGGCCACCCCACGTAAAGGTGGCCCCAATTGGTTGAAAACAGGTTCAGGATGCCCAACCCACCCATGCCCAGTTGCTGGGCCGTTCATTCAGTCAAAAGCGTTGCATCAGCCACAACATCTGATTTGCTGGAAGGGAGCTTCAAACTATTGTCAATGGTGTCCAATGCTGCTACCTGCATGTCAGCAATCATCCCCAATAATTTTGAGAGGGGGTTAATTTGATGATTGCGGTGTTGACCAAATTGAAGCCATTGGCAATTCCAGCCAATGAATCAATCTTCATTCCTTTTTGACTATATGGATTCCAATCATCTGGCTCATTTCCACTCATTTTTGGACTGATCAACTTCACTTCAGCAATTCTGATGCAAAATTTCCTGATCAGATGTACAAGTTTGGGTGAGGTAAATGTGGGCCCCAGGGGAGGAATCCAAAGAGGGAGGGCTGTTACCCAGCGCTTGTCTACCATGTGGGCGAGGTCACCCTGGGTGAAAAGGGGTACAGCCACCCTCTTCAGAGCCTTTTTACTTGGAAACAGGAAGAGGGCCCGATCAACACACAGGGGGCGTTCCCCTGGACTTACATTACCCTTCCCTTTTTCCAAATGAAGGGCACCACCGCTGGGGAACTGCATGAGGGCCATATTTTTGTGCGCCTTGGGTAGTTTGATCGCCATTACCATTGCAACTTTTTGGGAGAGGGGATGGGGGCGCTGGGGTGGGATTTGTGAAATGCTTCTACCAGTTCCATGCAGTTAGCACAATCATGAGCCTTAACCCAACAGTTCTCATAAGCTGGATACCTTTTTCAGGCCATGGGGTACTGAACCGACCACTGGGATTTGTGGGATGCTAAGATGTTTTCCACCTTGGCTTCTTCCACATCCTCTATCACAATTGGTTTGGGTTCAGCGGGGATGGTCCCCTTGATCTGGGACAACAGAGACACGTGAAAGATGGGATGCTGTTTCCAATGAGCTGGCATTTAACAAAAAGCACTATTACCCAAGTCTTCCTCCACCAGGTGGGGACCTGAACGTTTGCTTGCTTCTTCTGGGAAGGTAACAGCATTTTCAGATGGCGAGTGTCCAACATAACATGAGAGCCCACCACAATAGTGTGACCAGGAAGTCATTTGCAATCCGCAAACCATTCATAATTATTGATAGCCTTTGTGAGGTGCTCCCATACTAAGGACTGTGTAGACCAGATATGCTCGACATGATCTTCAGCAGCAGGAACCTCTGAGCATAAACAGGGACTGACCAAAAAAGAGGGATTATAACCTAACGTTACTTCATAGGGAGAAAACTCCGTTGAGGCGTGAGTACTATTAGAAGGCAAATTGGGTGAGGGGGAGGTCATCAGCCCAAGTATCCTGGGTAGCCAAAGCGTAACAACGCAAATACTGTTCCAAGATTTTGTTGGCCCACTTGGTTTGTCCATCAGACTGGGGGTGATAAGTGGTGGAATGATAAGGGGTGATTTTTAGGATGGATAAAAGCTCATTCCAAAATTACCCTGTAAATTGAGGTCCACAGTCACTAATGATCTCCTGTGGGAGACCAAACATTGAGAACACATGGTGTATGAAGAGCTGAGCAGTCTCTTTAAATGTGATCGCAGAAGTACAGGTCTTAATTGGGAAAATTTAGTGAAGTGATCGACCACCACCATCATTGCCATAAACCCATTAGAATGGGGGAGTTTGACTTAAAGTCCACGGACACCAATGTCCATGGACCCTCCGCCTGTTGTAATAGTTGTAGGAGACCCTTCAGTCCTGAGCAGTCTGACTTTGCACGAGCACAGGTAATGCAGTTTGCAATCCAAGCCAGGACTTCATTAGTTAAGCTCTCCCAGTTATAGGTTCTCAAACAATTTGATGCACTTTTTGTTGCCTGGATGGCTGATTGTGGGAGGGTTGTGATGCGCGCAAAATACCTAAGCTCGGAAGAGAGGGGGAACCCAAACTTGTAACCTAAAATAAATGAGTCCCTCCACCAAGGAGTACAGGGAGTGTTAATGATTTTAAAGAGCCAATTGATCAAATAACTCCACCCCTTTGGGTCAGGTCATTTGGCCATCTAAGACCTGAGCAAAAAGAGGGGCGATGGGAGAAAGGGTGGCAGAAGAGACAATGGGGGAAACAATTGATAAAATTTTGGCAGCAGGAATCATGGTAACAAGATCCACTTTCTTCAAATCTGGGGGACAGTGGGCGGGATTCCAGCTAAGAAAATTGGGAAGTAAGTTAAGCACACCTTTTAAGAATTTGTATTTGAAATTGAAGCTGCACAAGTCCCAATAAGTATGAGCTTACCAATGCGCCAATTTTTGGTGTTTACGGAAATACAAGAGGTCTTGGTGATACATGTGAACAGTCAACTCATGCTGAGCACCCTGTAACAGGTATCACCAATGAGTCAATGCCCATGACACAGCTGCCAACTCCTTGTCATAGATGGCCCAAGATTGCTAAGTAGAGGTAGATTTTTGGGAAAAATAAGTGACTGGATGTTCCAAGCCATCGTGCTCTTGGAGCAACACTGCCCCTACTGCCATTGAGGAGGCATCACATGCAACGATATTTAGCTTGGTGGGATCTTCGTGTTTCAAGACAGGAGGGGATAAAAACACCTCCTTGATTGATTTGAACGCCTGCTGGCATTTGGGCATCCAGAGAAATGGTATGTTTTTGCCTGTGAGGGGGTGGAGTGGGGCAGCTAGCTGTGAAAGAGCCGGGGAAATTTTTTTTAAAAAAATAATGGTTCCCAAGAAACTCCGCAATTATTTCTGAATTGTCAGGGTGCGCCATTCTTAGATAACATCCAACTTAATAGGAGGAATCGCGTAGCCATCTTTAAGGATGAGGTTTCCAAGAAAGGTAACTTTCTCCTTATAGAACTCACATTTGGAAGGCTTAATGAACAAACCTGCTTTATGCAAAGCAGCCACAACTTCTTCCAAGTCAATGGCATGTTGTTTGGGAGTTGGGGAGTGAATCAGAATGTCATCAATATATGTGACTGTGCAAGTAAAATGGTGGTTACCCAGTACACTGTCAATCATTTGTTAAAACGTAGTGGGGGCATTCTTCAGCCCAAAGGGCATTACACAAGATTGGAAAATGCCTCACTTTGTCCAGATCTCTGTTAACCATTCTTTCCCTTTCATTACCCAAACCTGGTTAAAGGCGTTGACGAGATCCAGCTAGGAGAACACACAAGATTTGACAATTGCTTGGCTTATCGTCTGCTCCAAAGGCAAGGGGTAGGGATCATGAACCATAACTTTGTTTAAATGTCCGTAATCCATGCAGGGATGGAGGGAACCATCAGATTTTTTGGCGAAGATTATGGGAGACGCAACTGGCAATGTCTCTTTAAACAACCATCCTTTTTTCAGCATATTGTCCAGACCAAGAGTTGAGCGCAACCTCCTCCTCCACTGCACGGGGGTACAACGGACAGTTGATATTCACCAACTGCACTGTAGTATGAAATCCCAGGTTGAATTTAATATGAGGAAGCAGACAATCCTCCTTTTTGGAATCAAAGATACTTTAATAGCGCATTAAAATTTCAGGAAATTGGATGGAAGGACTGCAGGAGAGATGAGGGAAGTAATAGAACTATGACCTTAAGTTTTCTTAAGAGTGTCAACTAAGGAAAATTCACCCTCCAGTTGATCATCAATGAACAACAACATGTTAGACTCCAGGTGGATCTTGACACGTTGCTGGTGCCACCATCCCACCCCTAATATCACCGGAAACACCAGGTTTGGCATAGTAGAAAATTGATCACAGAAGCTAAACTGGTGTACCAAAAAGGTACTGGCCAATGGACAACATATAATGTCTGGGAGGCTAAAGAAGCCACCATCAATGATGGACCTGCGGTCATGTCCAGTTCTAATTGGTGGGCCAACTCAATGCTCATGAAATTATCCTCGGCTCCAGTATCCACCAGGGCCTCAAAGGAAAAATGGTGAGATCTGATACAAATCTTCATGGGTAATAAGAAGTAAGCGAAATTCTCTTTATTGTTAGTTGTGGATGAATACTGTGACACCGAAGAGATGGCAGTGAAGTCAGGGGAAACCGCTAGGTTCATGGGGGAGTAAGCTTGTTACAAGTCAGATTGTTAGGTCCTACTGACATGGGCACAATAGCCGCAGCAACTACAGGGTGTGGATTTGACATTTTGAGTGAAACTAGGCTATTATGGACAGGGAAAATCTTATTCACAACCTGGTTCAGTTTAAAAGGAGGGACCATTGCTATGCCAATATCTACAAGAAAGGCGGAAATTGTTAAGGATAATGGTTGTTCAATTATGTCAGGCAGACAGCAAGTTAAAATTAAACCGGCCTGCTCAGCCCATATGCCAGAAAACCTGAATGGCAAACCAGAATGCCAAAAGCACCGCTGCCGGTACAACGGATATGGAACTAGAAAGGATGTTTTCCAATGACTGTTGGTGAGCCAGAATCTCATACAAGCACATAATAAAAAACCAGATGAATATGGCCTTTAACCCCAAGGGGTGTATGAGTTTTGGCTGAAAAGGCAGTTTATTTTTCAACATAAAAAACTAAATTTGGGGAAAGGTTTTTAATGGAAAATAAAGGAAGAAAAATTGACCAACAATTTTCTCAGTTCGATGCAACTGATTTAATAGTGGTTGATTGATGAGGAAACAAGCGAGGATCAGTTTTCTCAATTTTGACCTAACCGGCAAATATTTGGGAATGGGGCAGATAAGCTCACAGGGAACTGACATCAAAGGAATTGGCAGCAGGCCGAGTTGCTGTCAGTTTGACCTCAAACACCTGAATTGAGACTCAACTGCGTTTCCGGTGGTTGGCATGATGGCATCTAGCCTGAAAAGCAACAGGAATCCACCAAGGCCACCCCACGTAAGGGCAGTCCCAATTGGTTGGGAACAGGTTTGGGATGCCCAACCCACCCATGCCCAGTCATTGAGCTGTTCATATTGTCAAAAGCGTTGCATTGGCTGCGATGCCCAATTTGTCAGAAGGGAGCTTCAAACTATCATTAATGGTGTCCAATGCTGCTACCTGCATGTTAGGGACTATCCCTGACAATTTTGGGAGGAAGTTAATTTTAACAATCGTGGTGTTGGCTAAATTGAAACTGTCAGTAAAGTCCAGCTGATGAATCAATCTTCATTCCTTTTTGACTATGTGGATTACAACCATCAGGCTCGTTTCCACTCAATTTTAGACTGATTGACTTCGCTTCAGTGATATTGATGCAAATTTCCCTGATCAGGCGTACAAATTTGGGCATGGTGAATGTGGGCACCAATGGGGAGGGATCCGAAGAGGGAGGGCTGTTACCCAGCGCTTGTCTACCATGTGGGCGATGTCACCCTGGGTGATGAGGGGTACAGCCACCCTCTTTGGAGCCTTTTTACTCGAAAATGGAAAGAGGGCCCAATTGACACACAGGGGGCGTTCCCCTGGACTTAAACCATCAACTGCGCCAAAAGAACGCCCTGTACATTCAGTTGACTCTGTGTCCCAGGTCACACCCTCTCTTGAGAGGCTTCTTGCCACAGATCAGTTGTCACGCCTCTTTGATATACAGTCTTATCCCCTCCCACCTTCTGAAGCTTGAAAACTGCCTCTACAGTGCAACCCAAGGCAGTTAACAAAAAGCTTACGTTAAAGGCCATTAAAGCTAAAACACATGCTCCCATGATCAAAGCAGTAACAGACATTATACCAGTCATCTCTTGCTCTAAGGAAGAGCCAGAAAACCAAGGGTATCAACTAACAATCACTGACATTCTAAAGTTCACCCTCTCACCTAATGCCCCTTTGAGGTGCATAGACAACCCCTTTGATGAATCTGAAGGGGGTGGTGAAGACGCGTGTTTTTATGTCCTAGGAGCTCAAATTAAAGTGCATATACCAGATAGGTTAAGTCTGGAAAGAATAGATATGTCTATGATACAATGATGATTCTATCTCCAACTGTTGTTGAGGTGTTCATAAGTGATTGATATCGCCAGTGATGCTGACCAGCTTGTTGGTACATTGACCCAATCTACCCAGCAGGTTCATACTATTCAATCTATTAAAGATAAATACCCTGCGATGGCTCAACACTTTGCCTCCTCTCTCCATTTGAAGAAGGTTCTTGCCCTCCCCTACTTTTGGTAGCACTATAACCAAGATAGAGGTTGTCATCAATAATGTGAGAGCTCTAGCCATCCTTGATATGGGTGCTCCAATGAACGCAGTATCTTCAAAGCTCATCAATAAAGTTAATTTAGTGCCCGACCTAGACTATTTCTATGAGTTTGGAACTGCAGGGCCCAACAACATGCGAGCTATTGAAGCCTACTCTTCTCTACCCATGTGTATTGATAAGCTCCTTCTGTCTGCTCCCACTGTGACATTGGAATATAAAGCGTACGACTTAATCATTGGAACTTAATTCATGATTGAGTATGATGTAATTGTCAACATGAAACAGGGATATCTCTTTCTTCTCAAGTACAAAGTTTCCCTAGTCTTTACAAACGATGATCCTAAGAAGGAAGAATGCTCATGATTAGTTGAGTACTATCCTTCCGCCCTCACTCTTACTTATACCACGTCAGGCAGAAACACAAAAAAGCTGCCTGACTCCGTGGATTATGCAGAAGTCCTTCCTTTATATGTGTCAGAGGAGGTAGTTGTCAAGGCGGGTGAACAAAAGGTGATAGACACCAAGATTACTGTGCAAATCCCCCGCAACTTCCTACTGCACTTAACAAAAATTGATGGAATAAGCCCTTTGGAACCTCAGGTGTTGCCAGGTATCCTAGACACAACCTATCAGTGATCCATCAATCTTCTGTTGGGGAATCTTACTATTAAGGATATGGCTGTGAAGAAGCATCATGAGATTGGAAAAGCCCTGCTGATTCCAATTGAAGGAATCTGATAAGTCCATTATACTAGGTCTATGTTAGATCTGGGACTACTTATAGATCAAACGATATGCACTTTGCCCACGTTCAAATTTCTGAGGATCTACCCCGCTGAGCTTAATAAAGTTCATTCTTTACTGGATTCTTATATCAATATCTTTTCCAAATCTGATAATGATTATGGACACATGAAGGGTTGGACTCATACCATTGACGTTGGTGATGCTTGGCCAATTCAATCCAAGCCTTATTGAGAGTCTAAGGTTGAGGAGCTCCAAATGAGGATGAAGCTGAAACAGTCGCTGGATGCGGGGTTGCTGGTGCCTTCTCAAAGCCCTTGGTTATCCCCTCTTCTATTGATAAAAAGAAAAATGGAGGTCATTGGGTAGTCAAGGACTACCACAAAATTGACCAATCTTTCAAAGAAGGATGGCTATCTTATCTCCTGCATTGATGACGCCCTAGATCAACTCTCTTGCTCTAACTACTTTTCCGCAATGGACTTGGCTAGTGTTTACTGGCAAATGGACCTTTCTCCCTAAGATCAGAAGAAATGCGCTCTTATTTGCAGTGAGGTTATCTTCCAACCTACCTGACTACCACAAGGGACGTTTAACGCGCCCACCACTTTTCAGAGAGCAATGGATCATATTTTTCAGGACCTTAAATTAAGATCTATCATTGTATACCTTGATGATATTATGATGTTTTTAAAGACTTTTAATATGCATATTAGCCACTTGAAAAAAGTGTTCTAATGCATGAGGGCTTCCAACGTTAAATTAAAATCATAAAAATTACATTATTATCTAAGATGCTGGTGCATAAAGCCCTACATGAAATCTGGGTATCCTTGGGGATGATGGGGTATTATCATCATTCATCCCCAAGTTCTCCAGCTCAGTGAGCCCCTTGTCCGCCTCTTGGCTAAGAACACTCCCTTTCATTGGGGTACAGAACAAAGAGCCACATTCAAGGCCTTGAAGACTTTGTTGCAAAAAGGCTGATCTTCCGCCACCCTGTCTATAGCAGGCCCTTTATGATGTTCAGAGATGCCTCTGATTGTGCTGCTGTAGCTAGCTTGGCTCAGCTGGATGAGCATGGGGTCAATCTTGTTTTCTATTACAGCAAGATGCCATCAAAAGCTGAACTCAACTACAGCGTCACAGAGAAGGAAGGCCTTTCTGTCCTGCTTGCTATTAAACACTACCGCCCCTTATTATATGGGACTTTTTTCAAAGTGGTTACCAACCACGCATCCTTGAAGTGGTTTCAGAATATGAAGGACTCCACAGGAAGGTTGGCTCGCTGGGCTTTGAAGCTCCAGAAATATGATATGGAAATTGTTCATTGGGCGGGAACTAGCCATGTGAACGGTGATGGGTGATGGGGCTACTTGCCCTTCATTTGGATAATAGTGAAGTCAAGAGTTTACATGACCTCCTGTTGACTCCTGATGCATGGAGGTGAGGATGAACATGTATAAAAAAATTCTAGCTTGCCAATCCAGCAACACCAAGGTAGAAATTGTGAAGATATTCAAGAAAGTAGGGGTAAACTGGTTGCCCTATCTTTGGTCATCTGAGCGAGTACATGTCATTTTGGAGTCCCATACCCTTCTAAGGTATAGTGGAATATGAAAAACCTATGAATGGATTAAAGAGCGATATTTCTGGGAAGGCATCATGGAGATGATAGCTGAGGACCTGGATGCCTGTCTGACCTGCAAGAAACAATCCAGTTTCAAGACCGTTATCAATACCAACCCACTATGCCTCAACAACCCTTCCACACCATAAGTCTAGACATGGTTGGACCTCTACCTCAGATGACTGGAAGAAATAAATATCTTGGTTGGAATTGATCATTTCACCAAGTGGGTTGAAGCTGTGGCTCTTCCTGCTCAAATGGCTAAGGCCACAGCCACTTTCCTACATCCAAAAATTTTTTGCTTGACATGGTTGCCCCCAGGTTCTTCTCTGTGATAATGGGAAAACTTCACCTCAAGAGTGGTGAAGATCCTTGCTACCTCTATGGGCATGGAACAGCTTTCTTGGTCCCTATAACCCCTCAGCCAATGGTACCGTGGAGAGAGAAAATGGGACCCTGGTTTCTATATCATAAAAAATGGCCACTTCAGACACCCTTCACTGGGATCTGTACTTACCAATTGCTCTCATGGCCTACTGTATCGGTTACTACAGAATCCTCAAAATGTCTCCTTTCCGTGTATTGTATGGAAGGGAACCTGTAATACCAGCGTTTTTATAAAAAATATATTTTTTAATAAGAACTGACCATGAGAAAGCCATGAAAAGTTGGCCCTGCTCATCATTCAGTTACAAACAGAGGATATGTCTAATCTGCTAAAACTGACCCAAAAGAGGATCAAGCTGCTAATGAGATCTGTCCCCCTCTACCTTCCACCAAGTATCCAACTTGGTGCTTTATTATCATAATCATATATACTCCTCAAAAAGGCGAAGCTTAGGTCTATTTGGGAAGGCCCTTTTATAGCAAAATACAAGCAAGAGGAAGAGTACTCCATCAAATCCTTTGCTACAGGAGTCACTGTCAACTGGGTGAATGGCCGGTTCTTGCAGCCTTATTCTCCACCTAACACTCTTGAAGTGGGTGATGTTGGACAATTACAAGTTTAATATTGTTTTAAGAGTGATTTTGGTTTTAATTAAATAGCATCAGCCAAAAAACCATGGTAAATTCTTGGTGGAACCCCATGAATCAGAAAAACTATTACCACAAATCCTCAGCTGAATTGCCCTATGGCTAGTAGCTGGGTAAAGCCAAACCTGAGAAAAATTGGTGGATTTGTTCTGAGGATCCTCTCCACCCCCCCACTAACTTAGCCAAAACACTTACCCCACAACCACCCTCTTTTATAGCCTTGGAGGGGGTTACATCAGGTGAGTTAATTTCCCACTCTCTGATTGGTCAAAATATATTAAATCCCTTCCTCACAGGTTCATCTTCCCAGCTGTCACTTCACCATCTTTTTTGCATTAAAATGAGGTGAGTCCTGACCAATCTGATAGGTTGACAGCCCATTTTGCCTAATTTGGATGAGCCTAGCTTATAATGAATTTCTTGTCTGACTCACTTAGAGCCTTGAGACAATATAAATACTAAGCATCCCGATATCAAGAGGGTTTGCTTCTTTTCTCAAGATATTACACTTAAATTTTATTTAAAACCAAACAATTAGACTAATTGAAGTTTTTATATTTTAATTACAAAAGTAGTCAATAACCCCTAATCTATATCCCTCAGTAGAGAACCAACTTCTCCTGCATGAGATTGTTGGAATTTAAGTGTGAAATGCACCAGCAAGCAAAAATAACCCGAATTTCAACATTATATTTTGATTTTGATACTATTAATCTTATTACTATGAGGTCACAGGCATCAGCTATCAATATAAATAGGGCCTTACACTCCTTCAGAACATTAAATGGTTCCAACCTATAGGCATTACTGCTTACCCTGTTAACTGATCTGGGCATACCTTGGATGAGAGATGAGCGGCGGCTGCCCACTCTGACTTACCCCCACCCCAATGTCACAATCCAAGCCTAAAGCTGTAAATGTGTCCAAAACTTCTGAACAAATAGTCTAGAGAATCCAGCAATTCTGCACAAATTTTTAAAGTATCTTTCACATATGCTACCAGAGAAAAAACTACTTCCAAGGATAGGATGCCAAAAGGCACAACAGTAATTAGAAAGATTTGTACCTGGGATAAACCCAGGTGAAATCCTTTATCAGTATTTTTCTGCAGTCAAAAGTTTAAAGGAAAAGAGTGCCAGATATCTGTCAGTAGTATCAACAAGTCTCAAATTGATCAGAGATAATGTCTTTAATTACAACTTGGTGCCAGTTACCAACCTAAAAACAAACTGCTCAGAAATACCATAGGCAAGATACTAAGAGCTGGAACCCCATAATCCCATGCCTCCTCCTAGTATAAGAACCAACAGCCTTCATTTAGAAAAATATCTGCTATTTATAGTTTCACAGTTTTTGATAAAAGCCATTTCCCTGTAAAAAGAAAATTTTTTCTAATTGATTTTTTATTCAACAGCTAATAGAATTAATTACCTTAATGTCAGACAATCTCCTTCTCGACTTAAGAAAAAGAATGTTGAAGGTATGAGTGCCCCCAAATCTGCTACCATGATTGGCCCATCACCTGCCCAATCTTCAAATAATATTGTGGTTATCAATTATATGAGTACCCACGGTGAAAAGACCTTGGCGGATTCTCAGTGGAATCCTAACTATTGTAAATATGGTTTATAACAAAAATCAGCTTAAAAAGGTAATAACTAATAATAGGATTACTCTGACTTCTCAGCTAAATTTGGGGTGCTTATTACCACATGGGTTTGATCACCTCTGAGGTGAGAAGATATTACTTGACAATGATAGGGTGCAAATTAACCAATCATTACCACACAAGTCTGACCACCGCTGAGGTGAGAAGATTTTACTCAACGATGATAGGGTGCAAATTAACCAATCATTACCACATGAGTCTGACCACCACCAAGGTGAGAAGATTTTACTCGCTGGGATTGGATACAATTCATCAAATTGTTACCACATGGGTCAGTTTTGCCTCAAAATATTTATCTTCGATACATAGGCCAAAAGCCTATCTTTCCTAATTTGGATGACTCAGCTTTATATACTTTTGCCTCAAATACCCATGGTCTTGAAATTCAAACTAGTTTAAATAGGAAATACTAGTATCAAGAAAAGGACCTTGCTTTGGTTTTGCCCTGCTTAAACAATAAAAACTTAAAAAACTTTAACAAAGTGCTATTTATTACTTTTATTAAAAAGTAAACTTCTTAGGGAGGATACCCCAGTGGTAGAGTATAGACCCTCTACCACTGCCTCCCAAGTTCGATCCCAGTAATGGACTTTGGGTAGGGGACAATTTTGACTGTGTTGGTTTTGCGCGCCAATGCCCCGAACTGAGATAACAAATAGCAAAGGCGGTCCATGGAGTTCCTGGCCTATCATACGCCATGCATGGAGGTTTTCCAGGTTTTATCCTCCTTTCCCATTTTCTTCACTTCCCTAATCAGTGCGGTATCATCCCCAGGTCAGCCCACCTCAAATAAAATTATTAAATTATAAATTAAATTATAATTAAAAAGTAAACTTCTTACTTAAAAAAGATATTTGTGGCATCCATCGGCAGATCCCACAAACTGATGCTCACTACAGGGGTTCACTCTGAATAATTTGATAAGTATTAAAGAAATGGAGAGTGTCACCCATTGGGTGCAAAATGTGGAAGGGACTGAAGATGATGATCAAATGTACAGCCCTACTGCTTTGATGTTTGAAGAAGAACAATTTGAGCGCATATTAATACCTGAGTCTCGTCACATCACTTGGCCAGCCACTGAAGCTGTGAGAGACCTTACACATGGCATCCTTAACCCTGGTGACATTGCATCCCACAAATTTTGTCGTTGGTTGAGGAACGCCACTTGTTTCTCTATGAGACTAGTGTCCTCGCAGAGACCTATGGTCAGCTTACAAATTTGACTACCTACGTACATAAGTTTACTCACCCTGCCTTAGTACACATGATGCATCTCTTAGCTGGAAATCACAAAGAGTTACATTGACACCTAGATACTCATGCAGCTCTGAATTTAGCTTATGATGGGTTGTACCAACTGACCTCCAAACATCTTGGAACAGTTAGATCTGGTGTGGAAGCTAATCATAACTTCATCATACAGTTGCATGATCAACTTACTACTATGGACACTGGGATTGTGAAATACGTTGAGGAGGCCATGAAGATATTCTGGGATGAGCTGAATGCTTCCTCTGCTAGCACCCACTCATTGTTGGAGAAGTTTGCTAAAGAACTTGAAAAGCACAATGAGCAAAAGCACTGTGACTTTTCAGCCCCCAACTCCGTCCTTCAAGAGGAATATGAACAGCGTGTGGCTGTGGTGGAGCGACAGTTAATTCAGGCCTTTTTGCGTGTTGATGAGCTTGAACGTCATCTTTTGCTTGAACCATCTAGCACCACCACCACCCTCGCGGCTAAGGTTGTTCAGCTAGAAAAGGAGCTAGCTCTCAAAGCTTCGTTTGAAAATACCAAATATTTGGCATGTGCCTGACTGAATGCGAAACCAAAGCAAAAGTGGTAAAAGCTTCGCTAGAAAGCCCTGTGCTGTTGAAGGAAGTATTTAGTTAACTAACGCAGGTCGAGCAGAAGTATGAACAGATTAAGGAGGGAGTACAAGGCCCCAGCTCCCACTCTCATGACGATGAAGGGTGTAAACAAATGAAAGAAGAGCTGAAGAACCACGTGAAAGCTGTGGAAACTGCTCAATTAAACCTAAGCTCAGTGGTGTCACAACTCCATTTTCAAGTCACTGCAATGGAGAGCTGAGTGGAAGATCTTGAAACTCATAAATCAGGGATCGAAGCTCAACTGAGACTATGTGAATCTGGGTCCCTAGAAGTCCTCTCTAAAATGGAAACCCAGTTTGAAGCCATGCATGATCAGTTTGATCATCTTTCATGGACCTTTGATTGGTTAAACTACTGCTCTGAAACCTCAGAAGCAGAAGCTCCAGCTATTTATACCCTTACTAGGAATGACTATAATTCATTTAAACCAACGTTTAAAGACAAGTTTATCCCCAGCGAGGGTAGCATTGCTTCATTTTTATACGTTTATGAAGCAGCTATGGAAGAGGTGACTGATTGTCAGAAGGCCAAACATATCCTTTCCTGTTTGGGCCGCATGGCACAGGAGGTGATGGTCCCACATATGGATGCTCTTAGCACCTGGTCTGAGGTTAAAGAGGCCCTCATAAACACGTTTGGTTCAAAACAGGCTTTAAGTATGAAAAAGCAAGCTTTTATGCGTATGAGTATCCGAAAAGGAGAGATAGTGGTCGCCTTTGTGGAACGATTTTATATGGAAGCACAGACGTTGTTAACTTCAAAGATGTTGATTTTGGATGATGCTGTAGCCACCGTTTTGACTGGAGTGGCTACTTACCCATTGCTAGCGATGCACATCACCTCAGTTAAACACTATTTCCATACCATTCAAGACATCAGGGAGGCGTTAATAGATGTCACTGATTTCCATAAGCCTGAAGTTTCACGTGGAGCAGTATCTCATCCTCGCGTTTTAACCATTGAGGATTCAAAGCCTAAGCCTCGAGCCCTAGCTATTGAAGACAAGAAGGAGCCCCTTCAGTGACCATCTAGTACTAAAAAAGGAGCCCCTTCAGATAATGGGCCCTGAAGAGCAAAACCCCAAAGCAAAACGTCCTGAACGCCCTTGGTGCAAATACTGCTACAAGTTTGGACACAAGGAGGCTGTGTGCTGGAAAAAGAAAGCTGATGCCGAGGAACAGGAGCAGGGAAAAGAAATTTCAGCATAGGGAAAGGCACACCTATTGCTGACAAATCTCATGTGCCTGACTCATTTAAACAACTTATGCCATTACCTCGTGTTACTAATACCCCAGGGGATGATTATGAGGGGTGTACATATGAGGTCGGCTATTTCATTGTAGGAGTACCTGCTGAAGTAGAAGTCCCCAATCGCTTGAATGCTGGAGGATTAGATGAATCCACCATACCTGAAGAGACATATCTCTGCCAAGTTCTAGGGGAGCCAGCCATCATTGATACTACCAGCGATGCAGATGAGGTGTTGTCTCATCTTATTCGCCCTCTCCAGCATGGCCATACCATGCAGTCCATCCAGGAATATTACCCTGAGACTGCGTGCAAATTAACCTCCACTTTCCATCTTAAGGAGGTCTTAGCGCTATCACCCACCTTTGGGGGATACTTACGAAGGTCAAAGTGTTTATCCAAAAAGTTTGGGTGATGGCTATCTTAGATACAGGATCCTCGGTGAATGTAATCTACTCCAAGTTGATGAAAAAGATCAAACTGTCGACTGACTTGGAGTACAACCAAGACTTTGGAACCGCTGGTCCTAACAACACCCGCGCACTGGGTGCTTACTCATCCCTTCCCATTCATATTGGGAAGCTTATTCTATTGGCCCCCACAGTGGCTTTGGATAATAACACTTATGATATACTTATAGGTACTCAGTTTATGATTGAATATGACGGCATTATCAATATGAAGCAAGGGTTCTTGTCATTGCTCAATTATGAAGTCCCCTTAGTTATAGCCAATAATGAACCCAGCAATAAGAAATACTCTTGCATGGTTGAGTACCCGCCTCCTGCCTTACCTATACATTATACCAACATTGCAAAAATGGTTACTAAAGAAGGCCAAGCTGCCAATGAGCTCTGAACTCCTCTACCTTCTTATCAAGTGTCAGATAAGGTTTTATATTACCACAATCGCATAACTCCCCATAGTGGCAAACTTGGATCAATCCAGGAGGGGCCATTTACCATCATGTATAAGAGAGGAAATGAGTATTCTATAAAGTCTTTGGCTACAGGAATTATCATAAAACGGGTACATGGCCGCTTCCTACAACCCTACACCCCTCCCAACATTCTTGAGGGGGGCAATGTCAGACAATCTCTTTTTTGACTTAAGAAAAAGAATGTTGGAGGTATGAGTGCCCCCAAATCTGCTACCATGATTGGCCCATCACCTGCCCAATCTTCAAATAATATTGTGGTTATCAATGATATGAGTACCCATGGCAAAAAGACCTTGGCGGATTCTCAGTGGAATCCTAACTATCAGAAAAATATGGTTTATATCAAAAATCGGCTTAAAAAGGTATTAACTTATAATAGGATTACTCTGACTTCTTGGCCGAATTTGGGGTGTTTGTTACCACACAGGTTTGATCACCTCCGAGGTGAGAAGATATTACTTGACAATGATAGAGTGCAAATTAACCAATCATTACCACACAAGTATGACCACCGCCGAGGTGAGAAGATTTTACTTGATGATGATAGGGTGCAAATTAACCAATCATTACCACATGAGTCTGACCACCACCAAGGTGAGAAGATTTTACTCGCTGGTGATTGGATACAAACTATCAAATCATTACCACATGGGTCAGTTTTGCCTAAAAATATTTATCTTCAATCTGATAGGCCAAAAGCCTATATTTCCTAATTTGGATGACTCAGCTTTATATACTTTTGCCTTGAATACCCATGGTTTCAAAATTCAAACTAGTTTAGATAGGAAATACTAGTATTGAGAAAAGGACCTTTCTTTGGGTTTGCCCTGATTAAACAATAAAAAACTTAAAAAACTTTAACAAAGCGCTATTTATTACTTTTATTAAAAAGTAAATTTCTTACTTTAAAAAAGATATTTGTGGCATCCATTGGCGGATCCCACACTTAATCAGCCCCTTTCATGTCCCTACTATAATGCACCTTTTCCAAGCTCCACCTGACCTGCAGTTACTTGTGGACTGTTGATGCTATTTTGGATTCTAGCATACCAACCATGGAAGTCAGGTATTTCCTCAGCACATTGGGTTCCTGACATTATAAGTCAGCTTATATGTAAAGCAGTGAAGTTTTTGTTCAAGAGCTCCTGACTTTGAATGACTCTACCGCAACAAAGTTTATTTTCCCTCTTAAGAGCACTCCTCACTGTTGCATGTAGATTACTCCTGTTAAAGTCATGAGCATGCATAAAAGCTTGTTCTTAAACCCAAAATTATTCTTTCTATTACATTTAGCTGTAAGATTTCATTGGTTGAAGCTTCACCTATGTGGATTTTTCTAAGGTTTACTGAACAAATTTATTTCTAATTGAGTTTCTTGATAATAATAAAGCGTGGTGATAGTTTTATGAAGATAAATAACCAGGTGAGTCTTCTCAAAACCAATGGTATTGATCTCAATTAGGTATTCTCCTATAGGAAGGTACTGACACTATTTTTTCTTGTAACTCAGAAGAAATCTGGACAGGGGAAACTATCCCTTCACTCTTACACAAGAGTACAGGAGAACCAACTGAACAAGGGAACCTATACCTTCACCTCTTCTACAAGAGTACTTGAGCACAAAATAGATTAGATTAGTGAACCTATTTCTTTAACTTTTCCACAAGATACAATAAAAGGTATATTTAACTTACTACTGTAATGCTTTCTTTATAACAATATATAAGGGGTTTAAATAGGGACTTCTGTGACCAACTCTTTGGTTGGTACCTCAATGATAACAGTATCCATTGTCAATGAACTTAACCTTACAGAGTTATCTCAAACGATAAAACTTCATCCAACTAGTCATGATCCACCTCCAACTAGATTACTACCCATCCTGGGTTGTATTCAGAAAAGGAGTGTCAAAACGCCTTAATCCAACCCCAGCGAATTAACCTTTAAAAGCTAACAACCTGCTTAGGTAATAAGACCATTTACCCTTTTATAGCATATCACATCACTAAGAATAACCTGCAAGTTACTTCCATAAAAATCGTTGTCAACGCTTCAGTAATTTCAAGAAACCTTATTAATTGATAAAAAAACCCAATAATCTGCATAAGAAGTTAATTGTTAATAATTAAACCAATGATCTGAATTTTTACAAACATTATCGTGGATCATCCCTGACAAAACGCTAATATTTAACAAGCTTGAGATCAAATCCCAAAATAGATTACCTTAATGTTTCACAGGGAAACAAAACAAAATATAGTTATCAATCGTTAACTCCAACACCACATTAAAGTTGCTTCTTACTAGGTGAACTAAAGTGAAACAAGACATATTTGTATTATAATCTGCCACAGCTGGATAATGTGGGCGTCTTAAAATCCAGAGAAACTGGTCTTCCCACATCAGGGCAATTATGTATTAGAATTTAACAACAGTAAAGAAGTAGTGGGAATAGTAGTGAATTACTTAAGAGCTGATGAAAATATACTATTGAGTATTACACCATCGGTCTATACAAATGGAAATTGTAAAACAGAATATAATATTATAGGTTCATTTACTCAAAAGGTAGAAAAAAGTTACACTCAGAGGATGACTCTACCCCTCCTGGGGTGTTGAAGAAACCATAGTGGCTCACTTGGACCAGTCTCATTATGAGGAATCATCTTGCTACAATATCCCAAATGAACCCCTAGAAATGATTACTATTCCTACAGAACATGTGGATCCTAAAGTCACAGTTTATCACATCTCTCTGGCTCATTAAGTTGAAGAACAGTGCCGTGTAGATCCATTTTATGAGGATCTTTCAGGAGTGCGCCCCTTATCAGACCCTGAAGATCCTAAATCTGCACCTTTGTCCTATGATTGGGCAGTGGCTATGCCAACCCAGTTCAGCAACAGATACACCAATTTTTTAGGAAGAGCTCCAAGGCTAATAAGTCCAATCCTACACTTTGTTCCCTCAATGAGTTAATTATTTTGACCATATATTTTTTATAAATGCGTATTATGGTAGGACAGAACAAGGTAACAGTAACTGCCTTATTGACACTGGAACCACAAAGAATTACACTGACCTTATGGTTGTGCAGGCTTTGGATCCTGAGATTTCCTCAGGTTCATCTGCCATGGGTTCATCTCAGATTCTCATGCTCACAATACCATTTTTGTAAACCAGTGAAGTTCATTTCACATTAGTATGAGTTTGTAGCAAACTTTAGGAAAATCCAGAGTTGTTATAATCAGTAATTTTTAGAGGTATGATGGTGACTTCGCCAGTTAGTTATTATTGGCTTAGAGTGGAACACGTTGGCCTTCACCTCCAATTATCATCCAGGTGAAATCCCCTCCTTTTCAAAAAGCAACGGGCAATACAGTGGCATTAACAGCAGAATACTCTTCTATGGACATTGTGCTTAAGATAACTAATTTTACTTTTATCTTTGCACCATTCAAGTTAGTTTTTGATATGGACGGTGATAATAGCTTCCAAGTCACTCAAAATTTGGTCTGAGTTTCCAGTTATTTGTTGACCTTAATAAAATCAACTTATCCTTTATGCCTACGTGGCTGAGGAAGACAAGGCGTTAAAGATAAAATTGAAGATTTAGTGAAGAAGGGGTGAATAATCAATAAACCTTCTCCTGTATCTTATACATTAGTTTTTGCGCAGAAACTTGATGATACCCTGATAACATGCATAGATTATGGACACTTGAATAATATGACGGTCACTGATCCATATCTTTTGCCTTTGGAGGCTGGAATTTCCCAGGCAATCTCAAAATACCAAAGTTTTATATAAGCTTGACTTGGTGACCACTTTCAGCCAAATGTGGTCTGAGTCTGACCAAGGGTGGCTTCTGACAATTTAAAAACAATATTATTTATACAGCTCATTTTTAAGTGCTTTGGATTTTTTATTGCACTGGATGCTTTCCAAAGCTGAATTGATGCCATATTGGTTGATCTCAGGTTGTCCTTTGCAATTTTCTACATAGATGATACTTTATACACAAACCTGATGCTGAAAAGCATGGAGAAACTTTAGTGGAGGTGGCTGAAGCGCTCCACAAAATGTAGTTTAGTTGCTAAGCCATCCAAATGAAAGTTCTTCAAAAATAAGGTTCAGTTTATTAGGTAATATGATCCTAAAAGATGGTCATGCCATCGTAACTTCCAAACTAAAGGCCATATCAACCACGCCTACTCCAGTAATGCAGAAGCAACTGCACAACTTCTTAGGATCTGTCACTTTCCTTAAGAACTTCTCACCCGCCATTTTAAACTGGTCTTTCCCCATCACACCTTCACAGTAAAGATGTCCCTTTTAATTTAACTCCTAAATCTCAAAAATCATATGAAGAATCATAAAAGTTTCTAACACCACCCCAGTTTTTTTTCAAGAGGTGAAGTTAAGCCATTTAAGGTGTCATGCAATGATTTGCCACCACGGTTGGGCCTATACTTCTGAAAGAACATGAGTGGATGAAACATCCAGTGGCTTACTTTTCTAAAAGATTTAGTGTCACAGAGTGCGGATGGGCCAACTATGATAAAGAGTTGGCTGCTGTTTCATATTCATTGATGCCATGTTGGTAAATTTTATAGAGTTCCAAACATACAGTAGTTATTCATAATGATAATTATTTCTTATCTATTATTGCAAACTCCAAAAGCTGGCTCACAGGCAGACCAGGACTCAAAGCGACTTCCTAAGCTTCAATTTCAAATATGAGTTTGTCAAAGGGGATGCCCATATTTTATCAAATATCTTGAGCTGTAATCTAATAATTAGTACAACTTTGCAAACAGACTTTGACTTGTCACAATTTCCCCTAAACAAGTCATAGCTCCATCACCTCCAGCCATTTCCGCGGTTGCTTCCCCAACCTTAAAGCCTAAATCCAAATAATGATCTTCCAAAGATACCAATATTCCTGTTTCCGCAGAGCTGAGGATTAAAGCAATTATTTCAAACCAGTTCCTGCATTTCTGCCAGAAGAAATGTTTTCATTGATGCTGTTTTGCATCCCGATCTTCATACCTTGAAGGTTGTGAACTCCTGCCTAGGATTGATTCTGGTAAAGCATCATTGGAATATATTACATAAAGGATAGGGTAATCTATTTTTATAATAAGGTATGAGTTACCTCTTCCCTTGTTCCCGCGACCTAAGGGGTCATCATAATCCCCTATCATGAGGCACCTGGTGCAAAAAATTCATTAATTTACTTAAATATGATTATGATTGAAAGGGACTTACAAAAGAAGTTTGCACCTGGATTGAACAATGCTTGGTCTGTGCTTAGTCCAAATCAGATAGGATAGGACAGAAAGGCCTTATAAACCCTCTTAAACAAGAGGTAAGACCATGAAAATCACTTTTATTGGATTTAATTGTAAGTTTACCAATGTCATGTGGGTTTGATGCAATTATGGTGCTTGTAGATCGCTTTGCAAGATATGACATCTTTATCCCATTTCTGACAATGACTACAGCTATATGATATGGCATGGTTGCTTGTGGAAAACGCCCTTACCCTGGTTAGGCTTCTTAGGAATTAATTTGTGACAGGTGGCCTCAGTTTACCTCGCGATTTTGAAAGGCTCTGTGCAGCATGCTAAGGATTAAGACGCGCAAATCATTATCCTATTACCTCTACCAAAGTGGCGAACAGAATATACTAACAAGTCTTGGAGCAATATCTCTGATGATAAGCTACCGCCTCCCAGAATACAGGACAGATAACCATCCTCTGTTTAAATTTCATACAATAGCTCCATCAATTCTTGAAAGGGATGTCACTCATGTATGCTAACGTTAGATATACCCCTGCCTTTACTAACAAGTCCCAATTGTGAAAAAACATCACAGAAGTGGATAACTATGTCACGCACATTCAAAAGGTTCATCAACGTGTTTAAAACTAGTTTAAAATTCACTAAATAATGCCAAGCGTCTCTAGAAAATAAATGGTGTGAGGCTTCTAACTATCAGAAAGGCAACTTGGTAATTGTGGGCACCAGACCTGCACCTTAAGGTGCCATGTAGAAATTAGCTTTCAAGTGAGCAGGGCCATTTCACATAAATAAGGTACTGAATAATGTAGCCTTTCACCTTGAACTACACCCTCACTGGAAGATACATGCCTCCTTCTACGCTTCCTCACTCTCCATCTTCAAGGGCAAGAAACCTGTGCAGGTTAAGCCCATCCTGGTGGAAGGAACCCCAAAATTTAGTAGAAAAAATTATGGATGCGCAATGAGTAAAATGCATAGTGCATTACCTGCTAACATGACATGGGATACCCAGATTATGAGAGCAGATGAGTCCCATCCAAATATCAAACCAACTTTTGTGAGATACTGGAGTAAATTTACAAGTAAAATTTGAATGTTCCAGCGCCCAACCCAACCAAGAATGACGTTCTTGCTGCATTCAAACTTCCCATCGTTCATAAAAAACTATGCTCTTGCAAAGTCCCTGGAAGGGGGTGTAAGCTCTTCCTGTAAAGGAGAGGGAAATGTAAGGCTCCAGGATGTCATGGTTAAATGATATCATTTTGGAAACAGATTGTAAAACATAAGGCTGGGCGTGATGAGACCTGGAAGACCAATTTGATGGGCCTGTATGACCCGAAGCACACCCTGGACCAATGCTGGGTAAGTGCAAGGTATGCCTAAGTTGGTTCTGGGGTGCGTGTGATGGTCAGATATGTGTTACATCCACAGAATTAAAACGCACCAGATATATTAGAAAATTATAAATTGGACATTACACTTAATTAGTAATGAGGATTTGTGTCCTGTTCTGTTTATAATCTTGATAAATAGGGTATAATCCAACTCCAGTCAATTACAAAAATTGTGAAGCTACTCAAGCTATAGTATGATGAGGGTTGAAAAGCTGATTTATTGGTTAGATTAGTTGCAGTGCCTCGTCTAGTGTAAAATGATTACCCTCAAGTTGTTTAATGTGGCTTCACGAAACCAACCTACTTTGTTGCCCATCTCTTCTGTTCAAAATAATAAAACTGGTTGTATATATCTTACTTATCTCATGTTACCATTTGCTACCCTTGCGGGTTAACTTCTCTCAAGGGTTTCCTGGTTTTATCATTTACTATGAGGGTGTTGCCAACATAAGAGATGATATTAGGATGGTGTTATTTATACCCTACTCATGGAGAGTTAGAGACACTCTCCTGACATTTGGCCACCCCTTTTGTTAACTTTTTGGTGATATGGGTTAGATCCGCTGAGCTGGTTGCCTAGGATATTACCACTGAGCTACGGAATGGCCAATATGATGATCACTGATCCTTAATAAAACTGATATAAGTATGGAGCTATCTCTCCATCGACACTTTTATTATAGCAAAAATTGCAGAACCTCACTGAAGACTACTAAAAAACCTCTCTCTCCTTCCTCCACTCAACTCTTATCTCAGTATTATTGGTTGAGCTCACCCTTCTTTTTTGTAATCTCCTATTTGTTCCATTTTAAGAGTTTTTGTCTATCTCAAGGTTTTGGCAGAATTCCTTTGATTGTTGAATTATCAATACTACAATCAATTTCACTTTACATCAATATAATTTCCGCTCAATCTTGAGGCTAACCTCAACTCTAATTTACAATCTGCCAGAATATATAGCTTTTCATCCAGTCATACTTATTTCTCAACATTACCCCCCACCCTTTGACTGGATAATAAGCTCCTATTGCTTTTATGCTCAGAGGACATTGCGTGAACTCAGTTGATAATCTAAAACCTGCGGGTTCCTTAATGGTGTAGGCATTGATACCAATCTTCTTAATTATTTCAAATGGACCAGTCCAAATGCTAGCAAGCTTGTTCTTCTATCCAAATCCATGTTCGTCGTGGAACAAGACATGATCTCCTTAAGCAAACTGTGGGAGTCCACTACGTCTACTCTGGTCAGATGCCCGATCAAGGAAATTCTTAGCCAAGCTGGTAGAATAGCTTCCATTTGTAGTTTTATCAGTGTCTCCGTTATATTGGTCAAATAATACTGAGGTTCTATTCCGCCAGTACCCTCCACACACGAGTAAAGCAAGGCTAATAAAGCCATATTTCTACCATAGAGTAGTTGGAAAGGACCCTTATTGGTGGATGATGGTAGCTGATATTATATGCAAACACAGCTGTGGGTAGGAGGGTACTCCATTCAGGGGGTCAATTTTTCAAAAGCTTGCGTAGTATGTTTACCAATGTTCCATTGACCTGTTCTACCATTTCAAAATATTACAGATTGTAGGGTGTAGTCAAGACCCCATGGATTGCCATCAGTTCGTTCACTTGGGCAGGATATGTGAAGTGAAGTTGGTTTCATTGTCTGTTAAGATGAACTGTGAACAGCCATGTTGCTGTATGACACACACCATTATAAACTTGGCGGTGGTGACTACCCTAAATCATTAATCAACATGGCTTCCACCATCTCGTCAGATGGTCAATTGCTACGATTGTGTACTTATATTGATTTGTGCCAGTTGGCAAAGGCCCCACCATGTCAAGGTAAATGTTATGATATGCAAACTGGGGCTTAATCAGCTGGTATGTGGTCTTCTTGTGGAAAGGTTTCTCCACTTGGCACTGATGACAACAGGTAACCGTCTCCAGAACGTCATAATGCATGCTCTCCCAATAGTGGCGGGGTTGCAAGAACTTCAACGTTTTCTGCAACCCACCATGTTCTACCACCTATGTGCATTTAAGATAATCACTGTCCTAGAAGAGGGTTTAGGGGAATTTAGCGTTAATTCTTAAATTCGCTTATATAGTTCCATTTCAAAAAAGGTATCCTGTTTAAGCCCATCTAGTACTTTGATCACTTGCAGTGGCTCATCATGGTATTTTCCCACCACCATCTTCTCATACATAATATCAGCCAACTCTGCCATAATGGCAACATTGGTAGCCATGAAGGACAATATGCAAATTTGATGTTTCACTCCTGGATGGTGTACAATCTCAAAATTATATGATTGGAGCTTCAATTCTCATCATGAGAGCCATCCTTTCAGTTCATGGAGATTTTTTTAGCCAACGCAAAAGTGCATGATTCGTTACCACTTGGCTTTTCATCCCATACATATATACCCAAAAATGTTTATATGCATATATCATCGCTAAGCACTCCTGCTTGGTCACCATATAATTCTGTTAATGACCGTTTAAGCTTCAGCTATAAAACGCGACAGAGTGCTCTACGCCATCATCATCCTTCTGAGATAATACTTCCCTATGGCGGAAAATGATGCATCCATTTGCACTATTAATTTTTTTTTGAAGTTGGGATATTGCAAAACGGGTGCGCTTGCAACACATTTCACAAGACATCAAAAGTTTTTTGGCATTGTTATTTCCAGTTTAAGGTGCATTTTTTTCAATGACTCAAAGAGCGGTGTCCCAATATGACTAGAGTTAGAGATGAACCGCCAGTAGTAACTGACCATCCCCAAAAGATCTTGGATACTGTGCTTATTGCCTGGCTGAGCCATCTTATGTATGGCCTCCACCTTTGCCAGCTGAGGTTTAAGGCCCGTTGAGTTCACTAAAAACCCAAGGTATTCTAATTGCTCTTTAAAATATGACAATTTCGCAGCTTGATATTAATGTTAGCATCAGCAAGGCGGCGGAAAACTTTTTCAAATGGTCCAAAAGTTCCATGAACGTCTGAGAGAATACATTGATAACAACAAGTTTAACTATATCACAGGTCATCTTCAAGTCTTCTAAAATCGTGTCCATTGCCCGCTAAACATAACTGGGGCATTGCATAAACTTTGGGGCATATGAATGGGTTGAAATAAACCCTTAGAAGTGATTATAGAAATTTTTCCTGTTCTACCACTGGCAATTCGATCTGCAAGTACCATAATATCAAATCCAAGGAAGAAAAAAATTTAGCCCCTCCCAGTTGATCTATTGCATCATCAATCCACAGAAGGGGGTAAAACTCTTTCTTCATGACGCTATTGAGCTTTCAGTATACAATGTCCACCAGGTTGGTGCCATCTTTTTTCTTAACAATAAGTACTGGGATGCCCACAGGCTCTTGGATGGCTCAAACATTCCTTGTTTGAACAATTTTTCTACCTCATCAAAAATAAACTTTTTTGCTGCTTTTAGGTGCCAAATAGGCCGCGAACAAATGGGAGGGTGATCCCCTTGTGTCTACCCAATGCACCACTTCTTGCGCGCACCCCAAATTGTGGTCATCAGAAGTAAAAATATATCATGTTCTTTATAAAGCCATCGCTCTATCTTTCTGTTTCACTGACAATCCAGTTAGAGCTTCCCATGGAACTACTGCCATTATTGTAAAAGGGGGATTTTACCAGTAGACCAAGGTCCTCCCAAGAGCCAAAGTCATGAATATGATGAACCTCATCAATAGGGGCCAAGTGTAAATAAGCCACCACTTGGTGCCTTTAAAACGTCATTGTCTCCTTCTGCAGGTTTGCTATCAGCACCTTCACTTGCCCCTGCCCTGGTAACAACAACCCAGGAGATACATGAGGTTCAAGCCAGGATTGCTGGTAGGGATCCATAATCTCCCCATATAAACCTTCTGGGATGTCCATTTTAGCTCCATCCCTAACATGATCTGATACCCAGATGGTATGCTTAAGTGCTTGCAGCTTGTAGCGAGATACCTTTGTACTCATAGTTTTGGTTGGGGAGGGCTCTGGTCCTCCACTTCATCCAACAATATTGGACAGGAGTCACCCCATCACTATACTCCAAATTGATCTGAATGGAGCGGATTGGGTCCTTTGGGACTCCTTTAGAGGTAAAGTAAATGGGGATCTGTTGTCCCAAGATACTAATGGTTTCTTTCACCATATCAAACACAGCTCCAAATCGCTGCATGAATGAAGCACTAATCAACATGTTGTAGTTATTTGGTAGAATCACTGCTGGAGCGGAAGCCCTAACTGAACCAAATCTCAGAGATAACATTCTGTAAGCTCCTTCAGACATATTGCTCTGTGCCCCTGCGGTCCCATACACTACTCTATGTTCCACATCAGGCTTCAGTGGAAGCTTAGCATGAGCTTAATGGAGATTATAATAGCTGGGGCACCAGTATATATAATAGCTCAGATTTTGTGCTCTTAACAAAAATATCACAATAGACCCCAAATAAGAAGAACCATTGGTGCTTATCATGTGACGTCCATTTTACATACTCTTTTTCTTTCCACTCAGCGCAACTTATTGAGAAATCATATATGTATAAAAAAGTAAAACTTGATTGCCCACCATAGTTTTGCTCTGATTTACTCAGATTCCCCACTGGATGCCCCAGTGTGGGGCAGTGGCAAACCCCCCCACCATTTTCTGTCCAACAGTAAAACGCGCTCGGACTGGTTCACCTAGTCATATTAAGCCCCTGGGACAATTTGTTCCTCCCAAGGATCTTGATGCTCACCTTGCTCAAACCCAAGCAGTGCCCCACTGCCCTCTGGTGCTCCCCTGAAGCAACATGCATTTCGGCCTTAGGGTCAATTATGGGAAACTTTTCCCCTACCACAACCAAGCCACTATTAAAATGGCTCAGGCGGTGATGTGTCCCACCACTTTTAATAACTTCCGCCCCTATAAGGGGTATTTTGGTCTCAGCTTCATCTGTGAAGTCGATGCTTCCACTGCGGCAACTGTGCCCCTGGTTTTCCAGGGTACCCCTCTCCCCACAATTTGGACCCAGCTCCCAGTGGATACCACTTTGGTGGTTCAGTTCGCTGGTTTTCCCACCCGCCTTCCCCCTGAGGTGCTCCACCAGGAGCTTATGGAAGGTTTGGAAGCCTATGGCTCCAACCCCATCTTACAATTTGTGGTCCCAAATGGGGCCACACGCCTTGTTGGGCCTCAGGCATATGCCACAATCAGCCCTGAATCAAATAAAATTGCCCTGTCAGTTCCCCCTCATGCCTAATCCCCTCTTCCATCAACCATCCATTCTGGGCCCACATTGAGGGCGGACGGACGATCTGTCCATCCTGTTTCAAGTTTAACCACTTGAAATGCAAGTGCCCATCCCAAACTGCTTCTGACAGTGCTGATTTTTTATCTGCTGGCCTCCAATCTGATGCCCCCGCTCCAGCTTTGATATTGGGTATGATCCTACCTCCCCTCCCTCAAATCCTAATGCTGCAGCTGCACCTGAAGCAACCAATCAGCCTCCTCCTCGCCCCAGTGCCAAATATGATTCTTTTAATCAAGCACCAGCTTGGATTCCAGTTCAATCCCACACTCTCTCCAATGAATCAACCAAACCTCAACCATACGCCAATTCCCTATTAAATTCAACCAGAACCCATAGGAGTTATTGGCTGAAATTGATGAATCAGGTAATCTCATTGTAGAACCATCTCTGCAAATTGAGCTGTTCTTTAATGCAGAATGGGAGGCCAAATACTCCTATAATTTATACTCCCCACCGCCAAATGCTGAATCATTCTACAGTGACCACTAGCTTGCAATAGAAGCAGCTGCCACAACAAAATGTTGTCCCCTCCACAAAGCTGACGCCAAATTAGTGGCGATGCTCACAGGAGGTATTCCACCTCCTGTTATCCCTGTAAATTTCACCACAAAAAGTAAAATTACAATGAATAAATTGCATAAAAATTTCAACGATGCTATCCAGAATGTGGTAACTATAGCACAAAATCCTAAAGCTAAGATTACCCAAACCAATATTGCTATGTTTGTTAAACTACCAGACGCCCGCATTAGAACCAAAAAAGCTTTAGCCAAGTATCACTGCCATTTTCATAGTTAGCAATTTCTCAGAAATACCAATCATTAGTGATATTGAACCACATGCTGCCGAAGCCCCAACGCCTTGCTATCCGCCTTGACACATACCCTACTCTGGGATGAGGAAGCTGCTACTGAAGGTGAGTCCCCCACCCCCCTCACCTTCCGCCATGGAGGGATAAGCGGTCTCCGCTGCCCACCTGGTTGGTTGTTTTTTTGGAGCGTTTCATTCAATATGCTCATTTGGGCGATTTGTTTTAGTTTTAGTTTTTAGTCCAGTAATGTCCGTCCTCTGGTTGGCTCACCTCGGTTAAATAAAATATTATGTGAACGTCCAATAGCTTTTTATTACCAAGAAAAATGGCTCTACTCATACTGACATGAGGATACTCCTGGGCAATAATTTCTACTGGAATAGCTACGTTAACTTCCACTAGGGAGGAGACTTCCGTTGAGGGTCCAACATCACTTGTGCTGTTTCATTCAAGACTTTCCCAATCATATGGCTTTTGCACATCTCAGTGGAACTTGGAGCCTGAAGGGTGATAGTCACTTTCTTGAATTTAGGCTGAGGTATTGTGCGGAAATTGCTGGTATAATAAGTTGTGGGTTGTTACCAGGGTCAACGCAAAGTGACTCACGGAAATCATCAGGTTCAAATAAATTTAAATTAGTGCAGGTAGAGCATCCCATCTCTAGTTTCCTCAATCTTTTTCCTGCTTGATCGAAACAGATGGCACTGCATGAACATGTTGGTTGCCTGGGCAGTTAGACGCATGATGGCCTTTTTTCCACATGAAAAACAAGCATTCATTAATGCTTTCCATCTATAGTTCACGACTGAAGGTCTGGGTTGAAAGTTAACCAAAGCATTGAAATTAAGCTGAGGTTAGGGCAGCTGAGCGTAAGAAGGGCGTAAAGGATCCGCCAACATATTGGATGGACAAATATTATCCAAAATATTATAGCTGGGTCATTGCAATCCATTTCCCAATGAGGATGCAGCGGCGGTAGCAGGGGACTTCCACTCCACATTGGGAGCACTTAATGTGGTGAAGAAATGATGTAAAGCGTTAACCATTCAAAGAAGCCCCACATCTTCATTCAGTATGTGAGTCATAGCATTATGCAGCCCATAATATGGTTTGACTGCCGCCAACATAGATATGCCTACATCCTTATTAGTTAAGATATTTGCTCCCACTAGCACATGAGCTTCAGTCATGAATCACTCCATGAACTTCAACAGGGACTCATTATTGTGAAACTGTATATTCAAGAATTCAGCCTTGCACTGTACCATCTTTGCTGCACCCCCAAACTGGTGGAGAAAAGTCTACTTCATCACTTGATACGTTGCAGAACTACTCTGGAGGTAACAGGTGAACTGGTCAGCGCTCTCAACATCCAGGGCGGAGAGCAACTGTTTCACTTTCCACATATCTGATGCTCTTTCCATGGCGAATTTGAACCATTTAAAATATCCGTGCATGTTCCCATCATGACTGAAAGGTGGTAACTTCTTAATCCAAACAAAATTACCTTGCTCCGTGCTTTGGTGTGAATAATGGACGGTATAAGTTCAGGACGTAAAAAGGGAAAATCCCCTTGTGGGCGAGAATAGGGTCACATGGATGGATGCAACTCCATCAAAGTGGATGAGAAGAGATTGGATTGCAGGTAGAAACTGCCACGACCTCTGGGGGGTACTTGCTGGCTGATCAATGGTATTCTTCTCCAGACTTGCCGCTGATTGCACTCTTTCTCTCCCTTACCAGTCATTAAACAAAATGTTTGTCGATTATCTGCTCAGCTTTGACCAAATATCACTGACACTGTCCATCTTTCACCCACTGTTAAAGCGCTTCAACTTATTCTGCAATTCATGGCAGAATTCCTGCCCTGTTTCTAGTTTACACTCCATTTCCTGAAGCCGTGAGAGGACATCCTCCAATGTGCCCTGCTTTCTTGCGTTCTGCCATCCAACATCACACTCTTATCAGTCTGCCTCGTCTACTTGATTAACTAAAGCAACTCACTACCACAACAGGTCCTCATTGACCTATCAATGATTATCCAAGCGCACATGCATATCAGCATACTCCACTGTCTCAATGAACTGAAGAGTTATGGATTGGCCCTGAGCTGCCTGACTGGCACTCTCCAATAGATTAATCTGATCCACAACTGGCTATATTATAAGGACGCCAAAAAGAGCTGGCCATATGGTCAGCCATCTGCTGGCTACTCCGCTCAGCGCAAATTTGACTAAATTTGACTGCCACGGAGTCATCATGATCCATCATCTGCCACTCTGCCAGGTAGCCTGGTCCCTAATCCGAGCCACTGCTGCTTCAATCCCTTTAGCCCAATCCACCAGGTCCAACATAAACTTCTTGGTGCTACTACCCAACGTTATGACATCCTGGATCTATTTTGCCAAAAGGCAACACCAGTCTAACAATTCTTCAATTACTTGGGGTAACTCATGAATCAACTTTGGAACTAATTTGCCCAAGAGATGGCGGATGTCCATGATATGACTGTCAACATGCACAAGCGCCTCTTGGATCTCTGAGAAAGAGTGGTAAGCGGCGATCAAGTAAGAAACAAGTGTCATTCTGCTGCACTTGGACAAACCCCCTGCATCCCTGATCTTAAATTTGTGCTGTGCTACCACACACAGTAGTTGGTGGATCAAAGGCTGAACGTATGTAACCAAGTATTTCTCAGCTCCATATGTGCTAAGCTGGCAAGAGAGCCCTATGGTGGTAGCGTCAAGGTAAGACATATACTATGCAAAAATAGATTCTTGGTTCTATTGGTTATAAAATAAACTCAGTGCATGTTATCCTACATCATCTTCATAGAGGCGGTTACCCCAAAAAAGCCATTCCATAATACCCTGAAGTTGCTGAGGGGTCACATTAGTGAACCTGCCCTGTTGATCTGACTCCAACGTGGTATAAGCACCTAAATGAAATTTCATCCTAGTATCTTTGTCTCGTGGTACTGTCACCATGAATAGTGCCAGTTTTTTGTTGAATGCCTCCATTGTTTCCACAGTGTATCATTCCTGAAATCTAATAAAATTTTGGCATAAAGAGTGAGGGCTCGCCATGATGCCCTAGTGCCATTTGTGCTACAGTTGACTAGTGGCCCCCTGTAGTGAGCACCAATGTTAACTTTTTGGCGATATGCGTTAAATACGCAAGCAGGTTGCACAGGATAGTACCACTGAGCAACATAACGCCCAATATGATTATCGTGATCCTTAATAAAAACAGATATAAATATGGAGCTATCGTCCCAACACTTTTATTATATATCAAAAGTTGCAGAACCTCACTGCAGACTACTAAAAAACCTTTCTCTCCTTCTTCCACTCAACTCTTATCTCAGTATTATTGTTTGAGCTCACCCTTCTTTTTAGTAATCTCCTATTTGTTCCATTTTAAGAGTTTTTGTCTATCTCAAGGTTTTGGCAGAATTCCCTTGATTGTTGAATTATCAATACTACAATCAATTTCAATTCACATCAATATAATTTCCGCTCAATCTTGAGGCTCACCTCAACTCTAATTTACAATGTGCCTGAATATATAGCTTTTCATCCAATCATATTAATTTATTGGCACCTTTCTTGCTATTTGTGGATTTTTTATGCGTGATGCCTTCAAGGTGGTGATCTAGTGCATTGGCTGGTTGCCATGGTCGTTAGTCTTCTCATCATGGCATTATCATTATTTTTCAATGGTCCATATCAGAGTTTCAATTTTGCTTCTTATAGAGGGTTCCTGACATTAATTTAAGTAATTTATGGTTTTTGTCAGGAAATTGGAATTTTGACTAGTTGGTAATCATGTCCTGTTTAAGAGCAAGTCTGATTTTATTGATAATCTTCTGCCTACTTATTGGCAGAATGGTTCTGATTGGAAATGTCTTGTTCAAAAATACCAGATGGATTCCTCCCAGCAATATCAGAATTAGGGGTGTCAGTTAGTCAGGCGTGTTTTTCAGCTAATCGCAAAGGTTGATATTATTTTAATGCTATATAATTATTAGTTGGTTAGGTTCAGCGGACTTCTAGTTTGATGCTGACTACAAAATCGTGGGTGAATGTTGAGATTTACGGATGAAAGCCAACATATTTGTATCAACAATCTGATGATGATTGTGCTGCCTCAAATCAAAGTTTAGCGGAATATTAGCTTGATGCCAACTGCCATGTGAAACCAATTGTGAGATTTTTTGGTGGAAAGCTGAAGTATTTTTTCATCAATCATCCAATTATGAATTTGCTGCCTAATTTGGAGTACCAAAGTCTTATGCAAAGGATGCTTGAAGTCATTTAATATAATAGTGATTTATATACAACTGATTGTAAGCTCGTGCTGAGGTTGAGCCAACCTAGTATTTGGTGATTGGGACAAGCGGAATGTGATGGAATTGCTACCGTAGATGACTGCAATTGGTTGAGGTTCCAGCTTGGATGGCTGAGGAGTTTTTATAAGTGCAGTAGCCTAGAGTATAAATAGTCTTCCTTCCCTCCAAATACAGATCTCTCTTGCGCCCATATTTTTTTAGTTGTTAATAGTTAGTCTGCTAGATTAGAACAATATGGGACTGAAGATCCCCAAAGTAGGCGCGGGGTGATGTGCCTGGAGTGGACGACGCTGCAAGCTCACATAACTCATCCCTATGAGAAACTAACAGGAACCTGGCCAAAAGCCACCAATGAAGATGTGCTGATGGCCTCAGCCTGATAGTGGTGCAGCACGGGAGTGCCATAGCCACCCAGGATGGGGGATGGACTCGCTGGGGCACACCCAAGAGGGGCTGGCAATTGGTCATGAGGTTGTGCAGCTTTGGAGTGCCATGGCTGCCTAGGATGGGGGATGGACTCGCTAGGGCACACCCAAGAGGGACTATGGGGCTAAGGCAAAGTCTTTGATCTACTGTGTAGGTGGGTTGGACGTGGACTTGTAGGGGAGTTGGTATGCCTACAAAGGAAAAATAGCAAGGGTCAGCCAATATCCATACTGGTTGTTCTGGCACACTAGCAGAGCCCCTATTGTTAAAAAGCGATTCCCTGACACCCTCTACTCATACTATTTGTCCAAACAGCTTCATATTGTTAATTAAACTCAGCTGATCCCCCATTGAAATAGTTCAACACCATAGGATGTCCCCAAGCCCTAAATTCAATTTAGTGCTGCCACCTAAGGAAAACCTTTTATAGACCTGAGAGGGGTTCCAGGAGGTGGACATTATTAAGATAACTGATTAGAATTATGGTAAAGTGCTACCTCATGGTTACATCATTCCTTCTGGACTTGATATCTAAAATTAAGTGATATCATGAAAAAAGTGTTTTAAGCGCTCTGATAGGCCCAATTGTCATTTAACCAAGTCGAGTTCCCTATGCTTATCATGTAATCCCTCACATCCCACTATTAGCACCCAATTATCCTAGATAGTATAAGACGTTAGCTAATAAATTATTGTTTGTTTTACTAAGCCAAAAGGTAAATTTTTTTATTTATTTGGGGTAAACTGACCAGGGGAAAGACATTACAAAAAGAGAGTAAAAAAGAAAAATATATCATGAAACCTGATTAGGATAGCTCCATCAAAGAAAGTTTCCCACCTTTGGATTGGGACTCCGTTTTTTCTGGTTATGTTATGGGTAAGGTTTTTGTGTTTTTAGACCTACTAACCGCCAATATCTTCCTTCATCTGGAACCTTGATCAATGTGCAAAGGGCAGGAATTAAACCCTCAACCTTCAGGTTGGTAGCCATATGCCCTAACAACTTACCTTTCACCCCCTGCTAAAAGGTATACTATACTACCCATTTTTATTATTAGATTTTCTTTTATCTGTGGTTTGAAGTTATCCCAATGAATAACAATAGCAGTTGAGAGTCTCAATACTCTGGCACTTGTTATATTGTTGAAATCCAGGACTAAAATGCACCTGCAAGCACGTTATCATATTCATATTCCACAAGTGGTGCTTATTACAGGGCCCAACCTGTACACTACAACTTTTTTTGATAGAAATGGAGAATGTTCAAGGGAGGTATCTTTTTAAACTCCCTGTTAAGTATGAGCCAGGGTTAGCTGCTATGGAACAGAAGCTAGCCAACGCTCTGTCATGACCTAAAAAGCTTGAACAGCGTCCCTCTCCAACTTCTCATGGAGCTGATCGTGCTGTATCTACCCCCACTGAAAGTAGCCTTGCCATATTTAAAACCACGTTTAAAGGCAAGTTATCACTGGTGAAGGTAATATTGTGACAATTTTAACCGTATAGGAATCTGCCATAAATGGAGCGACTGAGCACAAAAAATTAAGCACATTCTCCCTTGCATAAGTCGCCTGTCCCAAGAGGTAAAGGTTCCTCAAATTGACACATTTAGAACTTGAGCGGATGTAAATGAAGCTCTTATTTGATAATTTAGCTCAATGCATAGTTTAAGAAAGGAAATAGCAGGCTTTTATGTTTCTTAGCATGAAAAAGAGAGAATCGCTTGCCACTTTTACTGATCAGTTTAAGGTGAAGCCCAGACATTGCTACTTGCAAAAATGTTACCTCTTGAAAACGCCGTTGCTGCCATTATGACTAGTTTAGCTTCTCACCCTTCTTTAGCCAGGAATTTTCTCTCAATCAAACACCACTTCTAGAAGGTTACAACATAAAGGAGGTTGTATTAAAGGTTGTGGATTTCCTTAAAGTTGAGACAGCATAAGGAATTGGTTTGAAGCCCTAAATCTTAATTTTTAAATATCCTAAAACTGCAGCCCAGCAAAAGAAATTCACGACGACTCCCCTGGCCTCTTCTGTTCTTGTTAATATCCCAAAACCTGCTCCCATGGTAAAACCAAAACAGACCTCCCTACACAATTGTTTTGTGGACAAAGTACATCATCCACAACAGGGCAACGCTCTCTTCTGTACTATGCATCCCAAGATTGCCCTGCAATACCGTAGACCCTTTGCCTCACTCCACACCCTCCACTGAGAGGTTCCCTGCAGTGGATCAAGTGCCACGTCCCTCCAAGGTGCAGTCCCTAGCGCCTTCAGAATCTTCATTGGCTGTTCACATCTCAATATTTCCCCAAGGTGCCGCCCAAACTCATCAACCCATCCGTCAAAGAGCCCAAGGCCAAGGGCGTTGATGCTAAAACGCCCTCTCTTATGGCCAAAATGGTAGCTGAGCTCCCCAAGGGCAACTGCTGCAACAAAAATGAGCTTGTTAACAAGGTGTGTCATATTAAAAAGATCAACCAGCCTGACGATTATGGCTCCAACTTCTCTTCTCTTGCTCCTCTGACTTGCATTGACAATCCCTCTGATGAAAAAATATGAAAGGGGCTATGAGGATGTGGGGCACTATGTCCTCAGAGTCCCAAAGTAGGAATATCGGACCAGCTAAACACTAAAAGGAGTAAATAAGGCCATAATACCCAATGGCAACTATCTTAACCTGTTTGTGGTGCCCCAAGTTTATTGATACTGCTAGTGATGCAGACCAGCTCATTGCCTCGTTGATTCTCCCTAAACAGCACATTCATACTTTACAATCTATTAAAGATAAATATCCTGAAGCAGCAAAAAGCTTGCCTCCACTTTTCATCTTAAGGATGTTTTAGATCTCCCCCTATCTTTGGTGGGAATGTAACTCAGGTGGAGGTAGCTATCAATAAGGTGTGAGTCATGGCCACCCTTGCACCGGTTCTCCAATCCATGTGATCTCCTCCAAACTTATCAAGAAGATCAAGTTGGCGCCTGAACTAGACTACTAACAGGAGTATGGAACTGTAGGTTCCAGTAGTACTTGCATTATTGAGGCATACTCCCTTTTGACCCTCAGATTAGGAAATCTCATTCTGTCACATCTGCTGTGTCTTTGTAAATCAATCATAATGTTATGCTTGCTTGCACTCAGTTAGCTTGCTTATGACAGAATCATTAGCATAAAACAGGGTTATCTTTCTCTACTTGACTATGAGGTTCCTCTGGTTTTAATCTATAAAGAACCTAACAAAAGACTACTCTTGCTCAGTTATGTACACTCTTGCACATTATTGCTGCACTCCACCACATCTGGGCACCATTTCAAAAAGTCGCCTGAGTCAGTGGATGCTCCTGAAGGCATCCCTCTTTATTCCTCAGAGGTGATATCAATTAAATCTGGGGAGCAACGGGTGATTGATACCAAGATTACCTTATAAACTCCCCATAACTGCTCATTTCACATAACAAGCATTGCCAGAGTTAATACTCTAGAGCTCTGTGTATATGCCTGGCATACTAGATCCTGCCTACTAACAACCTATCATTATTTTATTGAAAAATCTTACCAAAAAGGACTGTATTGTAAGTAAAACATCAAGAGATATGAAAGGATCTACTAATCCCCATTGATGATGTCTCAGAAATTCACTGCATCAGGTTTATGTTAGAGAAGTGCCTACCCACCAAGAAACTGTTATGTGCTCTTCAAGGTTTTCAAAAATTGGTATGACTGGATGATAAGCCATATATCTGGAAGATCATAGCTTATGAGTCAGGGAAAGCCATGATATTTGATCAGTAGATTATGTCATTGTACCATCTAGTACTAAAAAAAAGATTATGTCATTGTGAAGCAAATAAATTAAAGTGATAATATTTTAGCAAAATGATGGAATTTTGGCAAAGCCTCAATGATGGGAAAAATCACCTAAAAAATAATAAATAGAGAGTATCTAAGCTGATGGGTCAAAATTGACCAAGAAGAATGAGAATTAAAGAACTGAACAATAGAATGGAGAGATGGAGGATTTTGGAAGTAGAACAAAGAAGAAAGTTAGCAGAAATAGTCTGCAGTTTTATTATATTTGATAAAGTAGTGTCTGTTAAAGTGATAACTTCATATTTATATATCACTAGCTGTATCTGACCATGCGTTGCTGTGGCTCAGTCTGGATAAAGGAAAAGAGAAAAGAGAAAGCATGTGTTTCTAATGGCAAAATTTACCTGGCGTTACTCAGGTTTATTTATAAGCTTTTACTGACATAGCCATAAGCTGTGCCAGTGCTACTCTCGAGCCACTTGGACTAATAGCTTTGCTGTTGCCCTTGTGGCTGGTGAGCTGATTATCCTAACTTTACTTAATCTACTTAAACCTCAAACACTGATTTTTATTAGTTTTGGGTGAGCAATTTGGTGTATTATTCAATAATATTTGCCAATTATCAACCATGCACCCAAATATATTGAACCCATCAGACTCAAAGGTTTCAGATGTCAGTCAGTCAGTATGTCAGTCTGTCTGAAAATATGTTTTATTAAGTAAATATTGGTAGATAGCCATCAATAATTTCAGAAACTATTAAAGATATTATATTTTAATCTCCAACCCTCTACATTAATTAGTTAATCCTGCCAAATTAACTAAATCATCAATCACTTACCTGAAACTATTGAGCTCATTGAGTCAACCAAAAATTAGACCACCACTCAGCAAAAACCAATTATTGAACTTACAAAACAGCCAAAAACTACCAACTAAATATCAAAACCTATGAAACTATTGAATTAAATGAATGTGAAAATACTCAGCCAAATTGCTGTATCATTACCATTAGTAACATACGTTTTGGATCTTATGTAAAACGGTTATTAAAATTTAAGTGGGTTTTTCAAATAAAATTATATTACTATTCCCAAATTTTATAAAGTATTGTGCAAAGTTTGGTGATTTTTGGTTATTTGCTAATGAGATAATGCATCTTATATAAAAAAACACAATGCCTTTTGTAAAGAAAAGTTTAAGCTAATTCTTGTTGATACCCAGTTTAACAGATTTGTTTATTGTTTCTAAGTTTACTAGATGATCCCAATCAAATCTTATTTATATTGGTAGATGGCTATTAATAAAATTAAGAATCAAAATCAATTTGAATCCGATAAAATTACCATCCACTCGGCTAAAACCAATTTAAACCTATTGAATTATTTAAAACATCAACCTTTTTCTGAAACCATTGGCTATCGATTCAACCTAAATCCATCAACCACATCCAGCCAAAACCAATTAAACTTTTAAATCAACCAGCAACCAAAAACCACTAGCAACAAACCAAAACAATTAACTTTTTGAATCAACCAAGCTTTAACTGCTTAATTAAAACTGTTAAGCTTATTAACCCTTTCAATGATTTTTTTAAAAAAGCAACCGTTTTTTGGCCTTAAATTTGGCACGAATTTCTTAGCCAATGTTCACAATTTTTAAGCTCATTTTGGTCCTTGTAACACGAATATTCGATAAATTTTAAAATAAACCTATACAAATCTTATTTTAATTGGACGCATATATGCGTTTTTAGATTTACATACCCCTCGGTTTTTGGATGCATATATGCATCAAATCATTGAAAGGGTTAATCAACCCAAAACCACCAACCGCTCACCAAAACTATTTAAAATTGAATCAACCAAATATCTAACTGCTCAGCCATAACGTTAAACCGACAGCCATCAAAAACATATAAAAGTTTAACTTGTTACATATTAAACTTTTTATTTTACTAAGAAAATTAAAAAATCCTTTCTTATTGCATATTCACAGTATCTATTGAATATCTATGTAAAATTTCATCTTTCTAGGCCTTGTCATTGTTGAGATACAGTTATGAGTGAGTGAATGTGATTGTGTGAGTGAGTGGGCTTTTACATATATATAGGTTATTTACCAAGGATTGGAGATCTTCATATCTTCTTCCCATTGCTCAGTGGTGTCACACCTGTGCAATTAGCTTAGCAGAACTAACCAATATTGCCAAAAGTTGACAGTGGTGCTCATTACGAGGGGTTATGCTGGTTGGTGCTAGAGTAGCTGAGAGGAAGGTGAGGAGGTGGTGGGGGTGAGCCACTGATTCATCCATTGAGGGGAAGAGCACGCTGGTGTGACCCTCAAACTGGTGGTTAGTCTTTGGCAATTGTTGGTGGTAGGGAAAGGTAAGCCCCTGGACTCCCAACCCACATGTCAAGGCTGAAATTAGGAGGAATAACATCAGGTTAATTAAAGGGAAATGTCAGAATTTTAGCCAGATGGATTCATTTAATGTTTTTACGCTTTTTGGGATGAAATGGCCAATCTCAGAAAAATTTCTTATTGACTGCACTTCATGGTGTTTTGTATAATTGCTTGATAGTTGCTTTCCAATTGGGTTGAGCTGAATCATTATTCTGCTGAGTTGGGATGATAGGATTGGATAGGGACAATTGATGGCCTCAAATTTGTATATGGATCACCAGAAACTAGTAGCTGAGGCTGATCCATTTATATTTATTTAAGTAAATGTCAGCGGAACCCAACAATCCTGAGTTTGAGGCAGCTGAGGTTGTTTATAGCACATCATATATATAATTATAAATTATTGCTTGAGAAAGGCATTTCCCCAAACAATTAACTACAAAGAGTCAAGATGTGTTGTTTTCAAGAAGACAAGATATCCCAAGTTACCCAAGCAACAAAAGATGTTTCTGGTGCATATTTACTAAGTTGAACCTAAATAGATTATAGTCCTTATTATGATTTATACAGCTCACCAGCTACTGAATTCCAAGAATGAGCCAAAACTAATATTTGGACATTGGGAAGGACAGGGTGAGAGTGTTGACACCATGGAAGCGAGAAGCGCAGTGGAATAGAGAGTGATTGGCTGGAAGAATCAGCGATGAGCTGATAGGTCAATGAGGGGCGCAGTAGGCCATTTGTACATATAAATACCTGATGCTTACCTTTCAATAAATATCTCCCTTTTTCTAATCTCCTATTGATCTAAGTATATATTTATTATTATGGGTTGGGGTTTAGGCTGAGGGACCCCAAATGATGCGGGTGACATGCCAGGGGTCAGCAGGCGCTGCTGGCCCGATTGCCTAAGGCAAAATGACAAGAGTTAACCAATCTTCATACTGGTTGGTCTGCAGACTAGTAGAGCCCACTGTCGTTGGAAAAGCGATTTTCTGACAATGATGTTCATATTTAAGATGAAATAACCTCAGATAAGCTGGAAGTAGTCCACACTCTATAGAAGCCTACATTAATACCTTCTCTAGATCCAATACTGATTATATACACATGAAGGATTGGAGCCACACAATTGATGTTGGTGATGCCAGTCCGATTTGATTTAACCCTTTCTGTAAGCCAAAGATCAAGGAGCAACACAAGAGGATAATCTCAGGCAGTTACTAGAAGCTGGGCTACTCATATCATCCCAAAGCCCTATGCGTCTCCTCTCCTGCTTATTAAAAATAAAATAGAAATTATTGGGTAGTTATGGACTACCAAAAAATTACAACCTCACAAAAAAAGATAGTCATCCCATCCCCAGCATCAATGATGCTTGTGCACAACTCTCTGGTTCCAAATTCTTCTCCGCTATGGATTTGGCCAGCAGGTACTGGCAAATGGGCCCTTTCCCACAAGATAAGGAGAAATGTGCTCTCATTTGTGTGAAGGCTTATTTCAGCCCATCTGGCTACTCTCAAGGGTTGTGCAATGCTCCCGCATCATTAAAACTAGCAATGGATCATATACTACAGAATTTTAAGCTAAGTTGTGTAATTGTCTATCTTGATGACATCATGGGTTTTCTAAAACTTTTTATAACCATCTTACTCATCTAAAGAAAGACTTTCATTGACTGCGTGAGTCCCATATTAAATTAAAACCCAAAGTGCACTTTCTTCCAAAAGAAACTAAATTTTCTTGGACATACTACCTCTCAAGAAGAATTCAACCCTTACAAGATAAGGGTGAAGATATTTTCAAAAGGCCTGCGCCCCAAAACCTTCGAATATCCAGGTGTTTCTGGGCATGATAGGGTACTACCATCAATTTTTCCCAAATGAACCTAGATAAGTGAGCCTCTTATCCAATTGCTAGCAAAGAACCCTCATTTCTATTGGGGTGCTGAACAAAAAGCCACCTTTGAGATGCTATAACAGTTGCTATAAAAGCGCCCTATCCTGCACAACCCCAACTATGGTAAACATTTCATTTTGTTTAACAATTCCTCTGATTATGCAATTGGAGTATCCTGGCCCAATTGGATGAAAAAGGCTTGGATTACTTTGTGTCACATCTCAGTAAGGTGTTGTCAAAGATTGAACGCAGCTGCGGCATCACAGAGAAGGAGTGCCTTGCTGTCTTACTCGCTGTAAAACATTTACACCCCTTTTTGTATGGATCCACCTTCACTTTGCTTACTGACCACGCCTCTTTAAAAATGGTTATATAAGTGTAGGATCTAATGAACTGCTGACTCGTTGGTCCTTAAAGCTCCAAAATTATGTTATGAAGATTGAACACCGGGCTGGGACCTGCCATAATAATGTCAATGGGATGACTCAGTTACCTGTTCTTCATTTAAAAAAAGTGAAGCTGAGAGGTTGCATGACCTCATTATGACCGCTGACGCCTGGGAAGATGAATATGGTACCATTTAGAAAATGCTGGTGAGACACTCCCAAAACACCAATGTGAATAGCAAGATTTTATCTAAAAAGGTAGAAACA
Source organism: Massospora cicadina (assembly GCA_022478985.1). Taxonomy (NCBI): domain Eukaryota; kingdom Fungi; phylum Entomophthoromycota; class Entomophthoromycetes; order Entomophthorales; family Entomophthoraceae; genus Massospora; species Massospora cicadina. The sequence continues at coordinate 119,473 of JAKSZP010007887.1, forward strand.
AACTGTCTGCCATATCTTTACCATCATAAACTAGCAACTGCCATCATGGAGGTCCACTCTATCATTGGGCACAGGGGAGTTAGAAAAATGCATGAGTGGATTAAAGATTGGTATTACTGGGAGGGAATCCTGTAATCTATCATAAATGACCTGGATACCTGCTTAGCTTGAAAAAGTAATCCAGATTCAATAATAAATATCAATATCAAGCTACTACCCTTCAGCAACCTTTTCACATGATCAGTTTATATGTGATAGGCCTTCTACCCCATGAATCCAGCGGGAATCATTAAATACCAGTAAGTATTGACCACATTAGAAATGGATTGAAGCTGTGGCTCTCCCAGCCCAAACTGCTAAAGCTATCGCAATCTTCCTCCATCTGTCAGTCTTCACCTGCTATGGTCGCCCCAGGATTTATTCAGCAACAATGATAAGAATTTCACCTCCAGAGTGGTCAAGATTTTGGCTACCTCCATAGGTTCACAACAACTCTTCTCAGCTCTCTATAACCCTTACACAAATGGTATAGTATAAAGAGCCAATGGAAGCTTGATATCCATATTTTAGAAATTGTCCACATCAGCCCCTCTACAATGGGACCAGTTCTTGCCTAGTGCTCTGATGGCATATTGGATTAGTCTCTTTGGATGCTAAGATGTCTTCTTTTTACGTCTTTTATGAGCGAGAACCCAGGGTACCTGCTATACTAGATAAAGATGTCTCTTCAGCTAGGATTGATCATAACAAGGCCATGAAGCGGTTGGCCCAACCCATCATCCAGCTCCAATCTGATGCTATGACTAACTTAGCCAAAACAGTCATCAAAAAGGGAAAGTCCCTAGCTAGCTCAGACCCCCTCTACCCTTGCTCTAAATATCAGACTTAGTTTTATATTACCATAAGTGTATCACTCCCAGAAGTGAGAAGCTTAAGTCTATTTGTAAAGGACCTTTTGTTGTCACCTTTAAGAGACGTGATAAATATTCAATCAAAAACATCGCTTAAGGGGTTACTATCAACTGGGTACATGGACGATTTTTACGTTCTTATTCCCCAACATTCTTGAAGGGAAAAATGTAAGATAATTAAATGTTTGAGTAGTTGTAAAAATTTCCCAGTGAATAATAGGTCCAATTTTATTAATGCAAACTCTTCTTAATTAAAGGAATGGTTCTGATTAGAGTAATCTTCTACTCCTAATTTTAGCCAAACATCTGGCATGCTGTTAGCTCAGCTCTTCCAAACCCCCACTGAAATAGATTAACGCCCTTTGATGTCTCAAGCCCTAGCTCCAATTTATTGTTGTGTTTTATGAAATACCTCCTTTTATAAACCTGAGGGGGGGTTCCAGGAGATGGATATTATCAAGATAACTGATTAGAATTATGGTAAAGTGCTACCCCATGGGTACATCATTCCCTCTGGACTTGATATCTAAAATTAAGCCATATTATGAAGTAAAGTGTTTTAAGCGATTTGATAGGCCAAATTGTTATCTAACCAAATCAAGTTACCTCCACTTATCATAAAATCCCTTGCATCCCACTATTTGCCCCCAAGTGCCCTGAATGATGAGAGGCGTTAGCTAATAAAGTTATCGTTTGTCTTACTAAGCTAAAATGTATAATATCCTACCCATATTATTATTATAAATTTACATTTATCTGTGTGGTAAAGTTATCATGATATAATAAAAATAGAAGTTGAGAGTCTCAATACTACAGCCCTTGCTATATTTTAAAATAAAAGACAAAACGCAACTGCAAGTACAACACTGTACCCAGATCTAAACAGTTTTGGGAGATATATAATCCTGCTACCTGGCCTTTCATTTTTTTGAAAGCTTTAAAGTATTTTTAATAAAACCCAACTTCATTTGGACTTTTGGGTTGTTGAGGGGCCGCTTCAGGTTTCCCCTAGTGCTTTTGACATTGTAATAGAAGGTTAAAACTCAGGGGGTGGAAGGCGAGTTGGTAAGGGCATATGGCTAACAACCTGAAGATTGCGGGTTTGATTCCCGCCCTTTGCACATTGATTGGGGTGCCAGTCAAGGGAAGCTATTGGCGGTTATTAGGTCTAATAACACGAAAACCTTACCCATGACGTAACCAGAAAAATTTGAGTCCTGATCCAGAGGTGGAAAAACTTTCTTTGACGGAGTTGACCCTGTTCAGGTTTCATGTCATTTCTTTCTTTCTTTCAGTAATGACTGTCCCCTGGTCAGCTTGCCTCAGTTAAATAAAAAATAGAAGGTTAAAACTCCTTTTAAGGCGGACCAACCTAGGTTCCCTTCCTTCCAAACCTTCCATGGGTTCTGTGCACCCTATCATTTTGGATGCTTTTGAGGGGGGTATTTATATAAATCAGTTGGTCAGGTCCAGACCTTATATTGACTTATTACCATTGTAATCATTTTTTAAAAGAAGTGTAATGAGGCAGTCAGTGGATACTCAGGTATGGTGGGCTCAACTTGCCTTTTCTGATCCTATTATTGGTTCCCTTATTTATGAGTTCCATGCCCCAACTAAAGGGGTTTCATTAATTTGCTACGCATTTTTCATTAGTGAGGACTACTATAAATACACCCATGAGAACGTGTTTCCCCTCTACAAATGAATGTTTTCTGCTTCGATTCTTTCTTTTTGGAGCACTAGAGGGTTAGTGGGGTTTTACACGTAAAGTATTTATTAATTTTAAAGAAGTTTTGTCATGAATGTTTCACTGGTGGTGACCCCTATACATACTTCTTTGGATACACTAAATTTTTTGAGATCTAAGGATTTTTAGGTCTGATATGCAAGTTTGGGCAACTTGGAGGTTTTCTAAGGGTTCAAATTTTAAATTTTAATTTTAAATTTAACTTGAGGTAGGCTAACATTGAGATGATACCGCACCAATTAAAGGTAATTAAAGAAAATGGAAAAGTGGATAAAAACTGGAAAGCCTCCATGAACGGCGTATGATAGGCCAGAAACAACATGGACTGCCTTGCTATTTGCTATCATAGTTTGGGGCATTGGTGCGCAACGCCAACACAATCATAGTTGTCCTCTAGCCAAAGTTCATGCACCAGTATTGAACTTGGTGAGGCAGTGGTAGTGAGCCTTTATTCTACAACTGAGGTATCCTCCCCTAGCTAGAAATTCAACTCCCCTTTATTAATTTTATGTTTTCAGAAAATTTGCTGGCTTTGTTTCACCTGCAACCAATCATATATATACCAGACTCAAAAGCCCCAAATCTCATATAAAAATTGGTAACTTATGGTGACTAGCCCCCATTATTGAGGGAATTTGAGGGTCAGCATGGCTCTAACCCTGTCAGGAGAGTATCTATAACTAATTAGTTTATGGCGTAGTAGTGCATGGAGCACTAGAACAACGCAAGGGAACTAGTCATCAGGCTTATTATAAAGATATCCCAGCAGAGGGATCTGGAGCTAAAGTGACATATAGAGTGAGTGGTTAGCACTGTGAAGGTAATTAGGAATTGTGCAATCGGCAAAACTAGGCTGTGCCTCAAAGGGCAGTTAATAACCAAGCTTTTTACAAGGCTAGAGTGAACAGGTGACTCAGTTTGGAAGGAACCTGGGAGGCTCAGCGGTGTACCTGAGGCTGAAGTTATTTTAAAAGAAATAAATTGGCTAACGTGATGCAAGTCCTCCTCAAAGAGGTCCATGCACAAGTTCACCCAAGTCAACGTATGAAAAAACGTTAAACTAACAAAGGGTTTATTATGAGAAAGACAAATAACAGGGAAGTTAGACATCTCAGGATCATTATTAAACACACTTGGGGAAATCATCTGTAAGAGAAAGTGGTGTTAAGTCAAGGTGCACCAATAAGTGCACACTTTCATCTGACAGGGTGATATACTTAAAATATTTTGAACTCAAGTAATTAATTGGATTTGAGTTTACCTAAGTTGGAAATTCTATAAACTGAATGGGTTTCAAACCACCGTTCACCAATTAATTAAATTGTGTGATCTTTATTTAAAAGATAACTTGTCTGTTTTAGCGCCAGAGCTGAAACAAGAAGCTGGGCTTTATTCCCCTCACCGGTTTTAACCTGGGCGTACCTCGCTTGTACCCAGCGTTGATCCAAGGTCTGCTTGAGATCAGGAAGAGCCTGAAGTTTCAACTTCTGGACCTCCTGCCGCTCACCCTGTTTTTGATGTTTGTGCCTTCTATTAGGCCATGTAAACATGACATTGATCTCTCCTCCTTTTTTTGGCTCCACCCCCTCCTGAGCATTTTTCAAGGAAAAGTTTTTGTGGGTAGGGGTCAACTTCATGGCAGCGACAGCTTACTTGGACTTTGATCCTGCGGCCTCAGGGAAATACTCGTGTAATGCTAAAATAGATCTTGGGCATGGGCGCAGTTATGCGCTGGGACCCAACTGTTCTCCACTGCATCCAATCCCTTCCAGGATACAAGATACTCGAGTCTTCTTCTTATCTGATGAGAGGGTACAATCTCCTCCACTTCCCACTCCAGCACCCCATCCACGAGAAAAGCCTTGGGAGTCTCCGGTGGTGGGCCCTCAAACAACGTGAGCTTGCTTTCATGGAATACTGAAAGATCCAAAACGAGGGTTTGAGATCCAACTGGTATGTGGCGTAGCCCACCTTTCTGATGACGCGGTACAGACCAATCCTATTAGGTCCTAGTTTTTTGCATGGTAGCTTGAGGGGATGTTTTTAGTATCCAGCATCACGAGATCTTCTTCATTGTACGTTGGTACAACTTGTCTCTTAACATCAGCATTCTCCTTGTAAGCCTGTATGGCCTCATCTAAATGCGTGCTCACCCCCTGGTGTACTTTCTTGATCGCTTTTGCATAGCCCCCCACCGCTTCCACCTTGGATCTACAACTGGGCTCCAAGTTGAAGGCGAGAATGAAGCCATAGCTGGCAAAAATGAGGAAAAACCAATTGATGCCTGTTGGACGTTGTTATACCTGAATTGGGCCATGAGGGAGATGGAAAACCCAATCTGAATGATCTGCGGTGGTGCAACACTGCAAGAACTTTTGAGGCATTGGCTCACTCCTTCAGTCTGCCCATCTGATTGAGGGTGATAGGAAGTTGAACGGCTGGGATAATTTTAAGAGTCTTATACAACTCTTCCAAAAAGAAGGAGGTAAACTGGGGTCCATGATCGCTAAAATAATTCATGAGGGATCTCATGAAGATCAAACACATGAGTGACAAAAACCTTCGCCATCTCAGCTGCAGTGACTGTGGCTCTGAAGAGAACAAAGTGGGAGAACTTAATAAAACGGTCCACTACCATGATGGCATGATAACTATCAGAAACAGACAATTCCACAATAAAATCAACTGATAGAGAAGCCCAAGGCCCTTCAGCCTTTTGAACTGGTACCAACATCCCTGTTAGAGGCTGGAAATTTAGTTTCATTTAGTCGCAGATTAGGCACTCTTTAAAATACCTGACCATCTAAGCAGGTAACCCCTTTAAATTATAAATTCATAAAATTAGCTTTAGAGTCTTTACCTTCCAAGGATAACCAACGGTGATTCCTTCATGATGATCCTGGATGATTTCCAGGAGAAGTGGTCCAGCAGGAACCCATAAGTGCCCCTGAAACCACACCATCTCATCCTTCACATGGTAACCCCTAGTAATATCCTCATGATTCAATGCGCTCTTAGCAAGGACCATAGCATATTTGCTGACAAAGGATGAGAAAGGACTACCTTTCTGAACATACCATATTTATCCACATTTTTCAGAGGAGCAAGCGTTGGCTTGTGGGACAACGGGGTGGAAAACAGAGACACAATCTTACCCATTGGAATCATCTTGCAGGTATTATGAACCTCTACCTACTTAAATCTGGAGCTAGTGCAGGGTTTCAGCTCAAAGAATCCGCCAAACCATTCTCCTTGCCCTTAGTGAACTCATAAGAAAACAAAAATTGGTCTAGGGTCTCATGCCAGCGGGTTTGCCATGGGGTTAAGACATGAGGTGCAGAGTAGTACAGTAAGGCACGGCAATCTGTACATACGTGAAAGGGTTGGGTTGATTTATGAAAGTGATGACGCCAATAGGTCAGCGCCTCAACCACTGCTAATAAATCTTTATCATAAACAGCGTAGCTTAACACTAGTAAAGACATCTTCCTGGATGAATATTCCATCAGATGCTCTATTCCATCTCTGCCCACTTGTAACAAGGCAGCTGCTATATCAAAGTAGGATGCATCAGAAGCAACAATGAATTCTTTATTGGGGTCAACACAACGAAGAATGGACGTGGACAGCAAAGTAAACTTTACCACTTGGAAGGAATCCTGTAAAGTTGGAGAAAACTGTAGCACTTTTTTCCCATTCGCCTTGTACAAAGGCGCCGCAACTTCAGAAAGTTTCAGAGTGAATTGCTTGAAGAACGTACACGTCTAAAAAAGCTCCTTAATTACTTAACTGAAGTTGGAGTGAGCCACCCACAAATTGCCTTCTCCTTGTCTGGAGTTATCATGTGCCCTTGGTCACAAATGACATTGCCCAGTAAGGCGACCTGAGAATTAAAGAATACGCACTTACTTGTTTTTAATATGAGGCCATATGCCCTCAAACGCTCAACACCTGCCAAAGGTGGACTTCATGGGACTCATTTTCAGGGGAAAATACCAAAATATCATCCATGTAAGATACTACGCATACCATCTAGTACTAAAAAAAGATACTGCGCATACTCCCAGCAGGTCCCCCAAAGCCGCATTAATATGGCGTTGAAATGTAGCAGGGGCATTTTTAAGACCAAAAGGCATAATCCGAAATTGGAAATCCCTTCTCTGGTACAGAATGCGGTCAGCCACTCCTGGCCGATCTTGATACAGTTTCTAATTGAACACGTTTAAACAATCCAACCTGGAGAAGACTCCAGCCTTCTCCAAATAGAGTGCAGTCTGTGAGTCCAGTGGGATGGGATGCAAGTCTGGCATTGTGACATTTTTACAATTTGTATAATTTATGCATGGCTGTAAGGTGCCATCGGTCCTCTTTACAAAGAGAAGTTGGGATCATACAGGGGAGGTTCTCTGAAAAATCACACCTTTGGCTAACTGCTCCTTAACCCACACTTCTAAGGCCGCTTTCTCCTGTACAGTCAATATTAAATCGGGGAAGATATATGCACCAGATAAACTGTGAGCTCAAACTCACAATAAAACTCTGAATGAGCTGGTAGTACATTGGCTGAAGCTGCATCAAACGAAGATTAATACCCTTCCAAACAGTGAGGTAGGGGAAACTCCAAATAGGGCTTCAACAACGGAGCAAGGCTAAGGGTGTGAATATTGGGCGAGTAAGAAAATCGCCCTAAAAGTTAGCTCAGACAAAGGGATAACTAACTTATGACCATTCTTCAAGTTAAGGTAGGGTATTTTTTCAATTTTGTTCTCACGTCAAACTTTCAGTACCACTATACACCCAAAATGATGGGATGAAAGATGTTTTTGATAGCTTGGAAGTGGTGAGACAAAAAATTTATTTGCCGACTTGATAATCAACTAACCCCAGAATTTTCAGCGTGGGAATACATTGGGAAGCCCCTCCTCTAACCATACCACCTGGCAATTAACTCAGCTCAAGGTAGTCGGCTAGGTCTTGGTTAATAAAATTCTCAAAGGATCCAGTATCCACCAAAATAGTAGTGCTGATTTTCCCTAAAGAGGATGAAAGGGTTGCAGTCAAGAAAATTATACTAAATTATCTTTATTTATAGCAGAAAACGCCAACACTTCACCACCAAACTCCCTTTTCAGGGTCTAGGATACCCCTAGGGTACATTTATTCATCAAAGAAGGGAGAGGATATTTGACAACTCTTCCTAAAGAGGCAACATATCCCACCATATCTTCAGCAACAGCATAAAAATTTTTATATTGTAATTGTAACATTTTCTCCACCTCCTGGGTTCTGTGGATCATGGTTGTAGTCAAGCGTGAGTTCTTTTGAGTGATTTGACTCAATGAAATGGTGTCCATATCTGAGTCATAAAGGAAGATATATGGCTAAGTAGTCTATGTAAAAAAACATCATTAAAAATGCGTTTTGAGCCTTGAATGACCCTATACCCATTTCAAAGATGGGTTGTATGACGTTATCTAAGGCCATCACTACAAGTTCTTCATTATTGTTCCCGCCTGCACCATCCAAACGTGGTGGTGAAGAATAAACAGTTAATTGGTGTCAATTTTAATAATTTTTGTGGAAAGCCGGGAATCATGATTCTTGGATTGCCTAGCTTCTATATCCACCAGGTACGGGCAATAAGGGTGTGTACTTTCCAGTTGGAGATGGCAAGAATAACGCCAAGATGCTCCAACCATCAGAAAAAAGGCGAAATCAGTGGTGAGACCCACAGCGGCCGTGACCAACAGCTGGCGCACAATGTTTGCACTTCTTGATAGTCCCAAACAGAAAAAGTTCGTAAATGTAATTAAGCTTGTTGGTTGTCTAATGTCAGGAGAGTATCTATAAAGCTCCATTTTCAGCGTGTGGTGCATGGAGCACTGGACCAACGCAAGGGACCTAGTCACCAGGGTTAATATAGAGAGCCCAGCAGAGGGGGAGCTGGAGCTAAAGTGAAATATGGAGTGAGTGGTTAGCACTGTGAAGGTAATCAGGAATTGGGCAATCAGCAAAACTTGGCTGTGCCTCAAAGGGCAGTTAATAACTAAGCTTTGTACATGCTAGAGTGCATGGGTGACCTTGTTTGGAGGGAACCTGGGAGACACAGCGGTGTACCTGAGGATGTAATAATTTTTTTAAACAAGTAAATTGGTAAACGTAATGCAAGACCTCCTAAAAGAGGTCCATGCACAGGTTCACCCAAGTCAACATATGAAAAAACGATAGACTTTATGAAGGGTTTATTATGGGAAAGACGACCTACAATGAGGGTTCATATCTCAGCATCATTAAGAAACACAATTGGGGAAATCATCTGTCAGAGAAAGTGGTGCTGAGCCAAGATGCACCAATAAGTGCACACTTACATCTGACAGGGTGTTATACTTCAAAATAATCTGAACATGGTAAATTATTAAAGTTGAGGCCAATCCAATTTAGTTCACTTGTAAACAGAAAGGCTTTTGAACCCTACTCGCCAATTAATCAAATTGTGTCATTGTCATTCAACAGATAACTCTTCTGTTTTACCGCCAGAGCTGAAACAAGGGGATGAGCTTTATGCACCTCACCTGTTTCAACCTGGGCATACCTAGCCTGTACCCAGCGTTAGTACAAGATGTGCTTTAGGTCAGGAAGGTCCTGAAACTTGTCTCTTTGGGCCTCTTGCCGCCCAGCCCTGTTTTTGATGTTTGTGTCCTCTATCAGGTCATGTAAACATGACAAATCCATCGTTTTACAGAAAATACATATGATGTCTTCCCAGTTTTGGAACTTCATACTACTTAATGATGCAAACCCCCAGTGAAAACAATTTCACCATTTTGGTAATGACAAGGAGGCAAAAACGGCTATCAAATTTCGTGGGTTGCCTAGGCAACACAAAAACGCCGATTTAACAAGAATCAGTAATACTTGTGACATTCTCTTTTCTTGTGGGCCCTTTCTGAGACCATATACTTGTACAATATTAGCCATTAGAAACCTTGGCTAACCCCCAACATGATTGGCCATACTTAGGATGTAACAAACAATTTAATAAAATAATATGGCAAGCAGTATTCTATTGCAGAAAATGTTTCTGGTACATCAAATTAGTTTTAAAGTGGCGAAATATCCTACCTCTGTCCGACAAAAACAAGTCTGATGTATTATAAAAGTGGTTTGGGTTTTGATTTAAATGAAATCAGCCAAAAGGCCATGGACGATTCTCAGTGGAACCCTTCAAATAGGAGCAATACATTTAATACTAATAAAACTCAGCTGAATAATTTGAGTTTAGGAAGCCAGACTATTTCAACGCATTGGCGGAATCAAGGGAGCTCTTCTGAGGTCCCTCCCCACCTTATCAAGTCTAGTTCAGAACTAACACCTAAGTGAGGATCACCCCATTTTATAGATGTGGCGAAAATCCCCCAAGATGTAATAATTTTCTTGAAAGGGGTCTGGCTAAAATTTTAATTGTTACCTCATGGGTACATCTTGCCTACCAATAACTCCCCATTTATTGTGCAGCCAAAGTAAAGTGAGTTTTCTGAGATTTGATAGGCTACTTTTACATATTCTCTAATTTATCACCAATATAAGCTATTCTCAATCCATCATTATATTACCTTGACCCTCAATACAGTTTAAATACTGTATGATCTGATATTGAGAAGGTTCATTTATTATCCCCTGCAGGACCATATAAAATTATAAAAACTTCAACCTTAACTTTACAGTTTAATTTATTTTATTATCTTTAGTTGTAACAATCCCCCATTTGTTGGAAATTAGTTTAAACTAGCACCAGCGTGCCAAAAATCCTAAAATACAGCATGTGGAGCTAACTACAGGGGTCCCTGTATACCACCAAAATTCTGTTAACATGACAACTAACTCGGAACCAAGGCTAGCTGCATTGGAGCACCAACTAGCCAATGCTTTGTCCCGCCTCAAAAGGCTTGAGCAGCACGCATTAAAAGGCCCTTATGGGCCTCCCCTGGTATTCATAAACCCCTTTTTGGATAATTTTAACTTTGGTGAGAGAATTGTTGCTTCTTTTCTTTTTATGTATGAGGTTGCTATTGAAGGGGCAATGGATCACCTTAAAATTAAGTACTTCCTTCACTGCTTGAGTCGTGGCGCTCAAGAGATAATATTTTCACACATGGCCACCCTCAGCACCTGGGCGGAGGTGAAGCAAGCACTAACTGAGGAATTCGGCTCCAAACAAAGTTTGAACAGGCAAAAACAGGCTTTATGTGCCTTAGTCTGTTACCAGGTGAATCAATTGCCTCTTTTTCCAAATGCTTTTACATTAAATCTCAACCCTTATTGGTTGAAAAATGTTACCCCTAGACGATGCTATTGCGGCTATATTGGCTGGCTTGGCGTCCCATCCCTCCTTGGCAATGCACCTCTCTTATGTAAAGCGTTAATTTAAAAATGTACAAGATATCAAGGAAGCTTTCTTAGAAGTGGCTGATCTTTATGAACTTGACCCTATGCAATAGTCTCTGAGCCAAGCAGCTACGATGACTATTTTAGTCTCTACTTTGGCTGCTTCCATCTAGAAACCTACACCTATGGAGCTGCCATCACACACTACTTCTTATTCCCATGATAATAATCAGATGGTAGTGGTTGTGATGGGCGATGCTCCCCTTCATCTCCAGCCCAAAAACCCAGCTGGTGAAAAGAAGCCATTTTTTTGCCTTTTTCATCTTTTCTCCAGGGCATCCTTCTCAAGTGGTTCGTAAGCCTGCTCCTAAGTCTAAACCCTTTCTTGGGTGCCAATCACCCCATTAACAATGGATTAAATGACCAGGGCAGAAACTCTAAATCGTCTGTTTCACAAAAACACACAGCCACTGAATAACAAAACTGATGTAGAAGAAGCATCCCCTTCCACGAAGCTATCTTCCTCAATCTCTCAACCAGCTAACTCTAGTTTGAAACCTGTCTCTATTAGGCATCACAAACACTCTAATTTAAATGTTAAAAATCAAGCTGTGCAAATTTATCGCCTCCCCCCAAAGCTAATAAGGTGTAGGAGCCACTCCAGGACCTATCATGCCCTAAGGGAAGCCCTGAACCTACCTCACCCCCTGTGGCCTCCCTAACTTGCATTGATAATTCCTCTGATGACGAATCTGAAGGGAGTGGCGAAGATAGAGGTCACTATGTCTTAGGAGCCCCATATGAAGTGAGATACCCACCAGGTTAAGCCCTGATAGGGTGGATTGGGCTAGAATCCCCCATAAAACTTAGCTCCGCCAATTGTTGAGGGGTTTTGAGGTCATTGAAACTGCCAGTGACACTGACCAGTTTATTGTCACCTTGATCCTCCCAAACCAGTGTATTCATATCCTGCGTCATTCTGGGAGAAATACCCTGAGACAGCCAAAAGAATTGCATCTACTCTTTAACTAAAGGAGGTTCTCGCTCTTTCCCCCAACTTGGTGGAACTTTAATTGAAGTGGAAATTATAGTCAATGGATAGCGGGTTAAGGCTATCCGAGACACTGGGTTCCCAGTAAAAGTTTTGGCATCAAAATTCATTAAAAAGATTAAAATTGGCGCCAATCTCGCCTACACCCAAGAATTTGGGACTGCAGGTCCCAACAACACCTGCGCCATTGGGGCATACTCTTCCCTGTCCATCCGTTTTGGGAAGCTCATCTAGTCTGCTCCCGTGGTGGCCCTAATTAACAATACTTATGATCTACTCATTTGTACCCAGTTCATGCTTGAGTATGAAAGGATTATTAACTTGAAGCAGGGTTATCACACCCTGCTTAACTACGAGGTTCCCCCTGATTTTGACAAATGATGAGTCTGATAAAAAGGACTATGTTTGCACAGTCAAGTATCCCTCTTCCTCTTTTTCCATACATTATACTACTGCAGACGACATACCAATCTGTTACCTCAATCAGTGGATGCCCTCGAAGGTATCACTTTCTACGCTTCTGAAGAAATGACTATCAAGGCTGGTAGACAAAGTGTAATTGACTTGAAGATTACCGTGAAAATCCCACACAACTGCCTCCTGCACCTAATTAGCATTGATGGAGTTAGTCCTTTGGAGACCAGAGTTTTGCCAAGCGTGCTAGACCCTGCTTATCAACGACCCACTAACATTTGTTAGGGAATCACCAAGAAGAGTATGGTTGTAAAAAGCATCAGGAGATTGGAAGAGGCATGCTGATTCCCCTTGAGGAAATAGTTCAAGCTCACTGTATCAGATCTATGGCGGATATGCGTTTATCCGCCGACCAGTTCATATGTAACCTACCTTCCATTAATATTTTTGATGATTCAACTCCAGATGAGCTGGAGAAAGTCAACACCCTGCTTGAGGCATACAGCGACATTTTCTCTAAATCTAACACTGACTATGGAACATGAAGGGTTAGACTAATACCATTGACGTCGGTACTGCTTAGCCTATTTTCTCCAAACCCTACCGCAAATTAAAAGTTGAGGAGCAACAGATGCGGATGGAGCTCAAACAGCTGCTGGAGACTGGTTTTCAAGTGCCTTCCAAAAGCCTTTTGTTGTACCCACTACTTTTTATAAAGAAAAAATGGAGGTCATCAGGTAGTTATGGACTATTATAAGCTGAACAACCTCACAAAAAAGGACAGCTACCCTATCCCCCACATTGATGACGCTCTGGCCCAACTCTATGGGTCTAAATTCTTCTCGGCCATGAACTTGGCTATCAGTTAATGGTAGATGGATCTTTTGCCACAGGATCAGGAGAAGTGCTCCCTTATCTGCAACGAGGTTTGTTCCAACCCACTCAGCTACCTCAAGGGGTTGTGTAATGCGCCTGCTACTTTTCAGCGGGCTATGGATCACATTCTCCAGGACCTCAAGCTGAGCTGTGTGATTGTCTACCTTGATGACATCACAGTCTTCTTTAAAACATTCAACAAGCATCTCACCCACCTAAAGGAAATGTTTAAATGATTGCGGGCATATAACATCAAACTAAAACCATCCAATTGTAATTTAAATTTAAATTTATTGCGGGGAAGGCTGACCATGGGACGGACACTTCCGAATATGACTCAGGAAAGACAAACTTAGTACCAGGGGAGGCACCCCAGAGAAGCGATGCTATCTCTTGTTGCCAGCGGGAACGCCACTTATGGGGAGGGGAGGGAACGTGTGAAGGGGCCGTAGCCACTATTGAGCACGTGTGGAGGAAGGGGTCTGATTTGATGAACCAGACTGGGAACCAGGAGGAGACCAGCTGTCGGCGACGCGGTGGGAGGTATCCAAACATCCACGCTTGAAAGTGGTCCACCAAATGAGACCGGAATCTGTGGACAGCTTCTGGGAGGGTGGGGTTGGAGCCAGCGATGGCATCCAAGACAATCGTGTGGATAGTCCACATGGCGATTGCAACCACCAGAGCACGGAGGGAGGGTGGAAGGGGGAGGCCATTGATAAAGCAAACATATCTCTTGACAGACTGAAGGGATGCGTTTGATCCTGGCCCAGCAGACGTTGAACTTCGCGCCATATCACTTTAGAGGTGGGGCACTTCTCCAGGAGGTGGAACAGCGTTCCATACTGGCCACACACGACACAGGATGAGTGTAAAGAGTTAGAGCGCTCAGCTGTACGATACACCCGCCTCAGGCAGCGCCACATGGGAGCGGACTTGAGGCTGCAACAGAGGATGGTGTGCGTATTTCCAGATAGTCTTTTGGGTCTCAGTGGAATAAGGGATGTCCATCATGTCCAGGTAGCCCACCCTGGTTAGGACATATGGTCAAATGGGGATCACGCCATCAAGGATGGGTAGCCCCTGTACCTCTTGTGTGAACTGAGGAGAGGGGCGGCCTCTTCGGGTTGTATGTCTGCTAATATAAATTCTCCACTCTGCGCTTCGCATGGAGAGTAGGATTCGTTTGTAGTGGGTTTTAGTCCCATGAGGACCTGTGGCCGATGTGTGTGATGCGAGGTATTTCATCAGGGAGTGGGGGTTTGATGGATTGTTGAGGCCCAAGGCTCGGGAGAAGTTGGAGCAGGCCGCGCGGGACCAGTGTTGGGATAGGAGTGTAGGAGCGGTGACGGCCGCGATCCAGGTGCCCAGGATCTTGGCAGCATGGGCTTTGAAGTCAAGTAGGCCCATGCCACCTTGATGATGAGAGCCAAACATGACCTCTAACCGTACTGGTGGAGGGCGGCCTGACCAAAGCCATCCTTGCAACAAAGCATACAGGGATTTGAAGAAGCTTGGGGAGAAGGGGATGGCATGGGCTCCAAACCAGACTTTGGATAGGAGCATAGATTTGTTAAGAACAACCCTGCCAGTGAGGGTAGTAGGGTGGGCTCTGAGAGAGGCGATTCACTTCGTCACGTTGTCCAGTATACGGCACTCCATTACTGCTGACGCATATCCGCCTGCCTCCATCCACACGCCCAGATGGCGCACCGGTCCTATGGTAGGACGTGGCACGAAGGGGAGCACCAGTGGAGCGGTGTGTGTTGAGTTAGTAAGGCGTGGATGTGGGCGAGCAGATGGGCCGGGTTGGGAACTAATTGCTGGGGCCCAGCAGTTCTGAAACCAACCAGGGGAGGATGATTTCAGTTTTGGAGGCGTTCAGTGCCACGTTGCTTACCCGGGAATATTCCTGGATGAGGGCTTCAAGCGCGCGTGCATCTTTGTTATTAGATACCCCCACCACGCAATCATCTGCAAATGCCATCATCTTGACTGGGGTTTGGCCTGGCACATGGACCCCAGTGTTTTGGGCATTCACATTTCGCAGTAGTGGGTCAAGGCTGAAATTGTATAAGAGTGGGTTGAGGGGGTCCCCTTGTCGCAAGCCCCTTTGAGGGCGGACTACTTCCTTTAGGAAGCCTGGGCCATGCACTGCTTTTTTCGCAGATTCCGTGAGCAGCATTACCCAGTTTTATGAAGCGGGGGGGGTAGGCGGAATAGATGGAGGCAAGCCCTTAGGTATTCCCAGTTTACTCTATCATAGGCCTTTTGTTGGTCCAAGAATACAAGTGCCCCAGAGGCTGTGGACTGACATGCATTAGCCACGGAGTGCATGTTATCCCAAATCGACCTTCTGGGGATAAAACCGAACTGTTCTGGGGAGATGGTGGCAGATGCTACAGTCCCTAAACGGTTAGCCATGATTTTTATTATAATTTTGGTGTCTGTGTTTGTTAGAGAAATGAGGCGCCAGTTGGCTAAGTCAAGCTTATCCCCTTTCTATAAGATTGTGACAGTAAAAACCTCATGTCCTCCTGGTAGGAGGCGTGTTTCCAACAGGCTTTGGTTAAGTGAGGCTAGCAACAATGAGGATATATATTTGATATATTTTTTGTAGAACTCATATGGAATGCCATCTGGGTCTGGGCATTTTTGGTTTGGCGCACCGCGAAGGGCTGTCCATAATTCGTTCAGAGTAATTAAATTCATTATTTATGGGTATCAGAAAATGGTGCGGATATGAGCTCAGTTGAGAAATTCCACCATTTTGGCTGGCTGAATTGGTTTCGCTCAGTATAACTCAGAGTAATATTTTTGCGTTTCAATTGCCACTTCACCTGTGTGTCCACAATGGAATTATCCGATATTAGCACCTGTGTGCAGGCCACACTCTGGCATGGTGCGAAATTTTTTTCAAAGAAGTATGCAGTGCACTTGTCGCCTTTAGTGATGGTGTGGCCCTGTATTGGACACAAACCCGATGTTTGTGTTGCCTTTTATGTGCGTTGAGGTGGGCGGCTGCCTCCGCCCACTTCTGGCCCTATGCAGGGCTGTATCCTGTGGCTGGAATGTTGGACTCCAAGTGGGCCAATTCCGCCAGAGCGCATGAGATAACCGCTGATGTGGCTCATGAGCGTCTGGAGGAGAGATGGTGATAGTGGCGGATAGTGTCCTCTTTGAAAGTTGCCCATGTGGAAATGGGGTCCGCACAAAATGGTGCAACAAATGATTTTGCCAAAGTTGCCTCTTCTACCCACGTGGAAAATCCTGGTGACGTGAGCTCAGGGGGGGCAGATTTTGCATTAATGTGGGGCCTTTGCAACTGTGACGGGTAAGTGGTAGGTTATCAAGACCAGTCAGTGGTTGGAGAATTCCATTTTCGTTGTTTTGAAGTGGGAGATGTGGGGTTGGAATTTCGCCGGCATTAGAATAAGGTCAATGCGGGTCATGGACCTTAATTGGCCGTTGTGGATGTGGGGACGCGTCATGTTTTTGAGCAGTGGGGCATGTCATGGCAGTGCATCCATTAAACCAAGGGTGGCTTTTAGAATGCATAGTTCTACATGACCCTGTGGGGCGTGGGGTGAGGGAGGCCACCGGTCCTTTGGTGAGGTTAGCCAACAGTTCATGTTGCCAACTAGGAAAGAATCAGGGGGTAGTGGGAGGGATTTGACTGACAAGAAAAATTCCCAACGCTCGTGTGCACCATTTGGGGCATAGAAGTTGACAATTATGTGCACAACGTCAGTTCACGAGAAGGTGATGACAAGCACTCGGCCATTTAGGAATGTTTCTGAGGATGTGAATTTGAAAAAAATTTTCTGAATTAGCACCCCACAGTGATTCAACCAAAAGGATAGGTATGGGAGGAGCATTGTTTTCCAAGCTTCCTCAGAACCTCGTGGATAGTGGGACTCCTGGATGGCCAGGATATTCACGGGTAAATTGTGTTGTAAAAAACTCAGTTTCCTAGCCTGGGATGGGGAGGCCTTGAGTCCGGCGATATTCAACATCCCTATAGTGAAGGTTTCCCCCTTGCACCTTAGGTGTGAGGGGTGGGCCCTGGGCCCACCAGCCTCTTCAAGGTCCCCACGGGCTTTCACAGCAGCGCAGGCATTAGCAGCAATGGTATCGGGGGTTTTGTTGATTTTTGCAGAAAGAGTCGCGTTGGCTTTGGCCTTCACTTTTTGTTTTCCCAACGTCGGACGAATTTTTGCGTGTGTGGATGAGTTCAGTGCACCATCGAGCAGGTCAAAATTTTTTTTCAGTTGGGATAGGTCCTAAGTCAGATTTAACTGGAGCTTGGGTGCAGCGATTGGGTGAGATCAAATCTCCCATCAGATCCTCAGATTGAATGGCCCGCTCGGCATGGGTTTCCCAATATGATTGGATGATGGATTCCCAAGTTGCTTCTGCCACGAAGGTCTCCATGTCCTCCTAGCGTTGTGAGTGTGGGATGGCGGTGGTGGCCTTGGCTGCTTCCTTGGCTGCAGCCCTATGGTCCTGCTTGGCCTTCTTCCAATACTGCGGGGAGATGGGCTTTATAATAGGTAGCAGCCTTGTGCTCCCCATGGGAAAGCCTCCTTGGTGCTTGCAGTTGGTTCGTAGTGCACCTCTCCGCTGGCCATGGCCACTGAGGGTTGCTCTTGGAATGTGACGCCCTCCTTGATGGGGCATGCATGCGCCTTAAGGCCAAACGCATCACAGTGGGTGCAAATGGGGGGCGCGCTGTCCACGGTTACCCGTAATGGGTGGGTGGTATGCCCTGCAATATCAATAAAAGTGGAGTGCAGGATCTGGGTTAGGTCCTTCATGATCTCCTCAGTTGGAGTCAAAACTACGATGGCTTTGCCGGTGCACAGGTGTGGCATCAGCGTGAAGCATTGCATATCAAAAGATTGTATTTCGCCATATATGGCGAGACCATCTTTCAGGTGTTGCTCCAAAATGTCACGTTTTACCGTAGTAGGCAAAAAGTCAAATGTGAGGAAAATTTGGTTTGATTTTGTCCATCTGGTGCATTTGGTTTTGACGACCCATTGCCCTTTGAGGAGGTTGACCACTATGCGCACCGCTGCAGCCTCGTCTGCTGCTATTTTGCTTTCAAAACCTAGGTCCAGCCAACCGCGTGACATGGAGTGAGGTGCAACGTACACCGCAGTTGGGAAAATTTTGTGTACATCTTCACAAAATTTTTCCCATAAGGCCGTTTTTTGGATGTCCAGATACACACAGACTCTGAATTCCACTGACAAAAGTGGCTGGGATTGTGGCATGTTAATGTACTGGTTGCATTGTGCTTGCCACGTGAGTATCTCCAGGGAAATTGTGACCGCCAGTTTTTCGAGATTTTTGTCTATTCTGCCAGATTCTCCGGGGCGTTTTCAAACGTTGGAGGCCGCGGGCCTTCCGCCTGCTCCTCTTACCTTGCTTGCCCAACTGCTCCCTGACATGGGCGCAGACTAATCTCCTCTTTGAGATTATCAAACTAGATTCAGTCTTGAATTGAATAGGTTGCAAAAGTGTTTGCAACGAGAAAGAAAAGTATATCCAATTGTACTTTTTTTTAGTACTAGATAGTTATCCAATTGTACTTTCTTTCAGAAGAAGCTGGAATTTCTTGGGCACGATAACTCTCAAGATGGGATAAAACCTCTACAGGATAAGGTTGAAGCAATATCTAAGATGCCGATGCCTAAAACTCTTCATGACATACAAGTCTTCTTTGGCATGATGGAGTACTACCATTAATTTATCCCGAAATTCGCCCAACTCAGCGAGCCCCTTGTCTGCCTCCTGTCTAAGACACCCCTTTCTTTTAGGGTGCTGAACAAAGGCCGCATTTGAGACTTTAAATGAGCTATTACAAAAAGGCCAATACTTTGCTACCCTGACTATTCAAACCCTTCATGTTGTTCATGGATGCCTCTGATTATGCCGTTAGAGCTATCTTGGCTCAGTTGGATGAAAATGTGATTGATCATCCTGCTTCTTATTTTTAGTAGAATGATATCAAAAGCTGAGCGCAATTACAGCGTCGCTGAAAAGGAGTGCATAGTTGTCTTTCTCACTGTTAAACACTACACCCCTTTTTATATGGGACATCCTTTAAAGTAATTACTGACCACGTCTCATTATAGTGGTTACAAGATATGAAAGATCCTACTAAGCGGTTGGCTCGCTGGGATCTTAAGCTCCATCATTATGATATGACCATTGAACATCAAGTAGGGACACGCTATATGGATTTTGATGGGTAAACACGTCTGCCTGTCCTTCATCTTGACAATAGTGAAGCAGAGAGGTTACATAACCTCCTAATAACTCCTGATGCGTGGGCTGATGAAGATGAACCCATCAAAAGATGTTAACATGACATCTCCATAACACAAAGATGGAGAATGGGAAGTTATACAAGAAAATTGGGGTGAGTTGGTTGCCCTATCTCAGACCATCAGAGCATGTACCTGTGATTTTGGAGTCCCATACCCTTCTAGGGCATAGTGGATTACAAAAAACCTATGAGTGGATTAAAGAGTGATAATTATGGGAAGGCATCATGGAGACAATAACTGAGGTCCTGGACGCCTGTCTGACCTGCAAAAAACAGTCTAGATATAAGCCCAGGTATCAGTATCAACTCACTACGCCTCGTTAGCTTTTTTAAACCATAAGTCTAGATGTAGTAGGCCCTCTACCTCAGACCACTGGTGGAAATCACTATATCTAAGTTGGTATCAATCATTTTACTAAATAGGGTGAGGCTGTGGCTCTTCCTGCTCAAACTGCCAGATCCACGGCCACATTCCTTCATCAAAATATATTTTCTCACCATGGTTGTCCCCAGGTCCTGCTCTGTGGCAATGGGAAAAATTTACCTCCCAAGTGGTAAAAAAATTCGCTACCTCCATAGGCACACAACAACTCTTTTCTGACCCCTATAACCCATCAATGAATGGTACTGTGGAAAGAGCCAAAGTGACACTGGACTCTATTTAACATAAAATGACCACTTTTGACCCTCTTCACTGGGAACTTTACCTACCCAGTAATCTCATGGCGTATCAAATCAGCTATCACTATATTCTTAAGATGTCGTCTTTCTGAGTATTGTATGGGCAAGAACCTGGGATTCCAGCTTTACTAGCAAAAGATATCTTCACTTATAAGACTGATCCTGAGCAAGCTATGAAGAAGTTAACCCAGCACATTATCCAGTTGCAATCAGAAGCGATGAACAACTTAGCAAAGACAGTCACAAAAGAGTTCAAGCTGTTAATGAGCTCCAGGCCCCTCTTCCGTCCACCCATGTATCTTACTTGGTTCTTTACTACCAAAATTGTATCACTCCTATAAGTTAGAAACTCGGGTCTAAATGGGAAAGGTCTTTTGCAGTCACTTACAAGCGAGGAGAGGTGTACTCCATCAAATCCCTTGCTACAGGAGTCACTATTAACCGAGTTCATGGCCAATTTCTGCAGCCTTATTATCCATCAAACACTCTTGAAGGGGCGATATCGGACAATTACAAGTCTGATGTATAAAGAATGATTCAGGTTTTGATTTAGATAACATCATTAAAAATACCCTATTTGATCCTTGGTGGAACCCTTTGAATTGGGGCGATACGTTTAATATTAATAAAAATTGGCCAAATAGTTCATGTTTAGGAAGCCAGAAAATTCTGACTCATTGGCAGAATCAAGGGATCTCTTCTGAGGTCTCTCCCCACCTTATCACGTCTAGTTCAGAACTATCACCTAAGTGGGGATCACCCCCTTTTATAGGCGTGGCGGGAATCCCCCAAGATGCAATAATATTCTTGGAATGGTTTTGTTAAAATATAAAGTTGTTACCTCATGGGTACATCTTGCCTACCTTTAACTCCCCATCCATCGTGCTGCCAAAATGAAGTGAGTTTTCTGAGCTTCAATATGCTGCTTTTACATATTACCTAATTTGGACCAGTATAAGCTTTTCTTAATCCATCATTAAATTCCCTTGACTCTCAATACAGTTTAAATACTGTATGATCTGATATTGAGAAGGTTCATTTATTATCCTCTGCAGGACCATATAAAACTAAAAAAAACTTTAATCTTAACTCTACAGTTTTTTATTTTATTATCTTCGGTAGTAACAATCCCCCATCTGTTGAAGTTTAGGTTAAAAGCACCAGCGTGCCAAAAATCTTAGAATTCAACACTCCCTTTTTATATAAAAACACATCCTGATGGCATTATTCTGCCCAAATCTGATCCTACCCTGGATTTCGCAGTATCAAATGCATATAATAAATTTCTGAATATTTTTTGCTTTTATATATTCTTTCTTATTATTAAGGGAAGTTTAGGACAACAATTTTAGTTGATACTGGGACCTCAGAGAATTTTATTGATCTAGACCTAACTGACTATCTTGGGTTGCACTACTTACCTGTTGGTATGGTCAGGGCAGGGGCTCCCCAGGATAAACCGCCTTATAGGGTCACAGCCTGGTTTATTATCTAGTGGGTATGTTCTACTTAGTTGACCACTTCTTATAAAGCAAAAACTTGCTGTACCCAACTATCCTGGGAGTAGGTTAATGGTGGAAAATTTGATGTCAAGCTCAATTTGAAAGCAAAAATCTAAACTATGTCCTTGGGAAGCAGTCATGTACTAATAATTTCCATATTGGATGGTATCACTCTGAGCAGCTTACCACAGTGGCCACATGTACATAAATATTAGTCTTGCGCCTCTACTGAATACACTCCTGAAGCACCCCTGCCCCCTGTTTGGAGAGAGTGGAGTCTTCGTTCAATCTAGCTTCAGAAATTGCTTTACCTGATAACATAGAGTTTAATTGCGATTTTAAGCTCAGAGCTGACATTGTTTAAAATTCATCCTAAGTTTGTCCTTAGACTTTGCGGTAAGAGGCAGCATTAGATGTTTTTGGAGCAACTGTTCAAGATAAGCATTTTTTAATGTACCTCTCCAGTATACTCACCAGTTCTCTTTGTGGAGAATTTGGATGGTACACTACGTTCATGTGTAGATTAGGTAACTTGAATAATGTGACTATACCTGATCTGTATCATATTCCTCTGGAGGCACAAATTACCCTCTATGTGGAGTAGGCCAAACTCTTCTTCAAGCTAAATTGCTTGAACGCTTTTAACAAGATTTGCATTAAAAAAGGTAGGAATGGCACACTAAATTCAGTACCAGGAAGGGGATTTTTCAATTACAGGGCATGCCATTTTGGGCTCAAGGATGCATCTGAGATTTTTAACGTCATATTGATGTGACTTGGGTGAGTTGTTATGGGTATGTGCTGTGGCCTAAATGGATGTAATTCTGGTGTTCCCCTCTAATCAAGCATCCCATGAGGTTCACCTGAGGCAGGTGGTGGAGCATTTGAGGCCAACGAATTGACTCTTAAGATTAGCAAGTATTAGTTTTTAAGTCTTAAGTTACCTTCATTGGGCAACATTGTAATTGATAAAAGACAAATGATCACTCCAGACAAGGAGAAAGCCATTCAGGATTGGCCAAACCTGCCTCAGTCAAAGAATTGAGAAGATTTTATGGGGATTTGCACCTTCCTTAAGTAGTTCAAGTTAAATCTTCATAGTGGCACCCTTGTATAAAGCCAGCGGGGTAAAATCTCTCCTGAGGTCCACTACACTAGAGAATGACTTTCAGGGGTGTAAATTGCACTTTACTCTTAATATCAGTCAATCAACATGTGATCCCAGTATGGAGTTTATAGTGGCTAGCAATGCCTCCAACTTTACAATTGATACAAGATTGTTGCAAGTGGAAAAAGATGGAATTGGCTCATATCAAATATTTTTATAATAAAATGTCCTTGCCTAATTAGATACGCTGTTTAAGACAAGGATCTTAGAGCAGTTATGGAAACAATGAACTCTTTTGCGCCATCAACTTCATGGCTCTTCCCAGACATTCTGCGTTAATACAGATCACCATGCCTAATTGTACTACCGCGTTCCTTATGTCCTTATCCTACAGCAAACCTGATGGCATGAGACTTTTGCACAACTTGTGTTCTCTTATGAGTTTTTTGATGGGCAAGGAGAATGGCTTGACTGATGCTCTGTATCGAAATGCAATGTTGACATCAGATCCAAGGAGGTGTAATTTTACAACACTAAATTGGTAATTCCTCCTGGTAAGATTATATGAGAGCAACCACCCACCAAATTATGAATGCTGGTTCTTGCTTCGCTAGAGAACCTGTTTGAGTATGGTATGTTCAGCAGAGTTGTTCTTTCCAAGTCCCTATCATCAGAGTATACTATTATTTTCGCCAAATGCAAGTTAAATCAGGAGAATATAATAAAGGGTTTTATGTAAAGGATGAGATGTTATGGTTTTCAGGGGCTTATGGGTTCTTGCCGGACTACTCCATCTGGATATAATCAAGGAACATTATGATGGCATAACTGTAAGGAACATCAGAAAAGCAAAGACTTTGGAGCTTATCTTCCATATCTATAACTGGAAGGTACTTTCCGCACAGGTTACAAGGTATTCTAAAGAGTGCCTGGTCTGAAATAGGATTAAGCCAAATTTCATTTCCTCGTGGGGTTGTTGGACCAGTCTATAAGCGCAGCGGGACCCTGAACTTCCCTCTAAGTCAATTTGGTTGTGGTGCTACCATTGTCAGAGAGATATGATGCTATCATTGTAATGATGGATCAGTTTTACCAAGGTTGCCATTATTCCTTAAGCGCCACAGTAACAGCAGCGCAGATGATAAAGTTTTTCTGTCATTATGTGTTTTTACTCCATGGGGTGTACTGGAAATTATTGGTGACTGCAGACCCCAGTTCACATCATAATTTGGGAAGAGTTTTGCAAGACTCTTATGATTTGTCTGTGCCATTCTATAGCCTAACACACCCAATTAGATGGGCATATAGTAAGAGTGAACCAGTGCTTTGAGCAGTTCTTGCAGTGCTACACTGCAGCCAACCATTCTGTTTAAGCTTTTAATCTTCCCCTGGCCCTGTTTAGTTATAACAACCCCAAAATGCTTCAATAGGGTGTTCTCCATTATTTGCCAGCTATGGGATCAACCCCGCTTATAAAATGGATCCCTGATGTGAGTCTAATAATTTTAGTGATACTTAGCAAAATAATATTAAATTAGAGTTGGGACCAAAGCTGAATTAAGTTTGGAGGTCGCAATAGTCCTAATAAAATTAGGGTGAAGTATTGACACAAGGAAAATTTAGACAATAGCTTTGAGATCCTTTATTAATAAAAATTTAGTGATATTTATAAGTTTAGTTAAATATGACGGTGTTATGAATTCCAGGTTCCCTCACATTAAGGATATTTAGTTTCAAGCGATGGTGAACCCTTATTTAATGATTTTTGGATGTAATCATTTTAATTGAAAATTCTTTTTTAAAATCCTATTACAAGACATAGGATTTGATAAAATTAAAGCTTTCCTAAATATTTATCATCATTTGGTAATTTCCTCACTTAAAATGAGTAAAATTGTTACGCATCAATGTTTGACTTTGATGTAGTAAATTAAAGCCCTTTGACATTGTAAATCCCATCAATATCCCACTCAAGACCCTGTTGTAGAAGGACATAAGGGCGTAGAAAACTACTATGTACAATTAATAATACCTTGGGTAATGTTGGAAATAGAATATTTGGATTTTATTTTGAAGATAACTTTGTAATGTCCAGACCAAAAAACACCAAGCTTATTAGATTGACCTCCAGCGCGATTATGGTAAAAGGGAACTAAATCTGCTACTTACTTAAAAAGTAGAGATGGGCAGCACTAAATGGTCCACTGGTTCCTGAGAGATAGTTGAAATAATTTATCAGTAGAAATTAAATGCAACTGAATTATTTCATAAGCTACATTTCTCATCACAAGATCAGAATTTTTAACGATTGAACCTTCTATTAAAGGTTGAATAAAAATTTGTAATCTTGGTTCTCATTTATATAAAGCTTGAAATGAGGACATCTTAATTATGCAATAATAAAAGAAATGATAATATAATATAGCAGAAGAAAAATATAACTTTGATTGCATTGGATCATTAGCTCCCAAATTTTTAAAATAGAGACTAGAGTACCATTAGCTCACTCCATCATTCTATTAATGGAGGGATTATATGAAGCTGAAAAAGCTTTTTTGTGTTGAGGAGTGAGGTTTCTTAAACTACATGAGCAGTGAAAGTTAACCCATTGTCATAAAGGAGATTCATGGGAACCTCGTTGAGAAAATACTGTGTGAAAAAATAAAGCATAGCTTTGGCTGTTGCTGATGGTACTGATATATTTTAATTTTATTTGAGGTGGTCTGACCTGGTGATGATACCTTACCAATTAAGGGGATATTGAATGAATGGGAAAGGAGGATAAAATCTGGAAAACCTCCATGAGCAGCTATGTAAAGGCCAGGAACTCCATGGACCGCCTTTGCTATTTGGTATCTCAGTTTGGGGCATTGGTGCACAACGCCAACAAAGTCATAATTCTCCCCTACCCAAAGTTCCTGTACCGTAATTGAACTCAGAGAGGCAGTGGTAAAGGTCCCTATTCTACCGCTGGGGTATCCTCCCCATGATGGTACTGATATAGCTTCCAACCATTTAAATAGTCTATAGCTAATAAAATATACCAATGACAACGAAAACCGTGGGTAAATTCCCAATTATATCTACACTTACAACACTAAACGGTCCAGATGGTGATACCACTCAGTGTTAATATTTTGGACAGACTTGATCTTGATCCTGACAATTTAAGCAGGTGTCTAGTACCTCTTGTATCATTTCTAACATACAATCACAACATTAACATTTTTATAACCACTCAAAGGTTTTTTAGCTCCTCCATAGCCAACAGTGGTATGTCCTTCTAAGATAATATCTGTACAAGATTAAGGTCAAATGTAAGTTAACCACCTTCAATTAATATTTTTGTATAACAATCTTTTTGGATTTGAGTATTTATAGTCATTTTTTGTAACTCATCTTGTATTTAAGACCTTTCTAACTCCCATAACTCAGGGCATCCAATTAAATCATATTTCTAGTCCTCCTCAGGTATCATAACAGCTATAACGTGTATTTAATACAAACCATCTGCATCTTGGTAGACTGCGTCAGGATGATGCAGAATGGTAAAATATAACTTTGAAGCCTTAATGCGCAATGAGCGAGTCACCTATCAATTTTTAAGTTGTTTCAACTATCTTAATGAAGCATAAACTGTGATGACTGTAAAGTATGTTTTGTAGATGTAAGTTTGGATTTGTTTTATCACTAAGATCACTTCTAGAGATTCTCATTCAGTAACGCTGTAATTCATCTCAGCTCTGTACAGAGTCTCAATAAAGTAAGCAACAGGATGTTCCAATATATTATCATCATGCTGAGCAAGAATGGCACCAACTGCGACATCACTAGCATCAGAAGATAGAAAAAGTTTTATCAAATTTTGTTTGCTTTAGAATTATCTGAGAGAATAAAGCAATTCATAGTTAAATTGGAAGGTTGTTCTTATGTGCTCCCCATTATAAGGTGACTTCTTTTTGTATTAAAAAAGGCTCAGTCATATCTGAAAATTGGGGTATAAACTGGAAATTATCCAACTATTTTTTAGGAAAACTTTTACATCTCAAAGACTTGGTGGTGGTGAAATCCTTTCAATAGCGCTAGTTTTATCTGGAATAGGTTAAATACCTTCTTTTGAAGCTTTATGTCCTAGAAACTTCATCTCAGATTGGCAATCAAATACTTGGATGATTTCAACTTTATTATGATTTGACAGTTTTCTTAAACTCTTTTATTAAATGCTCTAGATGATCAGAAATAGTTTTTTTTGAAAAAAAAACAGTTTTGTCGTCAATATATACTACAACACATGTCATCCTAAGATCTCCTATAAGACCATCCATAGCTCTTTGGAAGGTTGCTGGAGAATTGCAGAGCACTTGGGGCTTCCACATAGGCTCAAAAAACCCATCATTAGCTATAAAGCGCATTTGACTCTATACTCTGGGCTAATTCTATCTGCCTATTTCCACTTTCTAAGCACATGCAGAGAAAGTTGAGTCCTATAATAATTTTAATAATTCATCAATCCTTGGTAAAAAATTACTGTTTTTCCTAGTAAAAGTATTAAACCTCAATTAATTCATCACTACGCGGTGTCCTCCATTATTCTTTCACACTAACATAAGTGAAGAAGCCCAGGGTTTTTATGAGGGCACAAGCAACCCCTCAACAAGTAGTTATCTAAGTTTGGTGGCTACTTAAGCCTCATTAGCTTTACTTTTCAATAAGAAAAGGCCTAAAAGATGACGAATTTCCAGTTTTAACATTACGTAGTATCTAATTTATCTTTCAATAGTCATATGTAGCAGAAGTGAATAGGTCAACATACTAAGCTAATATTTTTAAACTTGAAACATAAGTTTCTGAGGCAATTTTTTTTCCAAAGGAAATACTAACAGTAATTACTACAGGAGGACCTTCAATCCCAAACTCAGAAGACTTCCAAAAACTTGATTAAATCAAAATTATGAATAGGTAAAATCTGAACATATGTAATAGGTGTATTGGGCCCTATAGTTTGAGCTTGATTCGTCAGGTTTGCCACTAATACAGAGACAGAACCTGCATAAGATGGATACAAATCTCTGGGGCAAGGTAAAATCTCTTTTATAGAAGGGGTTTCAACCCCTTTATTTCCAATAAAATATTTTTATAAATTTTAATATGTACCTTAGTATTAACAAGGATTGAGTTTTGGAGGTACCAAAACTGATCCTGGAGTACATAATGTAAAACCTTCTTTCCTTCTACCACAGTGGGGAGTATTTTATATCTTGATCCCATAATATAATTATTTTTTTCCTTCTCAATGTTCTCAAGAGACAATTCCTAACTTTGATTTCATTGCTTTAATCTTGTTTGGACTCTAACTCTAACAATAATCTATGTCCAAGATGGGAAAAAATCCTTTGGAGTGATGTATATAGCAGAATAATTTATTAAAATTTGAATACCTAGCAGAAGATTATAACTTGGATTATATAAAGCTACAGCTGGAGTAGCCAAGGATAATTTTTTAAATTTTACAGGAAGTACTAATTATGCTTCTATGATTCTGATACAGGTATAGCCAGAAATGTCATACACTATATAATTTGGAAGGTCTTGAGAAACTTCGATTATCCTTATTAACTAAGATGATGTAACATTGACAGAATAACGACTGTTAATTATAGTCATAACGGGTATCTTACATACCTTTACTGGGACTCTAGTAACTGTGCTTCCAAATTGATGAGTCAAAGTTAAAAACATAGATACATCTGAGTAAGAATAAGATGGAGGATTTAATTAGTCTTTGCTAACTCTTGCTGAATTATTGCCATAGACTGAGTATCATCATCAATTGAGTGGTCTGGTTTAAGCATATACTTCTGATTATCATGGAGATTCTTCTCTTACATGATGAATGATCCTCTGACTCAAGATCTGCTTTTCTTAGGTAACAATGATTTTTATTATGTTGTAATCTCTTATGATAACTGCATCTAAGACGATCATATTTTTTGCTTCAAAATATGCACATTAGGCTGAGTAGATGAAGCTTGAGCAGGTGAAGGATTAGTTAGACTAGGAGTATTAATTGATTTAACGCCTCTTTGATTTTGCAAATATTGGTAAGCGTTTGCTTGAGCACAATCAAATTTAATTAAATATTAGGTGTGCATTCAATACTGAAGTAACTTCAGTAAATTCATAATCAATAATAATTTCTATTGGTTGTAATTATAGGTTGAACGCTTAAATAAATCAATTATTTAAATCATATTTCTGTTTCTTTAACTGAATGGCCATGAACTCATGTTTTTGGTAAGAAAGCGATTTATAACTTCTAAATTTTTGCACTAGAGATACATAAATGATTCCAAGTTAGACTTTCTTAAAGTGAGGCGTCATGATTTCCCTTAAAGCACAATTTAAACAAATATTAATATGTTAAACCTTCTGGAGATATTTTTTTATTAGAACTTTAATAGGCATACAGGAAGGAAGCGATGCTTTCTTCCCCTGGCATTAACTTTTCTTTAAAAATAGTCTTAAAGTTATTAGTAGAAGAAGGAACTGAAAGAGTGTTGATACTAATATTAGGTGTGGCCTCAAATAATTCAGTCACAAGATACTCATGGTGAACATTCTGAAAAAATCTGTCTCAGCTGATCAACATCTTCTTAATTTACTCTCCAAAATTATCAAAAATACTATTCTGCTTTCTTAGTCTCTAGCTAATTTTGATGAATTTGTAGTTTAAGCTGATAAAAATTAAAACTAGATTCAGATCTGCCACCACGGTTAACCATTTCTGCATACTTTTGCTCTAACTTATCAAATCATCCATCAGTAACCTTAGTAAATGCATATATATTGTCCTTTTCGCCAGATAATGCATATAGGATTACTAAAGGATCCAAAGGCTGACCATCCAATTGAACCTAAAAGCACTAGCAACATTGAACAACTGAAAAAAACTTTTCTTTCTCGTTGCAAACAATTTTGCAACCCATTCAATTCAAGACTAAATCCAGTTTGATAATCTCATAGAGGGGATTAGTCTGCGCCCATGTCTGGGAGCAGTTGGGCAAGCAAAGCAAGAGGAGCAGGTGGAAGGCCTGCGGCCTCTAACGTTCAAAAACGCCCCGGAGAATCTGGCGGAATAGAAAAAAATTAACAAAAACCGGCGGTCACAATTTCCCCGGAGATACTTGTGTGGCAAACACGATGCAACCAGTACATCAATATGCCACATTCCCAGCCACTTTTGTCAGTGGAATTCGGAGTCTGTGTGTATCATGACATCCAAAAAATGGCCCTATGGGAAAAATTTTGTGAAGATGTACACAAAATTTTTCTGACCGCGGTGTACATTGCACCTCACTCCATGTCGAGCGGTTGGCTGGACCTAGGTTTTGAAAGCAAAATAGCAGCAGATGAGGCTGCAGCGGTGCGTAGTGGTCGACCTCCCCGAAGGGCAATGGGTCATCAAAACTAAATGCACCAGATGGATAAAATTGAACCAAATTTTCCTCACGGTTGACTTTTTGCCTACTACGGTAAAATGTGACATTTTGGAGCAACACCTGAAAGATGGTCTCGCCATATATGGCAAAATACAATCTTTTGAAATGCAACATTTCACGCTGATGCCACACCTGTGCACCGGCAAAGACATCACAGTTCTGACCCCATCTGAGGAGATTGTGAAGGACCTAACCCAGATCCCGCACTCCACCTTTATTGACATTGCAGGGCACACCACCACCCATTCCGGGTAACCATGGACAGCGCGCCCCCATTTGCACCCACTGTGACGCGTTCAGCCATAAGGCACACGTGTGCCCCATTAAAGAGGGCGTTACATTCCAAGAGCACCCCTCGGCGGCCATGGCCAGCGGAGAGGCACACTATGAACCAACTGCAAGCACCAAAGAGGCCTTCCCGTGGGGAGCACAAGGCTGCTACTTATTGGTAAAGCCCATCTCCCCGCAGGAGTGGAAGAAGGCCAAGCAGGCCTATAGGACTGCGGCCAAGGAAGCAGCCAAGGTCACCACCACCATCCCACACTCACAGCGCCAGGAGGACATGGAGACCTTCGCGGCGGAAGCAACTCGGGAATCCATCACCCAATCAGATTGGGAGGCCCAAGCTGAACGGGCCACTCAATCTGAGGATCTGATGGGAGATTTGATCTCACCTAATCGCTGCACCCAAGCCCCAGTTGAAACTGACTTGGGACCTATCCCAACCAAAAAAATTTTTTTGCCCCACTCAACGGTGCACCAAACTTATCCGCACCGCAAAAATTCGTCCGACGTCAGGAAAACAAAAAGCGAAGGCCAAAGCCAATGTGACTCTTTCCGCAAAAATTAACAAAAACCCCGATAGCGTTGCTGCTAAAACCCGCGCTGCTATGAAAGCCCGTGGGGACCTGGAAGAGGCTGGTGGGCCAGGGGGCCCACCCCCTTGCACCTAAGGTGCGATGGGGGAAACCTTCACTCTAGGGATGCTGAATATTGCCGGACTCAAGGCCTCCCCGTCCTGGGCTAGGAAACTGAGTTTTTTACAAAATAATTTACCTGTGGATATCCTGGCCATCCTGGAAACCCACTGTCCACGAGGTTCTGAGGATGCTTGGAAAACAATGCTCCTACCATCCCTATCCTTTTGGTCAAAGCACTGTGGGGTGCTAATTCAGAAAAACAATTTTTTCAAATTTATATCTTCAGAAACATTCCTAAATGACTGAGTGCTCGTTGTCACCTTCTCTTGGGCCAATGTTGCACACAAATTGTCAACATTTACGCCCCAAACGGTGCACAAGAGCGTTGGGAATTTTTCTCATCGTTCAAATCCCTCCTGCTACCCCCCAATTCTTTCCTAATTGGTGACATGAACTGTTGGCTAACCTCACCAATGGACCGGTGGCTGCCCTCACCCTACGCCCCACAGGGTCACATAGAACTACGCATTCTAAAAGCCACCCTTGGGTTAATGGATGCACTGCCGTGACATGCCCCACTGCTCAAAAACATGATGCATCCCCACATCCACAATGGCCAATTAAGGTCCATGACCTGCATTGACCTTATTCTAGTGCCAGCAAAATTCCAACCCCACATCTCCCACTTCAAAACAACGAAAATGGAATTCTCCGACCACCGACTGGTCTCAATAACATACCACTTACCCGTCACAGTTGCAAAGGCCTCACATTGGTGCAAAATCCGCCCCCCAGAGCTTGCGTCGCCAGGATTTTCCATGTGGGTGGAAGAGGCAACTTTGGCAAAATTGTTTGTCGCACCATTTTGCGCGGACCCCATTTCCACATAGGCAACTTTCAAAAAAGACACCATCCGCCACTATTGCCATCTCTCATCCAGACGCTCACGAGCCACATCGGCAGTTATATTGCACGCGCTGGCGGAATTGGCCCACTTGGAGTCCAACATTCCAGCCTCAGGATATAGCCCTGCATGGGGCCAGAAGTGGGCGGAGGCAGCAGCACACCTCAACGCACTTGAAAGGCAACACAAACATCGGGTTTGTGTCCAATACAGGGCCACACGCATCACTAAAGGTGACAAGTGCACCACATACTTCTTCAAAAATTTTTTGCACCATGCCAGAGCGTGGCCTGCACACAGGTGCAAAGATCGGATAATTCTATCATGGACACACCGGCTGAAGTGGCAATCGAAATGCAAAGATATTACTCCAAGTTATACCGAGTGAACCAATTCAGCCGGCCAAAATGGCGGAATTTCTCGACAGAGCTCATATCTGCACCATTTTCTGATACCCATAAATAATGAATTTAATTACTCCGAACGAATTATGGACTACCATTTGCAGTGCGCCAAACTGAAAATGCCCAGGCCCAGATGGCATTCCATATGAGTTCTACAAAAAATATTCTAAATACATATCCCCATTGCTGCAAGCCTCACTCAACCAAAGCCTGTTGGAAATGCGCCTCCTACCAGGAGGACATGAGGCTTTTACAGTCACACTCTTCAAGAAAGGGGATAGGCTAGACTTAGCCAACTGGCGCCCCATTTCTCTAACAAACACAGACACCAAAATTTTAACAAAAATCATGGCTAACCGTTTAGGGACTGTAGCATCTGCCACCATCTCTCCAGAACAATTTGGTTTCATCCCCAGAAGGTCAATTTGGGATAACGTGCACTCTGTGGCTAATGTGTGTCAGTCCACAGCCTCTGGGGCACTTGTATTCTTGGACCAACAAAAGGCCTATGATAGAGTAAACTGGGAATACCTTAGGGCCTGCCTCCAACAATTCCGCCTACCTCCCCGCTTCATTAACTGGGTGATGCTGCTCACAGAATCTGCAACAATGGCTGTGCGCGGCCCAGGTTTCCTAACAGATGTAGTCCATCCTCAAAGGGGCCTGCAACAAGGGGACCCCCTGAGCCCACTCTTATACAACTTCAGCCTTGACCCACTACTGCGAAATGTGAATGCCCAACTCACTGGGGTCCATGTGCCAGGCCAAACCCCAGTCAAGATGATGGCATTTGCAGATGATTGCGTGGTGGGGGTGTCTAATAATAAAGATGCACGCGCGCTTGAAGCCCTCATCCAGGAATATTCCCAGGTAAGCAGCGCTGCACTGAACGCCTCCAAAACTGAAATCATCCTCCTTGGTTGGTTTCAGAACTGCTGGGCCCCAGCAAGTAGTTCCCAACCCAGCCCAGCTGCTCGCCCAAGTCCACGCCTTACTAACTCAAACACACCGCTCCACTGGTGCTCCCCTTTGTGCCGTGACCTACCATAGGACCGGTACGCCATCTGGGCGTGTGGTTGGAGGCAGGAGGATATGCGTCAGCAGTAATGGAGGGCCATATACTGGACAACGTGACGAAGCGAATCGCCTCTCTCAGAGCCCACCCTACTACCCTCACTGGCAGGGTTGTTCTTGCCAACTCTATGCTCCTATCCAAAGTCTGGTTTGGAGCCCACGCCATCCCTTTCTCCCCAAGCTTCTTCAAATCTCTGTATGCTTTGCTACAAGGTTGGCTTTGGTCAGGCCGCCCTCCACCAGTACGGCTAGAGGTCATGTTTGGCCCTCATCATCATGGTGGCATGGGCCTACTTGACTTCAAAGCCCATGCCGCCAAGATCCTAGGCACCTGGATTGCGGCCGTCACTGCTCCTACACTCCCATCCCAACACTGGTCCTGCGCGGCCCACTCCAACTTCTCCTGAGCCTTGGGCCTCAACAACCCATCAAACCCCCACTCCCTGATGAAATACCTTGCATCACACACATCAGCCACAGGTCCTCACGGGACAAAAACCCACTACAAACGAAGCCTACTCTCCATGCGAAGCGCAGAGTGGAGAATTCGTATTAGTGGACATACAACCCAAAGAGGCCGCCCCTCTCCTCAGTTCACACAAGAGGTACAGGGGCTACCCATACATGATGGCGTGATCCCCATTCGACCTTAAGTCCTATCCAGGGTGGACTACCTGGACATGATGGACTTCGCTTATTCCACTGAGACCCAAAAGACTATCTGGAAATACGCACACCATCCTCTGTTGCAGCCTCAGGTCCGTTCCCATGTGTGGCGCTGCCTGAGGCGGGTGTATCGTACAGCTGAGCGCTCTAATGCTTTACACTCATCCTGTGTCATGTGTGGCCAGTATGGAACGCTGTTTCACCGCCTGGAGAAGTGCCCCACCTCTAAAGTAATATGGCGCGAAGTCCAACGTCTGCTAGGCCAGGATCAAACACATCCCTTCAGTCTGTCAAGAGATATGTTTGCTTCATCAATGGCCTCCCCCTCCCACTCTCCCTTCATGCTCTGGTGGTTGCAATCGCCATGTGGACTATCCACACGATTGTCTTGGATGCCATCGCCGGATCCATCCCCACCCTCCCTGAAGCTGTCCACAGATTCTGGTCTCATTTGGTGGATCACTTTCAAGCGTGGATGTTTGGATATCTCCCACCACGTCGCCGGCAGCTGGTCTCCTCCTGGTTCCCAGTCTGGTTCATCAAATCAGACCCCTTCCTCCACACGTGCTCAATAGTGGCTACGCCCCCTACACACGTTCTCTCCCCCTTCCCATAAGTGGCGTTCCCGCTGGCAACAAGAGATAGCATCGCTTCTCTGGGGTGCCTCACCTGGTACTGAGTTTTGTCTCGTCTGAGTCATATTTGGAAGTGTCCGTCCCATGGTCGGCCTTCCCCGCAATAAATTTAAAATTTAAAACATTGAACAACTGAAAATGTAAAATATACAGTAAGAACAGAATGTTAACTCTGTCCGGAACATCATCAGGAAATGGTAAACATCTTCCAGGAGGGCCAAGGGGCACAGAAGGTCCTTTTCCTCCCAGAGTAAGCTCTTAAACAGATAAACTTTAGACTCATTATTGCATCTCTTAGATTTGAGTTTCCAGTAAAGCTACACGTTGATTCAAAATATAGATTATTTGTTAAGCTAAAATATCACTGAGCTGAATGAACCTATTCTGAACTTCTATATTATTAGTTTGTAATATTTGACTGACATAACTGTTGTTAAAATCCTAGGTTCTTCACCGATTAATAGTTATTAGGATGGTTAACTGCGCAGGCTCAATGTTGTGCAATCCTTACATTGTCTGATGATATATATATATGATTGATAATAGTATGAAGAGTTATATTCATAGTTGAACAGATCACTAGTTTTGGGTCCAACTCTTGACTAATATCCCTCCCTGAAATAAATAAGATTTCCTCAATAGGGGGTTTGATCATTATCCACCTAACTTGATCCATGCTCAGATCCTAGTTTACAGCCTCTCTCTGATGACACACAGTCAGCAGCTATACCCATCTCAGCTCAGCTTCTCTTCTCTGGATCCTTGATCTTTACTCTTAATCCTAAAGAGTCTTCAATTAAAGCACACAGCAATAATTCCTTGGTGATGAATATAATTAGAATTTTAATTCAGCTAGATTATATTATAATAATTACTTTTTTGTTTTCTACTGTTTCTTATTAAGTAATTCTTAAGGGAATTTATAGTGGGAATTTGGTGCCCAACCCTCAATTGGCACATCAGCGATGAAATGGCACAGTTGACATTGAATTACACTTAGTTGTCTAATCAGTGATGGTCTTCCCCATCCTAGCTAGAATTCCTCAGTTGGACATCCTCAAGAACTAATCGTTAAGAGCCAGAAATTGTGTCAATAACATTTCCCCACTTGGTCACAGCAAACCATATTTGTTTAGTGACCAACTTAAGCAATCTGACTTGTTACCCATTATGTAAGGTTGTGAATCAAAAGATCAATTCACTAGTTGCAGGCGGCATCACTCTCCTTACTACTTGATCTTTGAATACCCAATCAGTAAGTGATAAAACCCAACCAATCCCAACTGGTACACCTGATAGTTAATCATCAATCATCTATCAGATGTCCCATTTCATCAGCAACTCTGCCTGAAAAGATCTTAATCATTCACCTGGATCGATCCATGATGGTTCAAAACAAGTGGTTTACCTAAAATCCTCAAACATTTTTTTTAGTACTAGATGGTCCCAACCCGAGGGGGGGATTCATCGATGTTTATTGAATTACGCCTGGGCTCCTAAGAGCCTGAGGCGAGGGAAGGGGAGGGAGGAGGCATCGAGAAATGGAGGGGGTTTTGCGCGCCAGAGCCGTGCTGCAGTGACAACTGACGGGGGAGGGTTGGCGACATAGTGCAGACCTTCAGGGCCATCTCAAAGTGTACCTGAAAGTGGGTGATCATGTGTGGAAGGGTCCACACCTGCTGGTCAAAGGCAGCACGAAGGAAGGAGTTATGGATGGTCCAGATGGCTGTGGCATAGGCGAGGACATGGAGGGGTCGGTGGCAACCAGGCAATGTCTGCTCAAACATGAGTTCTTGCACAGGGTGTCCAGACCAGGGCTGAGCATGGAGGAGCGCGCGGGCCTTTTGCCAAAATGCGGCGACACCTGGACAGGTGAAAAAACGATGGAGGTGGGAGTCAATAGGCTCCACACAGCGGGGGCAGCTTCGGTGCTGGAAGGTAGGGCCAGTCTGGTCCCCTGTCCTGTATGAACAGTGGAGCACCCTCCATAAGGTGTTGGACACCTTTGCTGACAGGATGGGGTGATAGACGTCCTTCCACAATTCCTTAGGGTCAAATCTCACGGAGGGAGGGAGGAGCTCAAGGAGTCTTGGGCGGATGGGAGGACGATCTTGGGGGTTGAGGCGAGTTGTGACAACTTGTCTATTGTGCACAATTGCATGGCGACGGGGACTGAGGCCAGGGCCTTCCCTTCTGTATGGGAAGGCATGGTGGATCCGCGCGCCTACTCGTTTCAGGGCAAGGAGAGCCTGGTTCCAGTAGGGGGATGAGGATGATTTAAGCGATGGCCTGGGTGGTTTGTGAGCCACTCCCCTAATGAGGTCAGAGATGCTCTAGGAAGACCCAGAGCTGCTGACACTGACTGGCGGAGGGCGGGCGCCCATTGGGGCATGGGGGTCGCGTCCCAGCAGACAATCGGCCATAGGAACTTCAGGAAGATTGTGGTGGCGTGGGATCGCGTGTCCAGAAGCCCTAGGCCCCCTTCATTGCAGGGTCGGACAATGGTTGAGAGGGCCATTGGTGGATGGTTTGAGCCCCAGATCCAACAGCGGAGGAGTACATTGAGCCGCGTATAAAAGGCATCTGTGAATGGGCAGACGTGCGCTAGGAACCAGACTTTGGAGAGGAGGAACACATTGGCCATCAGAGCTCGACCCTGGGGGGTGATGTGCCACCGGTTCCAGCTGGCAATCCTGGATTTAACTGCTGCGAGGAGCAAGTCCTCATTGTCTTTTAGCGCAACTCCTTGTTGGTTGGTGAGAACGCCCAATGATGGAAGGTACCGCGCTCAGGTTCAATACCAAATGGTGGGGGGAAGGTGGGGGAGCCGACCTGTACAACTGTTGTCTTGGAGGTGTTGACCATGGCGTTGGACGCCTTGGTGTACCTCTCAATGGTCACAGCAGTGAGGGCAACATCCCCAGGGCAGCCAAATGCAATAGCAGTGTCATCTGAAAATGCCATGGTGCGTGTGGGGGCTTTACCTGGGACCAGAATCCCTGTTAGCTTGTCATGTAAGGAGGCCAAGAGGGGGTCAAGGGTGATGTTAAAAAGGATAGAGCTCAGGGGTCCCCTTGCCGGAGACCTTGTCCAACTGGTACTGCCACTGTAAAACCCATTGGCGCCAGGACTCTGGTGTGGAGCTGGTCATAGAGCGCTGATATCCAGCGCCTAGCTGCGGGTGGGAGATGGAAGCGGGCCAGGGAAGCATCATTATACTTCCAGGCCACCCGATCATATGCTTTCTCCATATCCAGGAGAGCCACAAAGCCATTCACCTTACGAGAGTTAGCAGTCAAAGTCACGTGAAGGTCATTATAGTTGTCCCATAATGACCTCCCCGGAATAAAACCGTGCTGGGATGGGGAGAGGCGAGGTGACACCCATTTGGTGATGCGGTTGGCCAGAAGCTTCGTGAAGAGCTTGTGGTCTGTGTTGATCAAGGCTTTGGGGCGCCAGTTCGCCAGGGTCTCACGGTCTGACTTCTTGTGAATGAGGGTTGTGATTGAGCCTCTGGAGTCGGGGAGGACCTCGCCATTCACCAAGAGTGCAGCGAAGAGGTCGCGGAGGGTTCTGGCTATCACTGCAGGTTCCAGAAGGTACACCTCAAAGGGTATTCCATCTGGGCCTGGGGCTTTAAGCCGTGGGGATTTCAGAAGGGTTTCCATCACCTCCTGGATGGAAATAGGCGCCAGTAGAGCCTCATCAGCCCGTGGGTCAATGGGCGGCTCTGAAGCCCGCCACAGGAAGTCTTGGATGTCCGATGGGTCCACCTGGGTGGCATGGAAGAGGCTGGAGTAGAAGCGGTGTAGTTCCTGCGTGATTTCCTCCTTATCTAAAGTGGTTGTAGTGCCAATCTTCAGTGCAGTAATATCCTGTGCTGTTGACCGGGCTTTCTGTTTCTGAAAGAAGAAGCGGGTGGGGCGTTCCCATTGAGCATAATAACGAGATGTTGTAAAGTTTGCTTCCCGTTCTTCCTGCAGTGTGAGCTCCAAGCGGAGTGCTTCCTGCGCCGCTTCCCAGTCTTCCAACCATCTGGGAGAGGGCGAAGGCTGGCAGTTTCGCTCTAGATGTCTGATTCTGGCTTCCGCCCTTTTGACTCTGGCGCGAGCTGCAGTCATCTGAGCTTTGGCACAGTTGTAAGCAACGCGGGTGATGCCCTCCTTGGTCACCGCCCATCTAGCCTTGTGGTCAAGCAAGTGGGGTGGGGTGAGGTGAGAGTCTTTTGGATGGTCATAGACAGCTTATCCTTAGTGAAGGGGTTGTTGAGAAGAGCTGGGGCAACCCTAGGCCAGAACCTACGCGACGGTCTAAGTGTGGTGGTGAGGAAAACGGTGAGTGAACTGTGATCACTCAGATTGTTGTCACGAGAGATGGGAGAGGAGACGCGGCCAGATAGCAGGGGGCCAATCAGTGCCATATCTATGCGTGACGCTGACTGGAAAGCTCCTCCATCATACTGGATCCTAGTCATGCAACCTAGGCCAGACGCGGAGGGTGGAAGCGCATCTATAAAGCCACTAAGTCGAAGGAAATCCTGGAGGCGACTTGATCCAGGGCGTTCCTTTGCTGCAGGTGGGTAAGAGTCACGGACGCGTCTTATGGTTGTGTTGAAATCTCCTAAGAGGACTGTATTCCGTGGGAGATTGAGTTGGAGGAGCTCTTCCAAGAGCCGATTTTGCTCCTGACCTGCATTAGGCATGTAGATGCTTGCAGCGAAGAAGGAGAAGTCAGGAGTGGTGATTTTGGCCATTATGAGGCAGCCACCTAGATATTGTGAAAAAGAATGGGTTTTAACCCGGGGATTCAAAACAATAAGGGCGGCATGGTTTGTCCAGAAGGAGTTTCCTCCAAACTGTTCATTCCATGCAGATTGTTCGTGGGGGAGGATATGGAGCTCCTGGACAGCAGCGATGTCAATTTGTGCTGACCTGAAGTTTCGGAGGAGGCGGGCTCTCCGCTTAAAGTCCCGCAACTCATTTGCGTTGATGGATTGCAGGGCCAGGGTGCTGCCATGGGGACTCATAGCTGTTCCCCTCCATGA
The DNA here is from genome assembly GCA_022478985.1 of Massospora cicadina. NCBI lineage: Eukaryota > Fungi > Entomophthoromycota > Entomophthoromycetes > Entomophthorales > Entomophthoraceae > Massospora > Massospora cicadina. The sequence goes on from JAKSZP010007887.1 coordinate 159,634, forward strand.
CCTGGGGGGTTGCCAGCGCTTAAATCTGCTGCTGTGAGGCGGCTAGTTTTGAGTCCTTTAGCTTGACTATTAGCTGCAATCCGTGAGGAGCGTCGAGGGTTCTGAGGGGAAGGAGAGGGTGGGGGGCGGAGGACCCAGTAAGCCAGCCTAGGATGCTGCCCCCGCTCCGTTGCAGGGGAAGGACCTGAGGAGGCTCAATGGTGACCTCCGCGGTGTCCCCATTTGATGCGTCTGAGTCCATATTTACTTCCTCCAACACTGCAAAGGATCCGCGTGAAATGGACTGTGGGGTTGGGGTAGGACTCTTTTGAGGTGGCACTTCTACCGCAGGCCGCGGGTTGCCAGTCCATGCTGGTGGGCATAGCTCCATTGGGAGCTGAGGGTTGATGCGATAAATCGCTGGTGGAGGTTGGTGGGGGTGCCGCGGAGCCCTGAGTGGGGGTGGCTGACGAGGGGCACCCTGTGGGAGATGCCTTGCGCTTGGTGAGAGAGGGAGTTGACTCTGGGAGATTGGAGGGGGTGCCCACTGGAAGGGGGGCATGAGCGCGAAGGTATCCCATACCAATAATGGGGTTAGCTGTTTCAACTGCTAGGCGTAAGGCCTCAGGGGACAGGCCTTGAATGGGAACCCATTGTGTGGGTTGTGGAATTGCTGCTGCAGCCACGTGGGATCGTTTTTGGCCTGGTTTAGGCCCCTGGGTGGTGGCTAAGAGGGCTTGTTTTCGAGCTGTGCAGCCACTATACAAGTGTCCAAGGGCATTACACTATGAACACCGGTGGCGCGCCTGATCAAGGTCGACAAAAAAGATCTCAGGGCATGCCTCAACTACCGCCACACGAGGAATAACCTCAATGTTGCGGGATACAGTTGGGGAGGGGATGAACGACGCCCTAGCAGTGCGAGCTCTTTGAGTGGGAGCATAGTAAGAGGGGACGCTAAAGTCCACTGAAAGAACAGACCCAAACTCCATTAAACCACGATGGAGTGCCAGTTTAAGAGACTCAGGATCATCAGTTATTGGTAGGTTGGAAAAAGTAACCCATGAAATTTTCTCCAGGTGAGAGCGTGTGCAGGAGATGCGAAGAGATCCACATGGAATAATGACCTGGAGGGTGGCAGCATGGTCAGCAAAGGGCAGTTTCAGTGAAGCCCACAACGATGTAGTGGCCCTCCACTGATTCATGGATGGTGGTGTTAATTGGGAATGTCTCGATATCGCTGCAAAGTAGGAGAAGTAATCTTCTGTATAGAATTCAACAGGGTTATGCCCATAATAAAGGCGAATTGCATGGGAGAGAGTTGAGCAGGTAGAGCTTTTTGCGCTCTAGTTTCGGCCCATTTCTTCTTAACATCAGCAATAAACGCCACTTCACGGGGATAAGCTTTGTGTAGCGTTGGTGCCAAAGGTTTTCGCCACGCCCCAGTGGCTCCTTTGGTACATTTGTGTTTGCTTTGGGCTGCAATTGCGGGGTTGAGTGTGATCTGGTGGTTTGGAAAAGTTTGTGGAGTTCCCTTGTTGCTGGAATGTTACAGCAGTTGCTGGCGTCATATTAAATTGAGGGGCGGTTTGTTGGGCCTCGCTAAATTGGGGAGGCCATCCAGATTGGAATTAACTCCAGCCAATTGGGAGGAGGGAGATAATTCATCACCATCCCAATCTATTTAGTAATTCAGCCCGAGTATTTGCTGTGAATTCGTGGGCAAAACTCACTGGCTGATTGGTGAATTGGTCGTTTTCATCATATGGAGATAAAGTGCCGACTTGAGAAGTGCCGATTATGGGGTTTAAATGGGACGGGTGAGATTGGAACTGGTGTGAAGTTCCAAAATCTGAACCATTTAAATCCCCATTGGGAAGAGTAGATTGTCCCAATTTGGTGCTTAGTGAACCAGAATGTGCGGCTAATCCAACCTTACATCTGAGGGTTTGGGGGCCAAGTGATTGTTGGGCCTCGCTAAATTGGGGAGGCCCATCCAGATTAAAATTAACTCCAGCCAATTGGGAGGAGGGCGAAGTTTTATCACCATCCCAATCTATTTGGGTAAATTCAGTTTGAGTATTTGCTGTGATTTCGTGGGCAAAACTCATTGGCTGATTAGTGAATTGGTCGTTTTCAGCATATTGCGATAAAGTGCCGACTTGAGAAGTGCCAATTACGGGGTTTAAATGGGACGGGTGAGATTGGAACTGGTGTGAAGTTCCAAAATCCGAACCATTTGAATCCTCATTGGGAAGAGTAGATTGTCCCAATTTGGTGCTTAGTGAACCAGAATGTGCGGCTAATCCAACCTTACATCTGAGGATTTGGGGGCCAGGTAGCTGGGTATCGCCCCTCATGGAGGGAGCCAAGAACACAGCGTCAGCAATAATAGATGGGGCTGAATTAGCTGACATAATGGGGGAGGTAAATGCCTGGATGGGCTGAGTTGCATTCAACTGAGCAGACGCCATTAAAACAGCGTGGGTGATGGCCTCCTTGGTTGGAGGGGGCCCAGCGGGTTGGTGGGAAGCAGCGCACACAGAGCTGCTAGGCGTGCATGTTGCAGAAGTGTGATCAGGTGAATTGGCGCTAGTTGAAGTAGCTCCAGGTTGGGGGTGGTGCCTGCTTTCATGGCTGCTGCTTGAGAGCGGGTGATTCTGGTTGACCCTGAGGTAGGTAACCGAGTGTTGCTTCATTTGGGGGTGGTGCTGGATCGTTTGGCATAGCCTGCGGGTTCTTTTGCGGGGTTTCCCGCCATATTTGCTAATAGTTTTCGTAAATCTCTTTAGTGGAGCTAAATTTCAGGCTGAATTGATTTTCGAAAAGTGATGCTTAGCAGAAAGAGATTAAAATCCTTAAACATTGTTAACCCAAAATTGGGGTCTACTGATATCCAATTCACTTTGCTATATCGATTTATCTATAGCAACTCCTGGTAATCTAGATGGCTGGTAATGTAGCAATAATCAACACATCCCCCTCTTGCCTAAATTTACAGCAAGGAAAGGATTGGGACAGGAGAATACTGCTTTGGACACTAGATCAAATACTTCTTTAGTTCAAGCGGAGTATGGTCAATCTGTACTGAATGCTGCTCGGGATGACCTTTGGCATGCAGCTCTTTTCACCTTCTTCCCTGCTAAAACCTACTCAGAGCGAGGTTCCCATGGCCTTCTTTCATGCTGGGCTGATCAATTTACTTGTGACGATAATAATCCTGGGATCCAATTTCCCCCCATCAGGGCAAATGCCCTGCAGTCATATTCGGTATTCTTGGTCCAGCATCCTCAATTTCCTGATCTTTCTCTTCATCCTCAACAGAAGATTCTTGGTGTCAATGTTTGTTTCACAGCGCAATTAAGAATGCTCATTTATATTCGCTTTTGGTTATCTACTCATAATACCTTCATAGATCATATCATTCTTAACTCCACAGGAGAGCTTATCTCATTAATTTTGGGATTAATTTTTCTATAATTAGAGCTTGATTGATTCCAGAGTGCATAATGTCGACTATTATAAAATTCTGACATCCACCCTCTCATCCAGCTCATATGTCAAATTTGGAGTCTTGGTATCAACAGCTGCTTGATAGCACGTCTGATAAAGACTTTCAGCTCTTCCAGCTGATGATTAAATCTGCGCACCAGAGCCTTTTGATGGTCCTCCCAGGACTCATACTCCCAGTAAAGTACCCGTGGTTAGTCCTACAATGGAATTATCAGAAATGGTATTCAACCCCAATGAAACCAGGTTAGTGATTGTCTCAAAAGACTCATAACCAATCCTTCCTCTGTCATTGATTCCTGAGTTAACTTTGAAACTATCCTGGATTTGGCTCCTTTTTGCAGATGCGCCAAACATCATCATTGTCTAACCTCCTGAAGCAATGCCCCCTACTCTTAATTGATTGTTCCTTGCCTGACTAGACTTGCTTCTGGAGTTCCTTTTATGAATCGGCCAGTATTACAAGCCAGCTGTTTTGTCAACTGAACTAGCCATTGGAAACAGCGAACATTTCAACTCTATTATTCATAAATAAAAGAACCTGATTAACTGAGGATATATCCATATCTCTGAACCCCTCTGATCTCAAAAATATTCTATATCAAGATGTTGCAGCTAATGCTCTTCGCTTTGCTGGCCAAGTTCTTCAAATTTGGGCCAAAAAGCTTCCTGCCTCTCCTGGTTTCAATTGATCATTCTGCTTTTGCTTCCAAGAAGCTTGTAGTCGTCATCTTCATGATGCCATTTTCTCCCTGCATGACTATCTTGTTTCTTGCGCATCCCATGGTATCTTCCTCAGATGACTTTAATAGGGGTATAATTTGACAACACCCACCTAGTATCCCCTGCTCTAAGCTGGAACATATGTCCAAGTTCTTGATCAAGCCCGTCAGCAAGCGCTCAAGACCAACCTTCCAGCTCAAGTGCCATATTAGGATTACTCAAGGTTTTTCTCAGACTAACTTTTATTGTTCTGTTGCTTCCCTCCCTAATCTGGGGTATCACGCTTAGCAAGTACCAATATTTCCATTTCTCTTTCCCTAGTCACATTTCACAGGGATTCGCCTCCACTCAGCAAACTTGGCTTTAAGTAGGTCTATCCCTTTCTAAATCTGATATTACATATATTTTGATGGTTTGTTTAACCTACTGCAATCCATCCTCCCTCCCCAAGAGGTGACATAAGAGAATCACTCCCAAGTTAAGGATAACCAATTAAAGCTATATAAAATATATGTTTTTCTGTTCAATGTTAGTAATTTCTCTTGTTACAGCTATCGTTTATAAATATTTTATTTTTTTCTTCGTTTTATATGGGTCATGACCTTCACTTAGTTCAGCGGTCCATCTTTTTTTATTTATTCTCCCAGAATTCTTTCTAGGTATACTAAGACCTACCAGTTTTCTATGGTTCAAAGGTTTATTTCTAAGACTTAACCATCCACTTTGGTTCAGCGGTCCTTTTTTGGACTTAACCAAATCATCAGGACATAACCATCTTAATGATTCAGCAGTCTCTTGTGAACTCTTTTTTTATTAATTTTTTTGATCCACCACTTTAAGTACTTATCATGGACTTGATTTACTAACCTTCCATCCAAGAGGTTCTTGATGGAATAGGAATCTGTCACCATCTTGGCAATAATCTCAGATGGCCCAACCACAACGCATCCAGCTTGCTTCTTCTCCCAAAACCATGCATATTGCAATAGGCTACTCTTTCGCCTATTTGGTATTCTGATAAGGCCAGTCAGCTCTTATCATATGTTGTTTTTGCATGGATCCTATTCTTTAGGTTGTATCAAATGCTTGCGATTGCATTTTGATCAGAATATTTGGCAATTGGTTCTAATACTGCTTGGCACACATCCACAATGTTGGTTCACCACTAAATTTAAAATCATCAGCAACGCGGCCTTCCTTCTATATAGTAATTCAAATGGCGTTTTTCAGTCGCCATATGATTACATATGTTGTAGGCAAATGTCACCAAATTGATGTATATTACCCACGCAGAAGTTCTTCCTGCGACCAGCTCCCTCAGCATCACAGCCAGAATCCCATTGACCCATTCTACAAGTCTTTTCATCTCCACCCAGTATGGTACAGACATGCCTTTTCACATCTCCATCATCCCATTCAACCTTGGGATCATGTGGGACATAAAATTCGTTCAATTATTTGATCAGAAAGACCTGCAGACATCCATGTCAGTATACTACTTGATCCAGAATGAATTTTGCAGTGCTTGTAGCATCCACTTTCTCCAGTGCCTTCATCTTGACCCATCTTATCAGATTATCAATCACAACTATGATGTACTTGACTCCCCCTGTGCTCATCATCAGTGGTCCCATCATGTCAATGGACACCATATGCCAAGAAAATCCAGTGCAGACCAGTCAGTATCCAGCCATGTTCTTATGCAGCTTGTGCAACTGCACTCCACACAGCAAGTCAGATAGTCCAATACTTTGTAGTTGGAGACTTCCTGTAGTATACTGGCAATTATGATCGGTCTTCTTCCTCAGGCATCCATGCACAACAACTTTATGGGTAACTTGAACAATAACTGCTCATTCTGAAAGCTTTGGGAATAGTAAATACTTCCCATTAATCGTCTTGAAAACTTATCTTAGTATCCTACTCAACTACAAACCTCTATAGTGAGCAACTTTTGTTAGATCCTAGGTTCTTTATCAATTGATAGTTCCCAGGATGGTTAACTGCACAGGTTTGATATGCAATCCTCGTGTTGTCTGATAATATATATTATTGATAATATTATGAAGTCTATTATCCATAGTAAATAGACACTAATGTTGGGTCCAAAGCTTGACCAGTATTCCTCCTCCAAATACTTAAGATCTCCTCCAGATGGGTTTGTTCCCTTTTTTGCCTAACTTGATCCATGCTCAGATCCTAGTTTACAGCCTCTCTCTGGTGACACACAGTTGGCAGCTATTCCCATCTCAGCTCAGCTTCTCTTCTCTGGATCCTTGATCCTTACTCTTAATCCCAAAGTGTCTTCAATTAAAGCACACAGCAATAAAATCCTTGAAAATTGATAGAACTAGAATTTTAATTCAGCTAAATTATATTATAATAATTACTTTTTTCTGTTTTCTACTGTTTCTTATTAAGTAATTCTTAAGGGAATTTATAGTGGGAATTTGGTGCCCAACCCTCAATTGGCACATCAGCGATGAAATGGCACAGTTGCCATTGAAATACCCTTTGTCATCTCATCATTGATGGTCTCTATCCTGGCAAGGATTCTGTCATTGGACATCCTCAAGACCTAAAATGAAAGATCCAGAAAACGTGTCACTAACATTTCCTGCTTGATCACAGCTAACCAAAACCAACTATATTTGGCTAGCGACCTGCTTAGGTAATGGGACTTTTTACCCATTATGGCAGGTTGTGAACCAACTGATTAATTCTTTAGCTGTGGGCAGCATCACTCTCCTCACAACTTGATCATTAAACTTAAAATTGGTCAGAAATATAAACTAACCAATCTCAATTGGTACACCTGATAGTTAATCATTAATCAAATATCAGATGCCTCAATTTGTCAGCAACTCTGCCCAATAAGTTCTTAAGCTTTTACCCAGATCGATCCCTGATGGATAAAACCAGATGGTTTACCTAAAATTCCCCAAATAATGTTAACCCAAAATTAGGGTCAACCAATATCCAATTCACTTTTCTTTAGGAAGTATCCTCTAGCATCCACTGGTAATCTAGACGGCTAGGAATGTGGGCAAAAATAATAACAATTGTGTAAATAATTCAGGTAATCCTTCATTCAACAGAGAAATTTTCCCTCATATCTCATTAATAAGGTGACGATTGTCAATTATTACTTCTCTGTTATCTCGTACAAAGTCAGAGGCAACCTCATAAACGTTATCATATTAGTATGTAACTTATTTTCTCCTAAATGAGCGAGAAAGCTCATGATGGTGCATGCTTACTTTTTGGAGTATACCATACAATTGGGATGTAAAATCAAATGAATATATTGATTTACTACTGTTGCCAATACAGTAGAGGGTAACTGAGCTGAAGTATTAAAATATCTCATAGTAGTGGGTCCAACAGTGGCCTGAGCTCAGGAGATTCAACTTCCAGCAGCATAATTTCTTTTTTATACATTCGAGGCAAGCTAACCAGTGGACAGGAATTTCTGAAAGAAAGAATTGACATGAAACCTGAGCAGGTCCATCTCCATCAAAGAAAGTTTTTCCACCTCCAGATTGAGACTCAGATTTTTCTTGTTTTCATGGGTAAGGGTTTCGTATTATTAGACCTACTAACTGATAACTGCTTCCTTCATCTGGCATCCCAATCAATGTGTGAAGGATGGGAATTGAACCTGCACTCTTCTGGTTGGTAGCCGTACGCCCTACTGACTTGCCTACCACCTCCCTTCAGCAGCGTAACTTCCTTTAAATATTTTCTGGATAGTAGTACTTAATTTTTACAATATGTAGGAAATATTGTTCTTGATTTATATTAGGTACAACAAACACAAGAGTAGCTCAAAATGATAGAACTTTATGTTGCAGGGAATACATATCAGATCTTTATTACTTATCCAACACGTCACACTTCCAGATCAATAATCAAGATTATATTGATTAAAATAATCCATTTTGCAAAAGACCGTCTTATTATTTTCAAAAATTTGGGTGCCCTGTAGTGAGCACCACTTGTTGTAATTTGTGATAGTTAGCAAATTCACTGTTAAATTAAAATAGGGGCTGATTCTGTCTTAAGTTCATAGGCTCTAATAGTTCTAATAAAACTGGGGTGAAAGTATTGAAATAAGGCAAAATTTTTAAAAAAAATTCCAAGATCCTTTTTTATTGAAATTAGAAAAATTTTAGGTTATTGGGAATATGACATTGATAATATCTCATAAAACCATATTGATTAGGACCTTTAGGTTTAAGCGATGTTGGACCTTAATGAAAAGTTCACTTAGCTGGCTTTGTTGTAACAATAATTTCCTATTGACATGCTATCATGAGACATAGGACTGGATGAAATTAAAGCTTTTAAATGATATTAATCATCATCAATTGGTAATTTCCTCCCCAACAAAGAGTAAAGCTTAACTTATTAAACTTTATTTTGACATAGTAGTTTCAGCTCTTACCCAATGTAAATCCTAAAATGGTCCAAGGTGAAAGCAGTGGTGGACTTTGGCAGGTCTATCAAGAAGGTACACAAAGGATTAACATTAATTTTGATGCTGCTGTGAAACCTATAAGGAGAAAGTCAATGGAAAGAGATAGGTGGGTACAGAATACAAGGAGGGGGATCTTGTGATGCTCGATACCAGAAGCATTCCCATCAAGCATCCATGCAAAAAACTGGGGCCAGAGAGGGTAGGACTTTATGCATTGTCAGGATGTGGACCATGCCTCATTCAATCGGCTCTTCTCCCACTACTTTAATGCTTTTCCATGTTTCATGAAAGTAAACTGGCCTTTTTTGAGGTCCACCACCAGAGACCCCAGAGGCATACCTTGTGGATGGGGCCCCATAGTGAGAAATGGAGGAGGTTGTAGCCTCTCAATGTTAATGGAGAAGATTTAAAGAACTGGTGTCATGGTGAAGACTTGAAGCGGTAGAAAATCATTGGGCATCAGTATGAAACTGCATCCATACACAAGACCTTAATTAATGAATTTCATGTGCATTTCCTGGAGGCTGTAGGGCCTAAGGCTAGACCAGTATTGCTGATATGGAGTTGGATCCCATACATAAGAACTTTCCCTGGATGAAGCCCCTGGAGGAAGGGTGGAGGCACAAAAAGTCTATTGGGTAATGGTATTTTTAACTGACGTCATGAGAAACAGATTGCCAAAAACAAGGCTGAGCGTGATGAGGCTAAGGGGACCAAGTTGATGGATATGCCTGACCTGAAGCACACCCTGGACCAAAGTTGGGTAATGGCAAGATATGCCCAAGTTGGTTCTGAGGGTGCGCATGATGGTCAGAGTAGCGTTACATCTATGGCATTAAAACGCACCAGCTATATCAAAAAAAGAAAGGACGTTGCATTTGATTGAAAAATGAGGATTTTAGTCCTGTTTAGTTTATAATTTTGCTAAACTGGGTAAAAGTACCTCTAGTCAATCACCCAATTGTGTATCTACTCAAGCTTTATTATGACGAGGATGAAAAGATGCATTTATTTATTAGATTAAATGCAGTGCCTAGCCTGATGGAAAATGATCCCCCCAATTGTTTAGATGTGGATTCATAAGACCAACCTACTTTGTTGGTCATATCGCCTGTTAAGGTAAAAAGCTGGTTTTATATAATTTACTTTTCCCATGGTACCATCTTCAATCATCGTTGGTTACTTTTCTTAGGGTTGTTGGGGTTTATTCATTTACTATGAGGGTTTTGACACCATAATATGTGAGATTAAGATAGGTTTACTTATAGCCTACTCATGGATAGTCAGAGACAATCTCCTGACATAGGCGCCGGCTATCAATCTGGATAGGGCCTTAGCTCTTTCAGAACAAGAAAGGGTTCTACCCAAAGGCATTAATACTTACCTTGTAAACTGATCAGAGGCATACACTGGATGAGAGACGAGTAACAGCAACCCACCTGTCTGGTCCCTACCCCAAAGTCACTCCCCATGCCTAACGCAAAAACTGCGTCCAAAATCCTGAACAAAATGTGCAGAGAATCCAGAAAATCTACCACAAAATTAGAAGAATCTTAAAACATATGCCACCAGGGCAGAACCCATTTTCAAGGATAATATGTTAAGAGGAGCACCAGTAATTGGAAAAATATGATCTTTGGGATTGTTCTAGGTGAAATTCATTATCAATTCTTTTCTATGGTTAAAAAGTTAAAGGAAAAGAGCGCTGGGCATAGGTCTTAGTATTAACACGTTTCAGTTAAGCAGAGATAGTGAGTTAATTGCAACTGGAAGTTGGTTGATTGATTTATTAAAACAAACTGCTTGGTAATAGTGTAGGCGTAATCCTAAGAGTGAAACCTATGACCCCATGCTCCACCATCATAGGATAAGAACCATAAACCTTCAGTTATAAGATTGTTTGGATATCTTTTGGGTTCACAGTTAAAAACTATCTTTTGTTTATAGAAATTTCTTCTTATTTATTATTGTTAAATTGAATAAATAATGGGAACCAATTCCTTAAAAAGTCCATTTCATGTCCCCACTCCAACGCGCCTTTTCCCACCTCCGCCTGAACTGCGGTGCCTTGTGGACTTTGGATGCTATTGTAGGATATAGCTTACCAAATATAGAAAAAAGGTCGTTAATTGGCACGCAGGGTTCCTTACATTTACTTTCTGAACAACTTATTGGTTTCTTTTATTTTTTCTTATTGTTTTATTTTATTTTTAAACTAATCTCGTTATACATAATGGTTATATCCAAAATCTAAGACAACAATGGTCAGACTATTACTCGGGCTAATAATCAATAGGGAATATATACTAGCTATAAAAGATGTATCATCATAAATGCTTCTGAGAGTATAAAAAATTATTTAGCCTTTTTCAGCTCTAGAGGATTACAGACCTTATAGAAAAATGTTTGCGTAAGATAGAGTAGATGTCTCTGTTAGGTAGATAAAAATTATTAAGCTGGAGATGCAAATCCATTTTACTGTTTTACTATAATATCAAGGTACCAGATTATAGTAAATTAGTTATAGATTAAATGTTTGCCAATGCTCATTGCCAATTGGATATATACTAAAAATTACAAATGTTAGGGAGGAGACATTTTACTGATTTCAATCTTATTTATTTGATTATATCTATTTTCTGGTAAAATTAGCAATATATTAAAGGGCATCCTAACCTGTTAATATACAGTGAGAAGGATAGTTTATAGAAGTTTTTTAACGTACATGTTTCTATTAATAATAATGTTATAACTTAATAAATAGAACTTTGTAGCTTTTATGATAAGTTAAACTACATATATTTTTAATAAACTATATTTTGAATATTAGAAATTACAAGTCTATACAAATTATATGAATTTTATATAGAAACTAACTATACTATAGTGAAAAGTAAATGTACTTTTTCTCACCAAAAAGTCATGCGTACTCAGCTTAATCATTTCTCTGCTTCACTTCCTAAGTATTGATACTTATAGCTGACTTCTTAGATATTAGGGGTTTCCTTTTGGTAACTCAATATCTTTTTTAATTAATTTTATATCCTATCAATAAATTTTTCTACCAATCTTTATTATTACAACTCTTCTATAATCCATACTTATTATACCAACAACAGCTATGCTTTAATGAGGATTTTCTGCCTTATTTTATAATATATATTTAAGCTTACTTATAGAAAAATATTATAATAAATTAATTATAAGTTTACATGATTAAGTAAAACTTTTGTTAAATTTAAAGTCAAGATGGTAGGGTGGTTAACCTGGAATGGTAATTCCTTCTCCACTCAAGTTCAGTTTTGTTCAACACATGTTTGAAACATGTACTGACTATAAAAAATCTCAGTCTGGTATATTTGTTTCAGGGTTGACCTGCCTTGATTACTTTTAAAGTCAAGATGATACTTGGCCATGTATTATTACTAAGAATCTGAAGATGAAATTCCTTAGAATTAAGACTAAAATGCACAAGTATCAGTAGAAGTGCTTATTTGCTTAACAAAAATTGTCATAAACATACTGATTAAATATTTATAGTTAGAGGCTGATTAAATTGATGATATTTTTCCTAAAACTTATATGATAAAAAATGATCACCTGGTCACTAAGTGGTTTTATTAGATTAGTACTTAACATAAATGCCCCTTTAACTATCAAGTTTATGTATTTATTTATTATGAGGCATGCTGACCAAGGGTCAGACATTACCAAAGTTTAGAAAGTGACAAAAAACCAAACTAACTAAACTCTTAGACTGAAAGAAAATGACCATTCAAATAATGGGCGAAACATAATGATTGAGACACCAACCTACCAGGTGGGACAGCGCTGAGGCGCTCACCTACCATGGCAGAAGGGGAGGGGGGATTGGGGGCTCATTCTCAGTCTCATGCTCCTCGTTGGCAAGAACACGGGCCAAGGAAGAGAGCAAAGGGGTGGGGTGATCAGCGACATGGGGAGTGAGGATGGTAACAAGCAGCTGCTTGAGAAATTGATTGTACAACAGTAAGTCACCTATGTATTTGGAAATGGTGGTCTCTGCCTTAATGCAGAGGGCAGGTATCTGGGACAGTGAAGCCATGGAGGATCAGGTAACTCAAGAGTTGGCCTGCAAGGCGGAAACCACTCTCTGGATGGCATCCTTAGCATGCCTGTGGGCAAATTCAATGGTCATTTTGTGGTTTACAGGTGTGGATGGCCTGAGGATGGAGGGTAGGAGTTCCATGGCTAGCGCTGCTACTGATGACTTGGACAGTTCATGAAAAGTGGTTACTTCAGGGTGGGTGGCTGCTGTGACAGTGAGCTGGTGTTCCAAGAAGAACTCCACAGCATCTGGTTGGGGGCATAATATTGTTGAACGACCAGTTTGGGATTCCAAATCTGGATAAATTCGTCATATGTGGGTCAGGAGGCCTCAATAAAATTACCCATCTCATCAGTTTCAGCCAGTGAGGACTATGGGTTCAAGTTAAACTCAAAATTGGGGTCTTCAAATTGAAGTGGTGTGGTTGGCAATTGCAGAATAATGTGGGAACCCACATTAGTCCAAGCTGATTCCTGATTGGATAAGGTGCAAGTGGCACTGGGCGAGGCGCAAGTGGCACTGGCCTGAGGAAGGGGCTTATTGGCTGCAGCAGACACTGAGGCGGCAGCAGGCTTTGGGGGAGGGGGGTAGAATTTGTCCCCATGTCAGAAAAGTAGTGGGGTGTGAGGCTAAGTGGGGGCCTAGCAATGACCGCGCTGGGTCAGAGGAAGTCACAAGGGAGGGGCATTTGCGCTTTGAGTGATCTAACTCAAAGCAGGAATGACAGATTGTCCTCCCACCCTCTACATGGGCCCAGAATGGGTGGTCAGGGGCAGAGGGTATGATGGAGCGGGGTGGAAGCGACAAAGCAATTTTAAAATTTATTGGGCTGATCGTGGCAAATGCCTGAGGCCCATCTAGGCGAGCAGCCCCATTGGGGACCACAAACTGAAGGGTGGGGTTGGAGCTGTATGCGGCCAATCCTTCCATTAACTCCTAATGGAGTACTGCGGGGGGGGAGGTGAGTGGGCAACCCTGAGAATTGGACTACCATGGTCGTGTCAGTGGGGAGCCAGGTGCATGTAGTTGGAATGGTTGTGCCCTTGAAAACCAGGGGCACAGTAGCCGCAGTGGCGGCGTCAGCTTTGCAGGTGAAGCCGAGGTCAAAATACCCTTTAAAGGGTCGAAGTTGATGAAGCCAGCCAGTTGCTTCACTACCTAGGCCAGGTTAATAATTGCTTGTTCCTCATATGGGAACAATCTCCCATACTTGACCCAAAGGCCAAAATGGAGCTGGGAGTAGGGGAGAACGAGTGGGCTGCAAGGCACTGCCTGGGTACGTGCTAGGTGGATGGCGAGATCCTTGGGTGGACTAAACTGACCCAAGGACTTATTGGGACTGGAAAAACCAGACTGAGCACATTTTCCCACCAGAACAGAAAATGCTAGTCAGGGTTTCGCCGCTGCCCCACACTCGAGCAGCTGGTGGTGAATCTAACATCATTGGGGATTGAATGGCAGCGGATGGCATTTAATTGCTAATTGTTTACTTACTTTTTGGGCTTTTATAATAAAATTACTCAAAAGTGACTTTTATTGGAAAGAAATATCAAGTTTATGTAACAATGAATATTTATAGAAATCTTAAGCCCTATTAGATACACATAAGATTTACAGTAAAGATAATAAGCATTGATTTAAGATTAATAGAATCTTTGATAAGGTATATCGCTGTTACATCCCAGAAAGAGTGAGAATGCTTTGCGTTGTGCATGACATACAAGGTTCTAGAAAACAATGAATAAAATAAGACTTTTGTTAGGTTGCTGAGATACAAACAGCCTTTAGTCATGATTTAATGGAGTCAAAAGGTTGACATGATAGTTTCAGCAATACAGAGAGTGGTGAAGTTTGCTATTTCTACTAGGGTTCTATCAAAGTAAGTTGCATTGGGTGGATTTTAAAGTACGAATGACCTTGGAGGCAGCAACACAGAGGCGGCGAAGATTGAGCATACCATGCCTCAACATGAGGGTACTTCATGTCATGAAAGTAATTAAAGTACTAGTTTTTTGAAATATCTTGAAGTTAAGATATATATATATATTAACCAAAACAAGTAAGTTTCATATACTATGATGGTAAAGAAATGAGCATTGTAGGGAAAAAGAGGAGATAATGAATTTTAATTAAATTTCTTGTCTAAGATAATCTAGATAAATTAGTTCATATTAATAATACCTTTTTAGGTTTGACCTATTATAAGATAAATTTGTGAAAAATGAGATGTTAAACTTTTGTCATTTTTGAATTAGAACATTACAACCTTGTTTTATTTTTATATTATAGCAAAACATTTAATTTTATGGTTTAAAAATTGATTTTTAGGTGAAAAAATGATAAGTTGTGGGCTAAATTACATTGCGTGTCAAACAAAATAGAGACTTAGGGGATATAAAAATTAGCTTTAACAAGCTTATATGTAATAAAAAACTGATGGTTAAAACCTTTAATGTTCTAAGAACAGCATTATATTTTTAAAAGTCTTGGTCACAAAATGATATGAATCTTTGGATTTCTGAGAGTGTTTAGTAGGCTCTTAAGACTAGTTGAAACTGAGTATCTGTTAAGAGAAATAATGGGATGTGTACTAAGTTCATAATTATTTATTAGTTAATTCTGTAATATCAATCCCCTATTAGAGCAAAGATATCTTTGTCACAATCCAGGCTCTGCATGGATATAATAATGCTCTCATATTTCAGAAAAAATAAGGCAAGTTGGTCCTTAATCCCAATGTATTTTCTTGGGACTAAAAGCGATTTATCAGCAAAAACTAAAGAGCTCTAAACTGGCTGAGAAGTTGAGTCAATAATGTTCGCAAGAAATGATTATAATTAACCTCCCCCAAAATAAGATCAAATCTGGCAACTAAACATGTGTATAATGACCCTCAAACCACCAATTCATCGGAGGAAAATTCAGTTGAAAAAATATTAAAACTTGGGATTAATTTTGACTTTTGATTTGGGTTGGGCACCAAAAGTGCTAAAAAAATCTTAACTTTTAATTCCTAGTAGTTCACCATATCTAAATGCTTTTTTAGTACTAATGGTCCATATCTAAATGCTTTAATTCTTGAAATAGACAATTTAAATTTAAAGTAAATTGTTAAGTATCAATATCAGCCATTACCCTCCATTTTACACTTTAATTCATGTTTTACAAAATTTAATAAAACCCTTTTAATTTATTTTAGTTATTGGCTTATCTTTAGAAAATTTTCCTTTTAATAAATTAGCAACTGATGCCACAGTTTAAGCTCTTGCTCTGGAGCCCTGGCAACTGGCGTTTTTATTACTATACATATACTTACTCTTGTCAAAAATCTCACCATCTGGAAAGCAAATTATGTGCAGTATTGCCAATATTTCGTTATGGGCACAACATCTTGACCTGGCATGCATGTGAGAGTGCTTGCCCAACAGTCAAGCATAGCGCCTTATGGAAATGGACTGTGACATTAAAAGCAACTAATTAAACTTTGACTCTATATTTGATGTACTGCAAACTCCAGAGCCCTAAACGCCCCTGAATCGTTTAATAAGACCACCATTATAGTAATGGTGCTTTTCTCTCTCTTATTTGTATTTCTTGATGGTTGAAGTTTCTTTGCACCTACTGTACGCCCCTTCCACACCATCACCATCTTCCAGCTTTAAAATAACCTTGCAATACACTGGACCCCTAAGAGGCCGACCTACTCTATAATGCCTTGGAATGAATCCATCTGCGTGCATGATTTCACCATGCCACTGGGGTATCACAGCCCCTACATGAGCAAGTGGACGCTCTCATCTCAACTTTTCACACTAAACTAGCAACCTGGATAGTAAATCTTTTGGCAAGCCACCCTGACCTACCCTCTTTACTTGAATATATACTAATCTAGTTCACATTTGGCCACACCAGAAGAGTCTATTGATGTGTTATGGTCTGCGCTACTGTCAAAAAAACAAGGCACCCGTCCAGTATCTTAATATGTTGCTCACTTTTCTACCTTGGCTCAATCACCCTAAGCTCTTCTCATCTAGCTCCAGAGCATGTTAAAGCAGAACTCGACTCAGAGTTTCTGAGAGCTACTGCAGCCACTTGCTTTGCTACAAATTGTAGAAGAGGAATTAGCTAACTACTCAATTGGAGTACAATTGTCTTTGGCACGTGAATGAAAGGTCCTGACCAAAAGGCCTGGCCTACACAACCAGAACACTCCAGCTCTCAATGAGAACCCATTCGCCAGTGGAACTCCTTCATCTGCACCTGAAACTAAAGAACATGAGAGGAACCCCTGATTACTTGCACCACAGAAGGCAAAGAAATCCATACAACTTGAATTTCACTCCAGAACATAATTATGAGCTTATATAATTAAATATAACCTTTCTGCTTATTTGGTTATCACATTTATCACAAGATGTAAAACCTTAATGGTAAAGTTACCATGCAGGCTATAAGTGCACTAGCTGATACTGGAGAGGATAAAAACCTCACTGACCTTTCCCTGGTAAAATCGCTTGACCTGCTATTCACACCAGAAGGGAATATTGCTCTTTCTGAAATCTATAAAACCTTGTGAAGCTGGGAGGTCAAATGTCCAGTTATCCTACATCAATCTCACCATAGGTTTGAAGAGCATTTATGTTTTTTTAAAAACCATTCTTTCCTAATTACAATAGTTATGAGGTAGTGGCACAAGTACTCCCCCTAATTGAGAAGGGAAGCAGTTTGGCCACCCTGTATTCTACAGAGAAGCTATCTGCGATACTTGATTTCTTCTCTACACCAAATAAGGTCCCCTTCCTTAATTAATCACAAAGGCCTCGTCACCTGTAAAAATCTCACGCCAGAGTTCCAACACTTTTTCTCACTTTTCTAAGTCTGACTTCTACTCCGCACCATTCACTTACAGCCCCTTTGCCTTCTCAGTCAAGTTTAAGGAGGATGAGGAGCCCCCAAGGTGTGTAATGTATACTTTTCAAACCCAAAGGCAAGGTAATCACTGTATGTATTTTTAAGGATATGGTTGCGTAAGATCTCATCCAGCCACTAAAGAATTCAGTGGTCTCTCCTGTGCTCCAGATACCCAAGGATAGTGGGGAGCTTTGCCCTTGTGTTGATTTCCGTCAACAAAACATGATCATGGAGCCAGATCCCTACCTCATGCCACTTTATGGAAAATGTCTCTCAGATTATTGCAAAATAGAATTTTTTCAAGCTGAACCTTGTCAATGCATTCCACCAAATCCCAATCCTCCCAAGCATCAATAGTATATAGCTTCAAGTGTCACTTAAGTGGCTTCAAATACAATGCGAAGGTACTTGGACTACACAATATGCCTGCAGTTTTTCAATACAGGATTGACCAAGTATTGGTCAAACTTGTAAGGAAATGCTGCATTGCACATAGGAATGACATCATTGTATTTACCGAGACCCAATGAAAGCATGCTGAGAATGTTGAAAAGGTAATACAGGTAATCTCCTAGGCCAACATGAAGCTGAAGCCTTCCAAGTGTGAGTGTTTCCTGTAGTTTTATTATTTTTTAAGCAACGTCATCTTAAAGAAGGTTATGGCTATTTATCATAATAATTTTTTGGATATCTAGAACTAGCCTCTTCCCTGGTCAAAACTAACGTACACACCTTTCTTGGTGCAGTCAACATCCTCCACCGCTTCATTAAGCACCTCTACTCTAATATCACTCCCTTGACCTGCCTCACAGGACAGGTACCCTTTTCTTGGGGAGAAGAAGAGAAGGCGGACTTCTAAGCTTTCAATGAGAGTCTACTTACCGCGCCTGTCTTGGATCACCCTTTCTTCAACCTCCTTTCTGTCATTAAGATTGATGCCTCCAACTTTTCTCTGGGAGCGTTCTCTTACAGAATGATCAGAATGATATGGAATATACTGTGTTTTTTAGCTTCAAGATACTTCTATCAATACCAATTACCTTACGTACATTAATAGCTCTTTCTATTATTACACTCAACCTATGTCAGCACACCTACTATACGCCTGATATCCCTTTGTCATAAGAACTGATCATCGTGCCTGAAGCTCCATAAGAGCTCCCATAAGATGAACCAACGACAGTCCCATTGGCAATAGGTGCTCATTCAGTACAACTTTGCATTTGAGTACAAGCTGGGTCCCAAAACTTGATCCCTGAACTTCTTAGCCGTGACCCCCATATGGATTTTTCTCAAACTGAATCAGTTAAATACAATACTATTACCATGCTCCCCCAATCTTTTTGCCTTGCACGAGGGTAACCCTACAGCTTCATGAGGAGGCTATGGGTTGTTTAAGGTCGCAGCACTCTGGGAAGGAACTAAAAGAGGATCTTTATTTAAAGCTTCACCAATGAGGTATACAAGAGCTACACCTTTAGAGAAGGGATCGCTCTGAACCAAGGGAATACCTGAGTACCCTTCATGAACTTGCAGGCTTAGATCCCCAAGGCCTACCATGGATACCCCTAACTGTACATACTGGTATCAATAAGACCGTGAGTTTGATCAAACGGTTTAACTTATTTCTGGAATGAAAGCAATGGCAGGAAATACCTCTTTGAATGCTTGAAATGTGCCAGATATAAACCTTTGCGCGCTAAGCCTCAGGTCATTTGATGATACTCCCAATTTCCGCAAGGCCATGGTCTTCTATCATCGTGGACTTCACTACCTGTCGGCCCATGTCAATTTGGATTCAAGCAATCATTATGGTAGTCAATTGGCTCACCAAATACTCAAAATTTCTCCACCTAAACTTGTGCATCACCTTGAATGTGACGGCTGAGATATTTATTAAGGAGAACTTTTCAAGATACAGCTTACCAGATGAGGTTTTTTCTTACCCTAGACCCCATTATATTTCGCGCTTCTGGGACCACCAATTTTCCAACTTGGGCATCATCCCAGCTGCTTCTCCGCCTACCATCCACAGTCAGATGGTCAGACAAAAAAGTTTGATTATAGTCTAGAGCACTATCTCCGCTACTATATCACTGCCCATCAGAAAACCTGAAGCATTTGGCTCCCTCTCACCCAGTTGTCTATAAAACCATACTCATTCCCTCATAGGTATGTCCCCATTTTTTTCAATTATGGCCAAAACCTCTGGATGCTTGAGGGGTTAACCTTACGGAATGATACCAGCCACAGATGACCTAGTGACTAACATTTAGTCAAGCATTTACGCCTGGAAGACCCATCTTAATAACGGCATGCTAAACCAGAAGGACAGGGCTGACGTCAACACTCTGAACCCCCTGCATAAAAAGGTAGACAACATGGTGCTTAATGATGCCATTAGGTATTTTGTCTTAGTGAAGTATCATAAGATGGGACTCCAAGCCCTGATCCCATACAAGGTGCTCAGCCAAAATCAATGAAGTAGCATATGAGTTTGCACTTCATTAAGTTCTTAAGATATCCACGTTCTCCATGTCTTACAAACTAAGGAAGTATAAGAGTCCCATTTTAGCAATCCAGGACCAAAACTCTCAGAAAAACCAGGCGAAGCAAAGTATAGAACGAAGAACTTATTGGATACTAAGATCTCAGGAGAAAACGTTCCTATTTGGTCAAATGGCTGGATTACCCCATCGAGGAGTCCACCTGGAAATAAGCAGCGAACTGTGCCCACTGACATGTGAAGATTAAGGTGTTCATAACTTGGATGTGATTAACTTAAATGGGGTGATGTCATGATTAGGATCTGCCTTGACATAACATCGCTATCATATGATAAAAAAATAAATCAAGTTGGGTCTTTATCCTGATGCGTTTTGTTGTGATTAAAATGATTAACAACAAATCCCTAAGAGTTAAACTGGGCAATAAATCAAGGCAATCACGCCAACATAAACATAATATACTTAAACATCCCAAGTTATAACTAAATCAAATCCAGCAACAAAATTTGTAAAAATGGCCCTCTAACTACTGATCCAATGGAGGAAATTCAGTTGAGGAGATATTAAAACTCAAGGATTAATCCCAACTTTTGATCCTTATTAGATTGCCATATATAAAAGGGGTTATTTCATGAAATACTCAACTGGCATGCAAAACTCATTGAAAAGTACTGATTTAAATTTAAATTTATTTGAAGTACGCCTACCAGTGGAAGGACATTACCAATACTCATTAAGCAAAAGAACCAATTGAATGTATGAATTATTTAACAAAAAACCAAAACAAAAACAAAAACCTCCAACCAGGTGAGGAGCAGAATACCGATAACCTACCATGCCAAAGAATTAGGGGGGTCAAGCAAATCTTCTACAGGCATAGTTTTCAAGACAGTATCATTATAGTTGTATAATTGGACAAAAGTGGAGAGCCAGGGCGTTGGGACATCAGCGTGGTGGGGGTGGATCGTGGTGAAAAATTGGTTAAATTCTTTAAGATAAGATTGGAAGACAGATACAACTAATACCACGAGGTGATATTCAGCTTGAATCTGGTCATCAGGGAGTTGGGCCAAATTGATAATATTGTGGTGGGTGATTTTAGAAAATGGGTCATAATCTGCTAGTTTTTGCAACATGAATGACAGAGGCTCCAGTATCATCATACAAACTGGTGATTTCGCTCCAGGCTTTTGGGGAATTCAGGGGGGTAGTTGATTATGCTAAGCCCTTCATGGAATTGAGCCACTGATTGGACAACTACTTTGTGAAGGTCTGGGCAATGGGGTGAGGCCAACACTGCTAGAGTGAGCTGGTGGTCACTTTGGTAGGGACAGCATAGGGTTATGAGCGAATTTTTTGAGGATGGGGTTTAGTCAAAATAAAATTGAAAAATTGGCCTAACCATAATTGAACTGGCCGAGAGATTAACCATATGCCTCATTTGTGATAATTTACCTGATTCATCAATTTTGGCCAATAGGTCCCATGGATTTTGGCTCACAGGACAGTGGACAAAATATTTGGGTAGGTAGTAGTTTAATGGGCTGCTTAGGTGCTAATGGTAGTCTAAACCTAACTCTGATTGGTTTGGGTGAAATTGGGTAGGTTAATGTAGTCAGGTGATCTGGCGTGGGCCGACTTTCCACACTGGCCCATTAAACAAGAATGCTGAGTGGAAGGTGGCAAAAAAACACCTCAACCAAATCCGCAGGATGTGTCTCAGAAGCACACCAGAGGAAGTGGTTTGGGGGCAGGATTTTTTTAAATGGTCAAATCTAAAAAAAAGGGGACAAATTGGGTGACCATTATCCAGCTGAGCCCAAAAGAAGTGCTCAAGCGCTGCTGTGATATGAGCATGGGGGGATTTGTTGGCTATGGCAGGGTAATGTGGGATTATGATGGCACTGGATCGAGGTGCAGCTAGGCGCTCTGCACCAGAAGTTGCGGTGAAGAAAGGGTTGGGTTTTGCCCATAAGCCAGAAGCCCTGCCATCAATTGATAGTATTAAACCTGGGGTGGGAGGTGATATGGGAGGCATGCAAGGGACACCACCAATGTGGTTTCTGAAGGAAGGCGGATACAGGCTGCTCAATTAAAGTATTTTTGTAAATAAGGGGAGTTAAAGCCGCTGCTGCAGCGTCCTCCTCCATCTGGAAGCCTATGTCAAATTACCCCTTAAATGGGCAGAAATCAATAAAGCTCACCGGCACAAATGCAGCAGTGGCCAATTCAAAATAGCTTGGTTGACATATAGGAAAAATCACCCATAGTTGACCTATAGGCAAAATAAGATAGTGGAGCGAGGGAGGGCAAGAGGATGGTGGCGAGAAGGGTGGATGTTTGCCAGGTGGAGTGCGAAGATCCATGGAAAGACAAAACTGCCAGAAGAAGTTGGTGGGCTATCTAACCCCATGCAAATGCATTTTTCCGCAGGGTGAAAAGCGCTAGGTAGTGGAGCACCGCTACCCACATTGAAGTAGCAAGTGGCGGATCATTGACATTAACCAGAAAACTGGTGTGGCCAGATGGCGGTGGCAAAATAAAATTTTCATATAAAATTTTTTAAATTAGTGAGAGCATTCAGAAAGAAAGATTCATTGACAAGTATTTTTTTTTTTTTTTTTAGTACTAGATGGTCCCAACCCAAGGGGGGGATTCATCGATGTTCATTGACAAGTATTAATATTCTTGATTACCCTCCATTTTTTTCCTTTATCTTTTATACAATCTTAATAAAAAGACTTCTAATTTAATTCAGTGTTTTGGGCATAATTTTAGAAATTATGCCCCATAATATAAGGCAACTGATACTCTATCTTTGCTCTTGCTCTGGAGCCCTGGCGACTAGCACTTTTACTAATGCACATGGTTATCTCTTGCCAGCAATGTCACCAACCGCCATGAAAATCATGTGTGGTATCACCACAATTTGGTTTTAGGCATGACTTTAACTGGGCATGCGCGTGGGCGTGCCTACCTGACAATCTTACACATCACTTAAAGGAATTGGACTGTGACACACAGATGAATTCCCTTCTTCTGATTAAGTTACTCAGTGATTATCTCAAGTGAATTTTTGATAATTTCCTCAGTTCCCAAGTATTTATTTCAATAGTATATCTGCCTCATATTATATTAAAATAATAGCTTTTTTAAGGATAAAATTATTTTTTACTTAATGATCTTGATTGCAGCTTTTATAAATGGAAAGTGAGGCAGGCGTACTTTTTGATGAGGTAGCAAAGCAGTATTAACCATAATAAGCAGCACCTGTAAAAGGCATTATAATATTTCAGTTGGAGAAATGCTCTAAGAGGTTGGCAACATTCCCAAATTTTCATAATAATCTTGAAAAGTTATATTTGAAATACTTTAAATTTTAAGGGAGTACCTATAATTATAACACTCATATTAAACCTAAGTTTTTGAATGCTGCATAAGAAAAGTAAGCCCACATTCTGCAAGAGAGTTTCCTTTATCAAACAAAAATCCTAAATAAGTTTTAATATAAAAGGAAGAAATTACACTTAAAACGCAGATTGGAATTTCAAGTTATGCATGGCATACTGTAAGTCCTGGGGAACGTCCCCTGGCCATTGATTGGGTTCTTTTTCTGTTCCCGAGTAAGAGGGTATTGAAGAGGGCGGCTGTACCCCTCGTTACCCAGGGCGATCTCAGCCAGGTGGTAGATGAGCACTGGGTAACAGCCCTGCCACTTTGGATCCCTCCCCTGGTGCCCAACTCACCTTAACAGAACTAGTACAGTTAATCAGGGAAATCTGCACCAAGATCACTAAAATGAAATCAATCAACCCAAAATTGTGTGGAAGTCAGCCCAATATTTGGATTCCATGTAGTCAGATAGAGATGAAGTCTGATCTATCAGCTGGAATTGCTGATGGTTTCAATTCAGCCAACACTATGATAAAAAAATCAACCCCCCTCAAAATCATCGGGGATCATCCCCAATGGGCAGGTAATAGCATCAGACACCATTGATGAGGGTTCAAAGCTCCCTTCTGGTAAATTGGGAGTTGTGACTGATGCAACGCTTTTGACTGCTTGAATGGCCCAGCAGCTGGGCATGGCCAGTTGGGTGTCCCAAACCCATTCTTAACCAAATGGAACCGCCCCTACATGGGGTGGCCTAAGGGGATTCCTGCTGCTCATTGGGCCAAATGCTGTCACACTAACCATCAGAAATGTAGCCAAGCCTCAGTTCAGACGTTCGAGGTTGAATTTACAGCAACTTGGCCTTCCACCAAATTCTTTGATGTTGGTTCCCAGTGAACTTATCCTCCCCATTCCCAAATAATTCTCCAGTTAGGTCAAAAACTGAGGGTCTCAATCCTGGCTTATCCCTGCATCAATTGACCACTAATTAATCAGTTGCATTGCACTGAGGAAATTGTTGGTCAACATTCTTCCTTTTCCTTCACAATAAAATTTTGCCTCAAGAACTAATCAATTTTTAGTTTTATTGATTTCTGTCTGTCCGCATTCCCAATGGCTTTTCCCTGGTGGCCTGTCAGACCATACACTGGATGGGCTCTACCAGTGCTCATGGTCACTATGGCCCATCACAGTCGTAGATTGGATTCAGTAAGCTAGATACTTCTGGCAATTTAACCATGTCATTATGAACTTTCGTCAACAATATTCTGGGATCCTGTGGCCTTATGTCCACCATCTTCAAGCAAGGATCTTCCCCCTTGTCTAACCAGTCAAACCAGCCCCATATACCATAAACTTATTGAAACCATATCCGTGGTTCCACCACCTGCAGCAAGACCTCCTGGTCTGGGGTGGCCCCAATTTGGTTGGTTTTTGGGATCATATTCACTATTGTCTTACACCAACAATTCATCACTTCCCAATGTTCAGCCCCATAAGTGTCATTTTGTGAGCAATGTCTCTAGCATCTTGGCTTGTTTTTGGGTGCTTACGCACCCCAACTGGCAGGCCGTTATAAACTTATTCTGCCATTTCCATGACACATACTCACTAATGGCCATCTGGATGAAGTTGATGTCTAAGTTGTACTCTCCTTTAGGGCTTCTTGAGCTGCTCAGATACCACCACAGTAAGCAGCAACTGTCAGTTTATTAGTACTTTAGACTGTAAGCCAAGGTTCAGTTAGGGGTGAAGCTTTAATTAAACTGTCAAAGTAATTGTAAAAGGGCTTGTATATACTATATCCTTTATTAATTAAAAATGTTTTGATACTACTAGGATGGGTCAAAATGCATTATTGAGAAGGTCTCATTGGATCTTCTCAATAAGAATCTTCAAAAATTATCCATAGACTGCTCAGGTGAGGTCTTCATTATCCCCCTTTGTTAATTAACTTGTAATTGCATTGTTTGAAGGCGCCCTTTGCGGGCTGTAGGGAGCAAGAGAGAAAATTTGGAAGTCATCCTTATGTGTTCCTGCACTTGTGAGAATCTTTGTTCATACTTTTAATCCATCTCCTGTAGAAGGTCCCATATTAAAAAAATGCTCAATAGTTAAATTAAAACTGATTGATTTAAAAATAAAAATATTTGTCTTAAATCCTGTGAACGCCATTAGGATCTATGGAGTGGGTTATAGGTCCATATGAAAATAGCCATAAGCTCTATTGACCACTGTATCCATATTGGCATCTGCTTTGGAATAATCAAAGTTCATCTTATGTATAAAGCAGTAGATACATGATCAAAGTATGTCAAGTTTGTTTTGTCATCCTCCTGGTCGATAGTAATATAACAGAATTAATTTCCTAATTGGAAGGTTGTCAAAGCGAGCCTACTAGCATCAAAGCATGCTGTCTCTTTAATTTGTTGTTGTAATAGGCGCTAAGGCTCAACCTACAACCACATAGTTCAGCTAATTTTTTATGATAAAATAAGAGAAACTATAAGTAAAAAATAGCTTTAAATAAGTGGATAAATATTTTATTAGCAGATGTTTTTATCATGCATCTTAAACATATAGGTGAAAAAAGATTATACAACTCTAACTTCTCATTATAATAAACTACACTTTAGATTTTAGAACAGTACAAGATTATTACAGAAAATGGTATAAACTGTTAACTTGGAACTTTAGAGGACAAAACCCCTTAACGCTTGTTTCTATACCAGCTAGGGGACAAGGGAGAAAATACAATAAAAAAGGGATAGATTCACAATGCTGTAAATCTCATAAATCAATATTAATTGATTCAGGGGATATTGCCAGTTGGGTGGTAAAAAATTAAGCCTCAATAGATATCCTTGGTGTCGCGAAATCAACTTTTTGGCTCCACTAGTGTGCCAGGCCAACCAGTATGAAGACTGGTAGCCCTTTGCTATTTCGCCTTCATTGGCGTAGCAACCCTTATAAGTCCTGAGACCAACCTACCAATCAACCACCAATGGCTTGCCTTTAGCCCCAGGCTTCTTCAGCGTGTGCCCCAGCAAGTACTGCCCCCTTCCTGAGCAGCACAGTCACTCCCGCGCTGCCCCACCCTCGCGACCCTTCACAAACACATTTAAGCATGCCCTGGCGAGTCCATCCCCCTTCTTGGGTGGCTATGGCACCTCCCGCACTGCATTCCGCTAGGGTTGGTGGCTATGCAGCTCATACTGGTAGCCAGCTGGCCAGGTTCCCACT
The DNA here is from genome assembly GCA_022478985.1 of Massospora cicadina. Lineage (NCBI taxonomy): Eukaryota > Fungi > Entomophthoromycota > Entomophthoromycetes > Entomophthorales > Entomophthoraceae > Massospora > Massospora cicadina. The sequence goes on from JAKSZP010007887.1 coordinate 186,467, forward strand.
GGTTCCTCATAAGGAGGAGGTATGGGTGCTGGCAGCGCCAGTCACTCCAGGTGTGATCACCTGCGCCTATTGGGGATATCCTATTCTATCTTCCCCACTCTAGTGGCTCTTGCTACTTCAAACAAATAGGGAAAGTAGGCAAATGAGAGATGTTTATTAGGAGGGAATAAACGACTTTTTATACTACTTTCAGGGCTACTGCGCCCAAAGACTCTTTGGCCAATCATCTGCCAGAAAACCCATCAGTCTCTTGATGCCACAATGATCTATCAGATTGGAAACTATATTTATTCATACTCATACCGAATCCCTCCAGATCTGCTCACTGATCAATGAATTAATATTAGGTCAATCTATCCTCAGCATAAGTCGCTGGTCGATCATATATAAACTCATAATTAAATAGGAATTCAAGCATCCTTGGCATGAGTCGCTGGTGCTCTGAATTAGGTGACAGAACCATTTTGGACGAGTTCATAACGGATTCATCAGCTTTCCTCTGGAAACTCCCACAACGACCTTCAGATGGCATTTTAGCGGCTAACGCAGCTTCTGTTTAACCTAAACTCAAACAAATATATAACATCTACTAGTATCAAACTAGGCGATTAGCTGGCAATTACACCTGACTTACTGAAACCCCTAATTTGATTACTATCAGAAGGATTCATCTGGTAAAGATTCCGACACTTGGCATTGTCCATGAAAAAAAGATAGTAATTAATCCTATCAATTAGTAATTAATAAAAAATTGGGAGTGGAGGCAGGATAATCCGCAGTAACATAATCTGGTGTATTGACATTAGCATCATGGTGATTCATCATAAACTAATTCACCAGAAAACATCAGCATTAAATCTTGAGGAATTAAAAACTTTTATTTTAAATAAAAGATAATACAGAAAATAGTATAAAATAAGTGGTTAGTAAGAATAATTCTGAAGAGTGGTAGCATAGTGGGGTGGTTCCCGCTCCACTCTAAGTTGGGTTTGAGCAAATAATGTTTGAAACCAGCACAGGATAAAAACTTGGTGCAGTAAATTGTCCCAAGGTCAACCTGCCTCATTTATTTTATTAGTAAGAATAAATTACAATATTTTTTATCACTTGACTAAACGTTCAATCACACAGGTAAGTGGGGTTTAGATGGTAACTAAGACAATGAGGCCATTAGGCAGGATAACATAAACATAAGAAATTATTTGATGCTTTTGGTTGTGCACTGGGTAAGAGTAGATTTTACCACAGACATCTTAATTTCTCCCTGGTGAGGATATAAAGCACCATAGGCAGCAATGTAATCTTTTTTATATTGGTGGATTGGTGGAAGGATTTTATTATACAAACTTTCAGGAATTTGAAAAGTGATATTCGTTCTGATAAGGTCATGATTGCTCAGTTTGATGGTATACTTTTGTCCAGCATGGAGTGGAATCTCATTGGAATCTAATGCTGATTCTGAGGTAGATCTAAAATACGTTGACACCTTTACAGCACCCATTTGAAGTAGTTCTCTTATTAGAATCAACATTCATAAATAAGTAAGGTTGAGAGATGAGATCAAGCTGGGAATGTGATTCAACCACCTTAGGCTCCATCAACTTTGCAGGCAAGATATCCATGTTATCACTTAGTATACTATACATACCTGGTGAAAAATAATTCATATCCTCATCTGATGCCTGCAAAGAAACCTCAGTAGGGTCAACCAAACACTTTGTAACCATGCACATCAGGCCATTTCATCATCTGGGGATTCTTTAGTATATTATAGTGGAACCAGTTGTCACCTACATCCAAAATATCGCCCCTTGAAGTTGGCTTTAAGACCATATTTTCTCATGAAAGAGGTACCAATATGTAGCTAAAAATAATAATGAGGTAAAGAGATGGCTGGAGCAGACAATAAGCTAGTACCAAACATCCATGGAAAGTAGCTATATGCTCCTAACAAGTGTGGCGCTTTGTCCCCTGGTGCCATATTTTTTACAATGAGTAAAAACATGCATAGTTTCCAGTCTCTTCAATAGCGTGAAAGAATCTACATTGTTGGGTGCCCACAGCCCATTATTGCCTGAACTGATATTTAGTACATACTAATATACCATAAGTACACTCAGCATGAATATCTGAGCTGATTAGCGGGTGAATGTCAAGAATATCTGCTTGATTCAGGTATATAGATAAATTTGATTTTCACCTGTGGAAGCGGTGGTATAACAAACTCAACTTGTTATATCCATAGGGGACATCCTAGTGATGAGGAAGCGGTCTGTTACATTTAAATTAATGACTAAGATTAACAAATTTTTGGTGGATGTAGAATATCCCTTTTCTACTCTGACGGAGCTTTTCAAAATCCTTATCAGTGGTCAAAGTCGGTAAATGAATAATTGAATCTTTCTTGGAAGGCTTAGTAATAAAAATACTGAAAGTGTGGGTGCTGAGATGGAGTTGAGTTATCATTCTATCAATGTTAGTATTGGAACCTAAATGTTAACGTAACCCAATAAGTTTTCTTGTGTGGCTTACAGGCATGTCAGAAAGTTATTTGAGCATAATAATGGCTCAGAACCTTGGCCACATACAATACTTGATCCTTTTAGTTAGAATAATTGGTGTAGGCTTAAACCTTCTTCAATGGGTTTAAAGTCAGTAGCAATAAAAGTGGTTTTCAGCCTATGTTCAGTTATTCCCCAACAACCTCATCAATAATAGTGCTTTTGACATTAACATAAGAAATATTGACTTCATTATCTTTGTAAATAATAACTCTAATTATATGGGTATAATAAATTTATCAGCGAGGCCAGTTTAGTATGCCCATTACTTTTTATCATTGAAATTATCAATAATAGAAGGTAAAGATATTTTCAAGCCAATCAGATCTGTGCAAATTAACTTGGTTATCTGGAGGAAAAGGCACTGGAGTAACTTGAGGGTCAGAGTTAATGGAGGTGGCGGCTGCCATCGCAGGGCTAATAGTAGCTCAGATAGGAGTGCGGCAGCTTTTTTGTTTGGCACATTAGCCTCAACTTCCTCCATAGTGTGATGAAATATTATAAACCATTTGTCAGACATTTCCTCACACATCTGAAAAATAGAAAAGTTTTGGGTCAAATTCAGCAAAAAAGGAGAAATTTTGGCCATTTATGATTTTGTGATGTTACTAAGAGAGACTTTGAAAATGATGATAAAAATGATATTAATGATATCGGCCAAAAGACCCCAGCTGTTTCTCAGTGGAACCCCATTAATTGAGATTACAACATTTAAAAACAACTATGGACAATAAACATAAAATGAGCAGTCAGTTTACTCTGATCATATGGTGGACTGTGGGGTGACCATCGGAAGGCATGTCCCAAGGCACAACTAGGACTTCTATAGCACATATGAGGGGACCACCACCTTTTATAGGCGTGGCAGGGGTCCCCATGGCGCAAAAGATTTCGCAAACGGGGATTGGTTGAAGTATATTAAATTGTTACCTCATGGGCACGTTTTAGCTAATAGTAATTCCCCTGTATCATTCAGCCAAAATGAAGCAAGTATTCTGAGCTTCAATAGATTGTTTTATCATATTTACTAATTTAGATGGTAACAAGCTGTAACAAACTTACTAGTAAATTCCCTCTGACCCTTGATACTGTTTAAATATGGATTGGTCAAATATTGATGGTATCACTTTTTCTTTCTTACCCACGTTACTAATAAAAAGCCTAAAAACCGAAGTTCTTATTAGTGTAAATTTATTAATTTATTAAAACTTTTGTGGGATCAAGCGGCTTTAGCACCAGCGAGCACAAATAAGCTGAATTCCTAAAAATCGATGCTCACTACAGGGGACACTTGTATGCTGAAAAAATTACCAAAAATGGAGGCTTCAACAATGAATAACCCTCCCACTTTTCCTCTTCACATATAATCACATTTAGTTGCTCTGGAAAAGCAACTAACAAACGCTCTATCCCGACTCAATGAACTTGAGCAGCGCCATAAAACCATATTTTAAAGACAAGTAAATCCCTAAAGAAGGGAGTATTGCTACTGTTTTGTTTGTTTATGAAGCTGCCATGGATGGTGCTAAGGAAAAACAAAAAGTTCAACACATCCTTCTTTGTTTAATCTGCCTAGCGCAAGAGATGATAGTTCCTTACCAAAACCCTTTGTGCACCTGGCAGAGGTGAAAGGGGCTCTTTTGGCTGAATTTTTATCAAAGAAGAGTCTACACAGGGAAAAGAGGACTTTATGCGCCTTAGCATGTATGAGGGTGAATCTCACATTGCCTTTGCTGAATGCTTTTACCTTGTTGCGCAAAGGTTGTCAAACTTTAACATGCTCACCCTTGATGATGCAATCGCCGCCCTGTTAACTGGTTTAGCTTTTCAGTCGTCTCTAGCTAGGCATCTCATCTCTTTGAAACGTTACTAAAAACCATCCATGGCATCAAGGAAGCTTTGTTAGATGTGACAGAATAGCATTTATGTGCCACAAAAGATGAAGCTGAGGTGAACCCTTAGCCTCTAAACATTGTGTAGTTTACACCTGTTAAACCGTTAGGAGTGAGCCCACCTGTGCCTATCTTCCCTGAAAAAACTGCTTTGTTAATGCCATTTAAAAAGGATAGTGCTTCTTCTTATGATTCAGAGTCCTGTAAGGTAGCTAATACCATACTCTTGCACAAGCGCACCAAAACCTCTGTGCCTTCCACCCAGCCCAGCAGGTAAATGCTGCCCCTAAGGCTACCCAATCTTTTGTGGCCGTCTCTCCTGCCTCCATCGTGGCCTTGCCCATTGTTGAGAATACCCTTGGAAGGATTCTGAGGGAGGAACAATGGCGTTTATTACTACATATTGGGAGCCCCCATATAAGTAGATGTGCCTGATCTTTTGAATGCTGGAGGAGTAGATGAGACCACCATACCTGAGGAAACGTACCTCAGCCAAATTCTAGGCTGTCCAAAATTTATTGACACTGTCAGCGATGGTGACCAATTATTAGCTAACTTGATTCGCCCTCTTCAGCGGGTTCATACAATAAGATCCATCATGGATAAATACCCTGAGACTGCTAAAAAGTTAACCTCCACCTTCCGGCTTAAGGAGGTGTAGATTTGGCACCTAACTTTGGAGGAACGCCCACTAAGGTTGGAGTGGTCATTCAAAAGGTCCGAATACTGGCCATCCTGGACACTAGCTCTCAAGTTAACGTGATCTCCACTAAGCTTATCAAGAAGATAAAGCTAGCGCAAGACTTGTATTACACGCAAGAATTTGAAACCCCAGGAACAATAATACCTGTGCGATTGGGACATACTCTTCCCTTCCCATTTTCATTGGGAAGCTTATTTTATCAGCCCCTGCTGTGGCTTTGGATAACAACGCATAGGATATTCTCATCGGCACTCTATTTATGATTGAGTATGAGGAAATAATCAACATTAAGCAAAACTCCTCTCTTTACTCAAATAGGAAGTCCCATTAGTCTTATCAAATAAAAAACTCAGCAAGCATGAATACTCTTGCCTTCTCGAATACCCCTTTGTAGCTATAACTTTGCCTTTTTCCACTTCTGGGCATAACAAAAAAATTCTGTAATTCAGTGGATGCTAGGGAAGGTATCTCTTTCTATGCTGCAGATGAGGTTTTGATTAAGCCTGGTGAACAACGAGTGTTTGACACAAAAATCATGCTTCAAATCCCACACCACTGTTTTTTGCACCTTATAAATAATGAGGGCGTTAGTCCCTTGGAACCTCAGATATTGACTGGCATTCTTGACCCAGCTTACCAGATGCCCATTACTCGCTATTGGGGGACCTAACCTCAAAGGAAATAGTTGTAAAAAAACACCAGGAGGTTGGCAGAGGCTTGTTAGTCCCTATGGAGGACATTGAACAAATTCACTCCATTGTCTCTATGATGAATATGGGCCTACCAACGGATAACCTGGTATGTACCTTACTCAACGTCCATATCTCAGATGAGCTGACCCCAGATGAGCTGGAAAAAGTTCACACTCTTCTCATTGACTATAGCGATATATTCTTCAAATAAGATAATGACTATGGCCACATGAAGGGCTGGTGCCACTTTATTGATGTGGGTGATGCCCACCCATTCAGTCAAAACCTTACCGCTTACCAAAGGTGGAAGAACAGAAAATGAGGACAGAGCTTCAGCAGTTACTATATGCAGGGTTGCTAGTTCCTTCCCAAAGCCCTTGGTCTTCCCCTATTTTGCTAATAAAAAAGATAAACGGATGTCATTAGATTGCATGAACTACCGCAAGTTATTTAACCTCACAAAAAAGGATAGCTATCCCCTCCCTCATATTGATGATGCCCTGGCACAACTCTCTGGATCTAACTTCTTTTACACCAACTTAGCTAGCGGCTATTGGCAAATGGACCTTTCTCCACATGATCAGGAAAAATGCGCCCTTATTTGTAGTGAAGATCTCTTCCAATCCTCACGATTACCTCAAGGTTGTGCAATGCATCTACATCCTTCCAGCGTACTATAGATCATATTATGCAGTACCTGAATTAAAACTGTGTCATTGACTACCTCGATAACATACAGTATTCTCAAAAAATTTTAATGAACATATCAATCCCTGAAGGATGTATTTCAAAGGCTACGTAAGTCAAATTCTAAGTTAAAGCCCTTGAAGTGTACCTTTTTCCAAAAGAAATTTGATTTCCTGAACATTACATCGTTAAAAAATTCAATTAAACTAAGATAAGGTTGAAACAATCTCAAAAATGCCTCACCTAAAATTTAAGGGAAGTTCAGGTATTTCTAGGGATGATGGGATATTACCATCAGTTCATCCCTAAGCTTTCCAGCTTAGCTTTAAAAAGAGTGTCTATAACTCTCCTGTTCCCAGAGTGGTAGTGCTTAGTGCACAAAGCCAACGCCAGGGAACTAGCCATTAGTTTAAAAGTGACTAAAGCCCAGCGGAGAGTGTTGAAGCAATAATTACTTATCAAGAAAATTGCGATCATGATAGCAAACAACACACCAAAAATGATGCAGTACACAAATTGAAAGGAGACAAACATCTCAGGTTAAAAAGAACATGGTAGACCCAACGGTACATGAGTTAAATTTTGATGTAATTTAGAATAAAGTGGTTAACGTAGCGTGAGACCTCCTCAAAGAGGTCTGCGCACAGGTTTTCTAGAGAAAACATAAGGAAAATGGGAAAATGGAAAAGGCCTATTAGGAAAGCCAACCAACAAGAGTGTTGGTAATGGGAAACAGAATTAAACTACGTCAGGGATATATGGGGTTCGCTGAAGTGGGCCCAAGCATGGACTCACCAATAGGCAAACACTACCATCCAAATTGGTAGAAACACTAAAACTAACTTCACTCGAGTAATAGATTGAAGTTGGATCTGACCTGAACGCGTTATTTTGTAATTAGAATGGATTTTGAACCCCAGTTCCTCAATAAAATAGTGCCATCGTGGTTAATTAAATATATCGATTGTTTTAATGCCTGGGCTGATGATCGGGATTGGGCATTTGGCACATCACTAATACCAATATAGACATAATTTAGCTTATACCCAGCGTTGATTTAATGTGTGCATGAGGTCAGAGAGGGCCTGAAGCTTCACCTTCTGGGCCTCCGGTCACCCAGCCTTATCCTTAGGGTCAGTCCCCACTATGGTGTCATTCAACTATGACATTACTCTCTCCTCCCAATGGGGCTCAACCCCCATCCAGGGTCTTGCACAAGGGAAAAGTTTTTGTGGGCAGGGGCCAACTTCATGGAAATAACTGTCGGTTTGGGTTGAGATCCAGAAGCATGGGGGAAACTCTTGTGGAAGGCTTCAATCAGATCTTGGGCATGCACACAGTTGCATGCTGGAACCCAACTGTTTTTTGCAGCGTCAAAACCCTTCCAGGATACCAGGTACTCAAGTCTTCTCATAACACGAAGGGAGGCTACTATTTCCTCCACTTCCCAATCTGGCCCCCCATCCATGAGATAGGCCCCAGGAGACTCTGGTGGGGGCCCTCAAACAAAACAGTTTGCTCTCATGAAACACAGAGAAGATCCAAAATGAAATAGGAAGATCTAGCTGGTATGAGCCATGGCCTACCTTTCTAACAACGCGGTAGGGGCCAATCCTCTTGGGTCTCATCTTCTTGCATGGGTGCTTGATATGAATGTTATGAGCGTCAAGCATCACGAGATCCCCTTCCTTGTATGCAGGACCCACTCGGCGCTTCCCATCAGCGTTCTCATTATAAACTTGCATTGCCGCATCCAAGCTTATGGAAGCCCCCTGGTGGACCTTCTTGATAGTCTTGGCGAAGTCCACCACCACTTCAACCTTAGACCCACAGCTGGGCTCCATGTTAAAGGCGGGGTTAAAGCCATGGGTGGTGAAAAAGGGGAACAGCCAATTGAAGAATGCAACGTGTTTTTGTAACTAAATTGGGCCATAGGAAGGTGAGAGTCAAATCTGAATGACCTGCGGCAGTGAACACCGCAGAAAAATGCTTCAAGTCTTGGTTCACTCATTCAGTCTGCCCAACTGATTAGAGAGAGAGAGAGAGAGAGAGAGAGAGAGAGAGAGAGAGAGAGAGGGTCATAGGAAGTTGAATAGCAGGGGCAAATCTGAAGAGTCTTACGCAACTCTTCCCAAAAGATGGAGGTAAACTGGGGTCCCCGGTCACTGATTGTCTCTTGGGGAACCTCATGGAGGGCAAACACATGAGTGACAAAGAGCCTAGCCATCTTGGTCGTGGTTATTGTTGTTCTACAGGGAATAAAGTGTGCAACTTTGTAAAGCAGTCCACCACCACAATGATGGCATCATAATCATCATAGACAGGTAATTCCACAATTAATACAATAATAGGGAAGTCCAGGACTCTTCAGCCTTTTGGATGGGTGCCAACAGCCCCGCTAAAAGTTGCCAATTGGTTTTCATCTAATTGCAGATCAAGCACTCTTTACAATACTGCCCCACCTGATCAGGCAAGCCCTTCAAATTGTACGTGTGTCATATTAACTCCAACGTCTTTGCTTTACCAGGATGACCAATGGTGATACCATCATGATGGTCCTGGATTATTTCCAGGCGCAGTGGTCCAGCAGGAACCCATAGGCGCCTCTGAAACCACACCATCTCATTCTTCACGGGATAGCCCTGGAGAGATATTCTTGATTTAAAGCGTTCTTAGCAAGTATCATAGTATATTTGGCTGCTAGAGGCTGAGAAAGGACTACCTTTCTGAACATACTATATTCATCCGCATTTTCCAGAGGGGCAAGCGCTGGCCCGCTGGCCGGGGGAGAGGGAAGCTGGGACACAAATTAATTTGGCGAAATCATCAACTGTGTGTTATGAACTTCCACCTCCTTGGGATCGGGCGCTAAAGCAGGGTTGTGGCTCAAAGCATCCGCCAAACCATTATCCATGCCCTTGTTAATTTTATAAGTGAATGCAAATTGGGCAAGGGTCTCATGCAACGGGTCTGCCGTGGGGTTAGGACATAAGTAGCGCAGTAGTACAGCAAGGCACGGTGGTTGTACGTACCTGGAAAGGTTGGGATGAGCCATGAAAGTGGTGACGCCAATAAGTCAGCGCCTCCACCGCTGCCAGTAACTCCTTATCATAATCGGCGTAATTCAACTCTGGCAAAGACAATTTCTTAGAAAAATATCCCGCCAGATGCTCTATTTCATCTTCGCCTACTTGTAACAAGGCAGCCGCTATGGCGAAGTTGGAGGTATCCATAGACACAATGAACCCTTTGGAAGGGTCGACATGGAGAAGGACAGACGTGTACAGCAGGGTGCAAAACTGCTTGATAAAGCATCCTCCAAAACGGAGGACCACTGAAACACTTTGCACCGCTAGCCTTATATATAGTTGCTGCCACCTTGGAAATATTTGGTGTGAACTTCTTGAGGAATGTATGTGTCCCCAAAAAGATTCTCTATTCCTTGACTGAGTTGGGGGTGGGCCACTCAGAAATCGCCTTCTCCTTGTCTGGAGTTATCATGTTTCCTTGGTCAAACATGACGTTTCCCAGAAAAATGATCTGGGACTTGAAAAATTCACACTTTCTTATCTTCAGCGTAATGCTGGCTGCCTTTAACCTCTCCACTACTTGTTAAATGTGTATTGCATGGAACTCATGGTCAGGGGAAACCCCAGAATGTCGTTCATGTAGGCAACCGCAAAAACCCCTAACAAGTCCCCCAAAGCTGCATAAATGTGGCTTTGAAAGGTATCAGGGGCATTTTAAGCCCAAAAGACATAACCTGAAACTGGAAAATTCCTTTTCTGGTGCAGAATGCGGTTGTAAAGATTTACTGATGGTTGTTATTGGTAAGAAGCCCTAGTAACCTTTTTACTGCACAGGTTCAGTTTTCTCGTGCACTTTATCACATTGTATAGTAGAAAGATTATCGTTCAATAATAGTATGAGGACTATTATCAGTAGTTGAGTATGAATTCTTATATTTCGGCCCAACGCCTGGCCAGGATTCGCAATTAAATACTTGTGATGTCATACTCATAGGGATTTGTTCCCTTATTCTGTCTAACCCAATCTTTGCTGAGATACCCTGGTGACAGTCTCTTTGGTCCAACACACAGTCAGCAGTTATCCCTGATTGTGACTCCTTCTTCTCTAAATCCCCTCAGAATCTTTACTCTTTTCTCTATGAGTCTTCCAATTATCGCACACATCAGTAATATCCTTGAGACAGAATAGCACAATGGAAGCAGATGATAGTTTACTCTTTAAACTATATCCTAAATGGATAATCCTTTTTTATCTGTTGTATTATCTCCTGTATTATTTGTCATATTGTCTGTTAATTATTATACTGATTCTAGGAAATTTATAGTGGGGATTCAGTTGTCTAACCCTCAGTTGAAACCTCTTCAATGAAACAGCAGCTATTGCCATTGAATCACCTATCCTATCTCAGCAGCGACGGTCTTCCCATCCTGGGTAGGATTCTTTTGTTGGACATCCACAAGACCTAAATGGAAAGAGTTAAAAATGTGTCCCTAACACTTTCTTCTCAATCCAACCAAACCAAACATATTTGGCTAGCAACATGATTAGGTAATGAGACTTATTACCCATTAAAACAGGTCGCACACTAACTGATCGATTTTCTAGTTGCAGATGGCATCAATCACCTCGCAATTTGCTATTCATTCCCAATCAGTTGGTGATGAAACCTGACCAATCCCAATCAGTACACATTATAGTTAATCACTATCAGATGCCCCTATTTCATTGGCAACTCCACCCAATGAGATCTTAAGTATTAGTCTGGATTGATCACTAATGGATATAACCAGTCGAATATCCCAAAATCCCCCAAACTGTAGTTACTCCAAACCTGTGCCAACTGATTTCCAATTCACTTCGCCTTAGGGAATTTTCCCCTAGCGATTCCAGGTAATCTAGCAGGCTGGGAATATGGGTAAAAATCCCAACACATCCCCCCTATTGCCTAGATTTCCAGCGAGAAAAGGACTGGGGCAAGAGAACACCGCTTTGGACACTTGGTTGAATACTTCATTGGTTCAAGCGGTGTACACTCATCAATACTCAAAGCTGCTTGGGACAACCTTCAGTATATGGCGCTCTTCCTCTTCCTCCTCGGTACTGCCTTCTTAGAGTGTGGTCCCCACAATCTACTGTCATACCAGGCTGACCGATTTATTCATGACTATATTAGTCCCTGGATCCAGTTTTCCCCCATCAGGGCATATGACCCGCTGTCATATTCAGGATTCTTGGTCTGGCATCCTTGATTTCCTGATTTCTCCTTATCCTAAACAAGAGACTCTTGCCATTGATATTCATTTCTTGGCTCAGTTAAGAATACTTTTTTTCTATTTGCCCTGGTTATTTCTCTCGAAACCTCTTACTCAAGTCATTCTTAATTCTTCCCTTGGAGAGCTTATACCATTAATCCTTAGGATAATTTCTCCAAAATTGGAGCTCAATGAATTCTAGAGTGCATAATGTCAACTTCCATATAAGTCCAACATCCCCCCTCTTGTCCAGATAATATGTCAAATTCCAAGTTGCGATACCAGCAGCTTCTGAATAGTTTGTCTGAACAAGACCTCCGTCTCTTCCAGCAGATGAGTAGGGATGCATGGCAGAACCTCTTCTATGGTCCTTCCAGGACTCATACGCCTAGTCTGGCACCAGCAACTAGTCCTTCTGTTAAATTATTTATATGGTATCTAGTCCCTCCAAAACCAGGATTGCAATCATATTGAACAATTCTCGACTAATTCTTCCACTGCTGTCAATTCCAGAGCTGGACTTAAAAACTCTCCTGGATTCAGCTCCTTTTGCTGATGCACCAACCATCATCATAGATTCTCCAGAGATTATGCCGTTTGCTCTTGATTGCTCATTTCTTGCCAGGTTGGACCAGCTTCCTGAGTTCCTCTTCCAACTTGGAGAATATTACAAACCTACTGTTCTGGCTACCAAGCTTTCCATTAGTAACAGTATTCACTTCGAGCTCCCCTACGCTGAACTCTGAGATCAAGTCACCAAGGCTAATTCCCTAGCGTTGAATCCCTCTGATCTTGTTAACATTCTGGATCAGGATACCGCAACTTATGCTATTCGCTTTGCTGGCCAAGTTCTTTGCGTTGACCCACAAAGCTTCTAGCCTCGCCTGGGTTCCACCGTTCATTCAGCTTTAGCTTCAAAGAGGCCTGTAGTCTATGCTTGCAGGATGCAATCTGCTCCCTGCATGATTATATCTTCTCTGGCACTTCCCATTAGTATCTTCCACTGATGGCGTTGATAGGGGGCATGATTAGGCAACCCCCATCAAGCATCCCTTGTTTGTTGCCAGCTCATATGTCTGGTATTTTTATTTAAGCCCATTGCCGGCGCCAAAACTAATCTTCCAGCTCCAGTACCAGATCAGGATTACTCAGGGTTATCCGCCAATTGCCTCTTCTTATACTGTTGATTTCCTCCCCACTCCAGGGTTTTGCAATTGGCTTCATCTGACATCTAAATTTCCCTTCCCCTAGTCACTTTCTCACAGGACTCTGCGTCCGCTCAAAGAACGTGGTTTCATGTATGTCTAGCCCTCTCTAGCATCCAATCTCACATTGATTTTGATGGGCTGTTTATTCCTACCATGATCCAACCTCCAGCCCCTAAGAGGCGACATAGGCAGAATCATCCCCATACCGAGGACCATTAATAAAAATCTAAAATAAAAAGTTATATTGTTTTTTGCTCTATGCTGGTTATAATCTTTTTCAATATCTTTTATCAAATTTTTAACTTTATTATTCTTTTTCTTATTGTATTGACCTTGTTTTGGTTCAGTGGTCCATCTTTTTTCCCCAAACTGGGTCCTGGGTACTTAAACCTGCCAGTTTTCTATGGTTCAGAGGTCCTTATTTGGACTTAACCATCTAGATTGGTTCAGAGGTCCTTTTTTCAGACTTGACCTAATCATAAGAACATTACTAAATTAATGGTTCATCAGTCCTTCGGGAACTCTTTTATTTTTTTCTTTGATACATCACTTTAGGTACTTATTATGGACTTGATTACAACTCTTCCATCCAAGAGATTATTGATGGAGTAGGCATCGGTTGCCAACTTGGCGATCCCTTCAAATAGACCTGACCACAATGCATCTAATCTGTTTCTTCTTCTGAAACCATGCATATCACAATAGGCAACTCTTTCCCCTATTTGATATTCTGCTAAGGCTGGTCAGTTCTTGTCATCCGTTTATTTCACTCATATCCTTTTCTTCAACGTTGTATCAAATGCTTACGATTGCATATTGATCAGAATATTTGTCAGTCAGTTCAAATATTGCTTGGTACTCATCCCCAACATAGGTTCCACCACCAAATATAAAATATGCAGCAAAGAGGCCTTTCTCCCATACAACAACTCAAATGGCGTCTTTCCCATCACCGTATGATGATTAATATTGTAGGTAAACATCACCAAACTCAGGTATATTCCCCACGTGGAAGTTCTTCCTATGACCAGCTTCCTCAGCGTCGCAGCCAGTGTTCTATTTGCTCGTTCTACCAGTTCCGTTCATCTCCAGTCAGTAGGGTACAGACACAATTCCTCTTATCCCCATTATCTCATTCAATCTTGGGATCACATGAGACATGAAGTTAGTCCCATTGTTGCTAAGCAGGTCCTGCAGACATCCATGCCAGTATACTACTTGATCCAGGATGAACCTCGCGGTACTGGTAACGTCTACTTTCATTAGGGCCTTTATTTCAACACATCTCATCAGATGGTCGATGGCAACTATAATGTACCTGACTCCCTGTGCTCATTGTCAGCAGTCACATCACATTAATGGACACCATGTGCCAGGCAAATACAGGGCGAACCAGTCAGTATACAGTTGTATTATTATGTGGTTTGTGCAGCTGGCACTCCACACAACAAGCTAGATAATCTGCTACATCATAGTTGATGGATTCCCAGTAATAGTACTGGCAAATATGATTGGTTGTTTTCCTCAGGCCTCCATGCCTGACAGCCTTGTGAGCTGCTTGCAATTTAGCTGCTCTTTCCAAAAACTTTGGGAATAATAACAGTTTACCGTTAATTGTCTTAAATACTTGTCCATCCATGGTCTTGGTGTTTTCCATCGCTTTACAAAGTGTATCTTGGATTTCTTGTGGCTCATTCTCAATTTTTCTGTCGACCATTATCTGGAATAGCTCATCCACCTGCAGGTATACCATCTGGAAAATTGGCAGCTGAAATAAGCCATCCGCGTTCTGGTGAGAAGCCCCCGCTCAGTGGACAATCTCATAGTCATATGCCTGGAGCTTAAGTGCCCATCGGGCTAGTCATCCTTCTGGCTCTCTTAAATTGTGCAGCCAATTCAGCAAAGAGTGGTCCGTTACCACCTTAAAGTGCATTCTATGAATGTACACATGAAACTGCTTGCATGTTTAAATGACCACAAGGCATTCCCACTCAGTCACGGTGTAGTTCATCTCAGCAGCTGAGAGTGTCTGGCTCATATACGCCACCAGATGTTCGTCCCCAAGTTCATCTACTTGGCTTAGTATGGCGCCAATCGCCATCAATGAAGCATCGGTTTGAATAATAAACTTCCAACCAAAATTTGGATACTTTAGAATTGGCGAATCTATTAAATACTGGCATAACTCATTGAAGGAGACCGGGCCACTCCAACTATACAAATCCTTTTTTGAATCCTTCAATAAATGGAATAATGGCTTGGCTGTTTGGGCGAAGTCACAAATAGTTCTTATGTAGTATCTGACCATCCCAAGGAACACTTGGATGTCTTGGAGACTCTTCAGTACAGCCATCCATTCTATGTCTGCTATCTTTTGGGTTTGCAGCTTCAATCTACTGGGAGTTGATTACGAACCCCAGATATTCCAACTCTTTCTTAAAAGAGTGGCACTTCTTTGGCTTGATTTTCAGGTTAGCCGCAGACAGTCACTTAGATAATTCTTCCAAGTGGTGTAGTTGATCATTAAACGTCCTAATGAACACGTTTATATCAACCAGATTTACCAGGATGCACAACAACTTCAAGTTGCTTAGTATCTCATCCATGGCCCTCTGGTACATTGCAGGCGCATTACATAGACCCTGGGGCATCCTCATCAGTTGGTATAGCCCCTGCGCAGTAATAATCGCACATTTTTCCTGGTCTTCCTTTGGCAAAGTCGATCTGCCAATATCCTGAGATCAGGTCCATCGCGGAGAAATACTTCACTTCTCCCAAACGATTTAGTGCATCATAAATCCTCGGTAGGGGATGCAAATCCTTCTTTATAATTTTATTGAGCCTACAGTAGTAAATCACCACCCAGTTGGATCCATCCTTTTTCTTCACGATCAGAATCAGACTCTCCCAGGGACTTGATGATGAAACTAGAAGCCCATGATTCACTAGTTTGCTGATTTCATTTCCACTACCGCTTTGCCAGCTTTTGATCACTGGATCAGTCTCATTCTAATCAGCAAAATTTCCTCGTGTCAACCTTGTGGAGCATGTCTCATGCGCATCCCAAATCATGATTATCCTGAGTGGACACTTTCCGATATTTTTTGAATAATTCAAGCACCTCCTCTTGCTGGCCTTCCAACAGATCAGTGAGCTGCTCTTGATCAACTAATAGGTTGATACTTTTGGTTACCCCTCTGGTAATCCCATCTCATTGATAGTCCCAAAATTGTGGAATCTTTTTAATTTGACCATCAATATTAGATGAAAGAATGTGATGATCTTATTCCTCTTGATCTTCATCAGTTTTCCAATTAAATTCGCCAGGAGAACTTAAATATTTTCAAGGCCCAGCATTATTATCCCAGGAGCCACCCATGGCTCCACTCTGGACTTCTTCCAGGGGCTTCAAACCTCCTCATACAACAGCTCAGGTGTCTCCAATGTCAACCCTGTGTCAACTATCATCTGTGTTTCTGGTGGTATGGTCCACTCGTTCTTGATCCTCAGTGGAATTCCCCAGTTCTCTATAATTTCCGCTGGCATTTTGCATCACTCTCTACCAACTAATTGGTACCAAATTGGGACAATGCCATCATTGTATATTAAATTGATGAAGTTGTTTCTCCAATTCAGTGGAGTTTCACCATCCTTCTGATATATAAATGATAACGTCTGACCCATTATGGTCATCATATTGTTCTTGAAGTTACATTTAACTCCAAATTTGCGTAGAAACTCCATTATGATCCAAATAATGTAGTTTTGGTTGGCCAAAACTATTACTGGTGTAGATACCATCATCGACCTGAATCATAGTGGCAACGTGCTATACTTTCCACAGGAGATGCTAGTATTCGGCCCAGCTGTCCCATATTCCTTCTTGTGTTCCAAGTCCAGCGAAATCTTCATCCTCTTTACCAACTTGGTTGAGACAATATTGAATGACACTCCGCTGTCAACAATCAGCCTCACCCACACTCGATTCACTTATATGTCTATAAATGTATACTCAAAGTATTGTAATATAGTGTTTATTGAGTGAATAGCGGCATTATTAACCAAATCTAGGGTGTGAATAATTTGCGCTGATAAATCAGGAAATAGTTCTTTTATCACGCTGAAGGGGATTGACAAGTTGGCCTCGTCTAATTGGACTTCAGGTAATTCTTCAGAATTCTCAGCGGTTCAAATCTTGTCCACCAGTTGTTGGGCATATGGCTGGGCAACTTCCTTGATTATCTTGGGGTTGCTCTTCTTCACCCTTGCTCTGGTCATGGCATTTTCATCCAAATTAATCACTTGATACAGCTGATCCTGCTCATCATCCACAAACAGACCACTGATATCAATTTCTTTGATCATAATGTCAGGAGGAACAGGTTTATCCGCAGCTCTAGAATGTTCACCATTTAGGCTGCGGGCCCTATTCCCTATTCCTTGGAGGCTGCTGACTCCTTTGCCTAGAACATGTTGATATGATACTTTGGCTTATTACAGTGCAAGGCAAAATGTCCTTTCCTGTCACATTGGTAGCAGACCTTTTCCTTCTTGTTCAACTATCTAGATTCTTTGGGCTTATTCCCTGGCACGTTTTGATTGGTTGTCTCTTTAATTCATTCGTTTCCATTCATGGGATTTGGATTGCTTGCCAGATTAGATTTGAATCTTCTATTTGAGGCATCAAATGTCACTCCCAAAATCTTCAAATTATCTATCATTTGCGAGGTAGTTATTTCTATTGCGAACATGGAAGACATCATGGGATAAAACCACAATAGGGATGAAGTGCTTCTTGCAAGGCGAATCTAGCATCAAAGTCGTTTAATACTTTCAACCCAGCCAGGATCTGTGACTCCTGGTAAAACCGATCCATGAAGCTAGCTAGAGACTCATTAATATGGAACTGGATTCCCATAAATTCCTGTTTGCACTTTGACATGTGCATTGGACTCCCAAACTCTTTCATGAAGGCTGCTTTTGCCTCAGCATACAACCAGCTGTCCCCCTCCAGGTGCTGTAACATTAAGCTTTGACAGTCAGTGTCTAGGCAATTCATGACCATCAACGCCTTTTGATGATCCCCGTAGCCATTCATGGTCATGTCAAACAGTCTGAAAAATGCTGGTGCGTAATCCTAATGGAAAGTTGGCAATTTCAGTGTTGTCTAAATTCCTCTGAGTTATTTCTGGCCAATTTTCTCAGTTTGACCACTTGGCTAACTTGAGGAGTGACTTTGGGCGTCATCTCTGAAAATGGCAGCAAAATTTGGTTGCATGTTCCTTGGGGTATTCGACTTCCCAAGTATCATGTGAGAATCTCTTTCTTCATATCACTTGCCATATTGGGCTCACAAGCACATTTGTGAGCTTTAAGTTCCTTCACCTGTTTAATTAATCTCTCTATATATGCACCAATATTTATTAAATGAACATGATACGTTATCACTCCATTTTCTGCTATATGACCTCTTGAATAAGGTCCCCATCTTCTTCTTCAATGAAGTTACTTTCCCAAGTAACTTGTTCCTAAAGCTTGTAACATTCTATATCCTTTCTTCAACCTTGGCGACTCATTCTTCCAAGGCTGTTTTCCTGATAGTCCACGAAGTTTGGAGCATTCTGGTTTACAGTGGGTAACTCATTCCACAGTTTGCATAGATCGTCTTTATATGACATTCTTATAAATTCTGCAAAACAACCACCCCTGTAGTGAGCACAAACTATTAAAAATTTACTGATGGTTGCTATCAGCAAACAACCCTAGTAACCTTTTTACTGCACAGGTTCAGTTTCCTCGTGCGCTTCATCATGTTGTATAGTAGAATAGATTATTGTTTGATAATAGCATGAAGACTATTATCCGTTGTTAAAGTATGAATTCTTATAATCTGGCCCAATACTTGGCCAGTATTCCCAATTAAATACTTGTGATGTTGTACTCCTAGGATTCGTCCCTTATTCTGTCTGACTTGATCTTCGCTGAGATACCCTGGTGACATTCTCTTCGGTCCATCACACAGTTGGCAGCTATCCCTGATTGTGACTCTTTCTTCTCTAAATCCCCGCTCAGATCTTTACTCTTTTCTCTAAGAGTCTTCTAATTATCGCACACAGCAATAATATCCTTGAGACAGAATAGCATAATGGAAGATGATGATAACTTACTCTTTATGCTCTAACCTTAATTGATGATCCTTTTTTATTTGTTGTATTTTCTCCTGTATTATTTGTCATATTTATCTGTTTTTATTATACTGAATCCTAGGAAATTTATAGTGGGGATTCTGTTGTCTAACCCTCAGTTTAAACCTCTTTAATGAATCGTCAGTCGTTGCCATTAATTCACCCATCCTCATCTCATCAGCAATGGTCTTCCCCATCCTGGTAGGATTCTGTCATTGGACATCCTTGAGACCTAAACGGAAAGAGTCAGAAAATGTGTCCCTAACATTTTCCTCTCAATCCAAGCAAATCAACCATATTTGGCGAGCAACCTGCTTAGGTAATGGGACTTATTACCCATTAAGGCAGGTCGCACACCAACTGATCATTTTACTAGTTGCAGATGGAATCACTCACCTCGAAATTTCTATTTATTTCCAATCAGTCAGTTGTGAAACCTGACCAAATTCAATCGGTACACCTGATAGTCAATTTTTATCAGATGCCCCTATTTTGTCAGAAACTCCGCTTAATGAGATCTTAAGTATTTGTATGGATCAATCCCTGATGGATATGACCAGGCGAATATCCCAAAAACCCCCAACTCTGTAGTTACTTCAAAACTCTGGCCAACCAATTTCCAGTCCACTTCGACTTAGGGAATTTTTCCCTAGCGATTACAGGTAATCTAGCAGGCCGGGAATATGGCAAAATTGTCAAACAGCGATTAACCACCCTTGTCCCATTTAAATTCGAATCTGATTGAACGCATTGAGGTAATCCAACCTGTAGAAGACTTTAACCTTCTCCACATAGCGAGCTCCTGTGAATCCAAAGGGATGGGATGTAGGTCTGGTACATTAACGTTGTTGAGGTTCTCATAGTAAATTCATGAGCTCAGAGTACCATCAGATTTCTCAAAAAAGAGAAGGGGAGAGCAAACAGGAAACGTCCGCTGAAAAATCGCGCCTTTGGCTAACTGCTCCTTCACCCACACATCTAAAACCTCTTTCTCCCAGATAGTCAAGGGAAAATGGGAGAAGAAATCTGCACTAGATCCAACATGAGTTTGAAGTATAAGTCATACGTGGAATGATCAGGTAGTGCGTCAGCTGAAGCTGCATCAAAGGAAGTTTCCAAACCCTCCAAACAAGATACTAGGGGAACTAACACAGTTTGCTTCAGCATAGAGGCAAGGCTAAGGGTGTGAAGGTGGGGCCAGTGGGGCAAGTCGCCCTGAGCATCAGCCACTGACAACGGAATAACAAGTGTGCAGCATTTCTTTACTGTTAGGGAAAGGGTACACTCTTTCAAGTTGTTTTTAACATCAGACTTCCGCCACCACTCCACACCTAAAATGATAGGGTACATGAGGTTTTTGATAACTTGGAAGTGAATAAACAAGTTGTATTTGCCAACCTGATAGTCCACAGTCCCAACGACCTTCAGAGTGGGAGTACCTTGGGACCCCCTCCCCTAACCATACCACCGGACAAGTAATGCAGCCCAAGGTAGTCGGCTAGGCTCAGATCCATAAAGTTTTCCGTGGCACTAGTATCCACCAGAATAGTGGTGCTGAATTTTCCTAAAGGGGAGGAAAGGATAGCAGTCACTAGAAAATATCCAGAATGGTCTTTATTAAAGCTGAAACGCCAGTAAATCACCACCAAACTCTTCATTTGGCAGTAACATGTCACCCTGGTGTGATTTTGAATCAAATAATGGAGAATGATACTTGTCCACTCTTACTACTAGGCCACATATCCCACCATATCTTCAGCAGGGGCATAAATATTCTCATATTGTAAGCGCAGTTCCTTTTCAATTTCCTGAGTGCTGTGAATCATGGAAGAGGTCAGACGGGGACTTTCTGGGGTAATTTGGTACAGAGGAATAGAATCCTTCTCTGAGCCATGAGAGAGCAAATATGATTCAAAGGTAAACATAGTGTTTTCAGTACAAAACGCATTTTTAGATGCGAGTGACCCTATTCCCATAACAGCAATGGAATGCAAGAAGATATCCTAGGCCAAAATCCTCAGGCCATCTGCGCGGATTCCGCTGGCAAAGTCTGAACGCGCTGTCAAATCAACCCCATTTAGTAAAATTGAAATTGGTAATTTTGGTGGAAAGTGGGGGAATCATGACTTCTGGACCTCAAAAATTATGTATACACCATGTATGAGCACAAAGGGTGGGTACTTTCCAGTTAGAGGCAACCATAATAACACCAAATTGCTCCAACATTCAGGAAAAAGAGAAAACAGCGGTGCAGCTGACCACAGCTGAGGCCCTCAGCTTGCGCCCACCATTTACTCTTCAGAAAAGTCCCACATGGAAAAGTTTGTGCACATTTTTTGAAAAGGTTGGTCATCAAATGTAAGGAGAGTGTCTATAACTCTCCTGCTCCCAGAGTAGCAGTGCTCAGTGCACAAAGCCAACGCCAGGGAACAAGCCATTAGTTTGAAACTGATTAAAGCCCAGCATAGGGTGCTAAAGCAATAATACTTATAAAGAAAAGTGCGATCATGATAGAAAACAACCCACCAAAATTGATGCAGTACACAAATTGAAAAAAGATAAACATCCCAGGTTGTAAGGTTCTGGGTGACTTAATGGTGAACGAGTTGAAATTTTAATAGAATTTAGAAAAAAAATGGTTAACATAGCACAAGACCTCATCAAAGAGGTCTGCGCACAGGTTTGCTAGAGATAACATAAGAAAAATGGGAAAATGGAAAAGGCCTATTAGGAAAGCCAACCAACAAGAGTGTTGGTAATGGGAAACAGAATTAAACTACGTCAGGGAAATATGGGGTTCGCTGAAGTGGGCCAAAGCATGGACCCACCAATAGGCAAACACTACCATCCAAATTGGTAGAAACACTAAAACTAACTTCACTCGAGTAATATATTGAAGTTGGATCTGACCTGAACGCGTTATTTTGTAAATGGAATGAGTTTTGAACCCCAGTTCCTCAACAAATAGTGCCATCGTGGTTAATCAAATATACCATTTGTTTTAACGCCTGACTGAAGAATGGGGCTGGGCATTTGGCACATCACTAATACCAACCTGGGCATATTTAGCTTGTATCCAGCGTTGGTCTGATGTGTTCCTGAGGTCAGGGAAGTCCTGAAGCTTCACATTCTGGGCCTCCTGTCGCCCAGCCTTATCTTTAGGGTCAGTCCCCACTATGGTTTCATTCAACCATGACATTAGCAAGCCTCTTGTCCGCCTATTGACCAAGAACACTCCTTTTCAGTGGGGTGCAGAACAGAACGCTGCTTTGAAAGGCTGAAGCAACTGTTACACCAAAGCCCTATCCTAGGCACCCAGATTATAGTAAACCTTTCATCTTATTTACTGACGCCTTAGACTATGCCGTTGGGTCCATATCAGACCAATTGGATAAAACAGTATAGATCATATGTATTCTACTTTATTAAGATGCTGTCAAAGGAGGAACGCAACTACAGTGTAACGGAGAAAAGAGTGCCTTGCTGTTCTGTTAGCTGTAAAGCACTACTGCCCTTTCCTATATGGAACCACCCTCACTGTGGTTACTAACCATGAATCTCTAAAAGGGTTACATAACATGAAAGACCCTACTGACAGGTTAGATCGCTGGGCTCTAAAGCTCCAGACTTATGACATGTAGATCAATCACCAAGCTGGTACCCGTCGCATGAATGTTGATGGGTGACTCGGCTACCAGTCCTTCACTTGGATAATAGTGAGGCGGGGAGGTTACATGACCTCTTAATGAACCTCAATGAATGGGAGAATAGGATGAGCCCGTCCAGAAAATGATAGTCTGGCATTCCCATAACACAAAAGTGGAGAATGGGAAGCTGTATAAGCAGGTGGGGACGAAATGGTTGCCTGAACTTTGGCCCTCAGAAGGTGTACCTGCTAATATAGAAGCTCACTCCACTTTAGGGCATGGAGGGGCAAAGAAAACTTATGAGCGGATTAAGGATCGGTACTATTGGGGCGGAATTATGGATTAAATTGTTGACGTCTTGTAAGCTTGCTTTACATGTAAGAAGCAATCCAGTTTCAAGACTAGATACCAGTATCAACCCACTGCCCCTCAACAACAGTTCCACACCATCAGTTTGGATGTTACAGTCACCTTCCTCAGGCTACTAGTGGAAAAAATTTATGCTAGTAGCTATTGACCACTTCACTAAGTTGGTGGAAGCCTGGCTCTTCCTGATCAAATGGCCAAGGACACAGCCACCTTTTTACATCAAAACATTTTTCAATCAACACGGCTCTCCCCAAATAATACTCTGCGATAATGGAATTAACTTTACCTCTAGAGTAGTCAAAATCCCGGCCAATCTATGGGAGCCAGCAACTTTTCTCAGCACAATATAGTCCCCCCACAAATGGGACCGTGGAGAGAGCCAATGGAACCTTGGTTTCCAATCTGAGAATAATGGCTTCCTCTGATCCTGTTCACTGGGAACAAATCCTACCCAGTGCTCTTATGGCCTACCATATTAGCTACCATTGAATCTTAAAATTGTCCAATTTCTGTGTCTTGTACGGGCGGGAACAAGGAATTTCTGTCCTATTAGTTAAAACGTATTTTCCTATAGAGTTGAGGAACCTGAAAAAGTCATGAGAAGATTGTCTCAGAGCATAATCCATTTTTAATCCAAAGCTATGACCAAACTAGCAAAAACAGTTATAAAAGAAGGGCAGGCTGCCAATGAGCCCTGAATACCCTACCTACATTCCAAGTGTAAGACATGGTATTGTACTACCATAACCATAACACTCCTAGAAGCGGTAAACTTAGATCAATTTGGGAGGGTCTCTTCACCATCACTTAAAAGAGAAGAAACACGTACTTAATCATATCTCTAGCTACAGGTATAACCTTTAATCACGTACATGGCTGTTTCCTATGGTCCTATACTCCCCCCATTATTCTTGAGGGGGTGATGTTGGACATAAGTGCTCACAGCTGAGAAATAAGAATATTTTGGGGAGAATTCAGCCAAAAGGGGAAATGTCAGCCATTTATTACTTTGTAATGTTACCAAGAGCGATTTTGATAATGATAACATTGATATCGAGGATATTGGCCAAAAGGCCCTGGCCAATTCTTGGTGGAACCCCTTTAATTGGGGTAACACCATTTTTTGAAACCTACACAGGCAAAAAATGTAAAATTGAGCAGTTGGATTACTCTAACCACGTGACAGACCGTGGGGAAAAATCAGAAGGCATGTCTCTCAGCCACTATAGGTTCTTCAAAGCACCTATGTGGGGACCACCCCTCTTTTATAGGCGTGGTGGGTATCCCTCAAGGCGCAAAAGATATCGCAAATGGGGATTGGCTGAAGTTTTTATAAAATTATAACCCCATAGGTACGTTTTACCCAATAGTAACACCACTGCTATCATTAAGCCATAATGAAGTGAGTATTTCATGCTTTGATAAGCTGCTATATAATATTTTTTTAATTCAAATGGTAACAAGCCATGCTGTACTTACTAGCAAAATCCCTCCAACACTAAGTACTATTTAAATATGGATTGGTCGGATATTGAGGGGATCATTTTTTTCTTTCTTACCCCGCGTTACCTGTAAAAACTCTTAAAAACCCAGGTTTTTTATTAGTGTAAAATTAAATTTATCAAAACTTTGTGGGATCCCTTTGGCATTAGCACCATAGAGCAAAGAAAAGCTGGATTTCTACACCATTCAACCCATTGAAACCCCAAAATTGGATTCTGAATCCTGAGTTAAAACGCCTGGGGGATTTCTGGCTGAGGTCAGCTCAGCACCAGGGTTGTGCCCTCCCTGAGCCATTCTTTAGGCTTGAAAGTGCATAAAGTATGGTAGGGAGAGGGCTCCCCAAAGGGTGACCTTAAAAGGCTGAGCCCCACCATTCCAAACCTTAGTTTGGAATTTTGAAGCTTCCTGGGACAATTAGGGCTCATGTGTTTCCTGGATGTAGGGGCGTGACAAGGTGAAGTATCTATAAAATTTCTAAAGCTTACTGATAATTATCTCTCAACAGTGCTCTGTCTTTTCTTCTTTTGCTCTTGGCATCATAGGCTAAGGGCATTGTCTCTCTTGCTTTTTATTTATGTTAAATATATAAGGAGGTTACTTAGATGGTTTGCAAATTCGCTTAAGTGTTGTTCATCTTTGGTGTTCAAGATTTTTCCAATTTTGAGGGGTGAAGATGTGTTGGTATTATTAAACCTTAAATTCTTACACAGTGGTCCAACTTGGCTATCAGATCTAATTCAGCGAAAAATAAATCCACTGAATCTCAGGAATTTGGTAAATAATATCTGGGTGGTTCCATTCGTTTTACATAGAATTGTCAGAAATAAAACTGATGATTCTTTTTTTAGCACTAGTGGTGCACAACCCAAAAAGGGGGCCGCCACGCATCTTTATTTTTAAATGAGCCAAATAAAGGGACTATTATATTAAAAAACTTCTTATAAATCCCAAGCTATCAACCTAGGAAGCCATATCAGATGGTGAGGAAGCTTTGGAGAAACATCTGTCTGGCGCCAGCTTTAACTGGAGGACCATGGCAGATAGCATAAGAGTTTGGCATCAGTGGCATGTGGCAAAGGAGGTATAATTAGAACGTTCTTCATTAATGAGGCCTGCAGTGTCCATTGCCTCAATATATTGAGCAGGTTGATGCTCAGCAAAAATGATTAGAGCTGGAACACAAGTAAATGACTTAATATGTGGCAGGTTTGGGAATAAATTGAGGTTAAGAAGAGAAGTTTTAATATCATCAATGCAAGCATGGCTTGCACCAAAAAGCGAGCTTCTCAATCTTATATTTTGTATCTTCCTCCAAATCATGGGGAAATTTGTGAAAGGAATAACTTCAACCAGGGACTTCATCGCACCATGGAGTTGCTGGTGGAGAAGGGTTTTGTCAGGAGCAGCAGCGGCATTGGCTGCCATTTTATTTACATTTTTGTATAAATGATAACCGTTTAAGGCGAAAATGGTGGGGCATGAATCAAAGAATTGAAAAAATTTCTTCAATGTAAAAACCGGTTTAACATTGTATGGCTAGTCACTATCATCAATTTGATTTCAACTCAAAAGGATATGATTCAACTAGCTTTGGCCCATTCATTGAAGCTGACATGTTGACTGCACCCAATTGGCCAAGGACTGTCAACAAAAGAAGCTCAGCTGAAACTGATTCAGCTATCAGCTCAGGTTGCCATGAATTGACTAAATTCTAATAAATTTTTAATTTTTGATTGGCTGCATTTTTGGAAGCTGCGCCAAGCTTTTCCAATGTTGGGTTGGGAGAATCAAGCCACACTCAAAATTTTTTGGGGTGGCTGAAGATGTGCTGATGTTAGAGGGGGAGTGACAAAATTGGTGAAGGCAGAAACTGAAGGGCAATATGCGCTTAAAATGGTCAAATTCAAAGCATAAGGGGTAATTGGCGCAGCTAACTTGACGCGCGCCCAGAATGGGTTATCAGGGGCAGATCTGATCATGCTGTGAAAGGGCAATTGTGAGATGGGTATCAAAATGGAAAGGGCGGATCATCACAAAGGCGCAAGGCCCTGCCAGACGATCTGCACCATATGATTAATGAACTGCAACATGGGGTTTGTGCCATAACTGTCCAAACTCTCCGTGAGCTCATGGCAGAGGCGTTTGGGGGAAAGGTGGGTGTGCGCTCTGGAAAACTGTACCACCAAAGTTGCTTCATCCAGGAGCTGAGTGCAAACAGTTGGGAGTGGAAATTTTTAAAATCAATAGCAGCTTGGCGGCTGCCACTGCATCAGCTTCAGTATAAGAGCTGAGATTGAAATACTACTTGAAGGGTCAAAAATGGTAAAACTGGCGGAGTTATACACTGACGTGGCCATCTTGGTGATGGCCATGCTTGCATATGAGAAACGATTCCCATACTTCACCCAGAGGACAAAATACAGGATGCTCCAAGGGAACACCAAAGGGCTCCAGAGCACCGCCTTGGAGGTTGCTAGGTGTAGGGCAAGTTCAAGGTTGGACATAACGCCCAGTGGCATTTAGAGGGCTAATGGAGTAGACCAGGCATGCTTCAGTGGTGGCCAAAACACACCAGCTGGCGGCGCATTACCGCCCCATGCCATGGCAGAAGGAGCAAAAACATTGACACTTTTTAAAGATTTCTTGTTGAGCGGCTGTTTTTTTTTTAAAAATCCCAGTTTTGGCTTCAATATTAGCTATCAAAGCAAAATAATAAAACTGATGAGTCAGTTTGGCAATTTTCTTGTCTACACCTATAAATCATATGCTTAAGATCTTTTGGAGGTGCATTACTATGCTAGTGAAGAGTTGCTTTTCTGCTGTAACTTTTTAGTCAGCTTTTCCTAAATCAGGATAGACTTAACCATCTAAGAAGTTAAATCCCTTATTTCCGCCCTGAGATTGGAACAGGGGCATATAGTTTCCAAATCCTACATATTTTAGTGATAGCGAGAACTGCTTCTTCTGCTGTTTCATCTTTAAATAAAGCTTTTTTAAATAGGTCTTTGAATCTAGAACGTGGTTGAGCCTCTTCATACTTAAGTTCATCATAAAGAATATATATGTCAGGTCACATTAACAATCTTCATCAGATAATGACATTTTAATGTTTTTATCTCAATATACAGGGTGCCAAATGTGGCCGCTGTAGTGAGCATCACATGTTGTAATCAGCGCTGAGGCTCAACTTACAAATGCACAGGTCAGTTACTTGTTTCTAATAAAATATGGGAACTATATGGAGTCATAAACGCTAAATTCAGAGGATAAAAAGTTTATTTACAAAGGTTTTACATGCAGCTTAAACAATCTAGGCGAAAAAGAAACCCTTTTAATTTCCCACTCCAATAATAAACTATACTGTAGACTACCAAGCAGTGCATGAATTTTTTGAAAATGGTAGAGCTCATTGGCTTAAAGCTTTAGTAAATAAAAGCCTACACTGATGGTTTTTATGCCATCTTGAGGAAAAAAAGATAATAAAAAAGGATTTTATTTGTGATGTCATAAAGCATCATTTGTTGATAATAAGTAATTTGAAGGATTTGCTGTTTGGGTGGGAAAAAAATCAAACCTCAGTAGATATTCTCAGCGTGGCCCTGGGCAAGACAATAGTAATATAATCCTATTTAATTATATATATAAGCTCGGGCAAGGAGGCAAGATGGTTTCCCATAACGTAGTCTGGCATTCTGACATTGGAATTGAGTTAATAAATCATAGACTAATTCAAAAGATGGGCATCTGCATAAATTTTAAGTAAATAAAACCTCTATCTATAAAATAAAGATAAAACAGAAAAAATATAAATATAAATGGTTGGAGAGACGAAATCACAATAGTTGTAGTCAAGGGAATCCCTTAGGTAGCAATGGCTAGAAGTTGGATAATTTCTTTCACTAAGGTCCTCAAGGTTATTTTTAGGACTTTGGGCACTGAGGAGTCCAATAAAAGTTGAACACTGTGTCAGTATTTTAACCAGTTGGATTCCTCACATAAATTTCTGAGATTATGGATTTGATTAACTGAGCTTGGATGCCTATTAGTTACTTACCAATGATAATTAAGATATAGAATTACTAATTTATGCTCCTTTCTTAAGCTTGGGTTGAGCTATATTGTGATAGCATTTATTTTTGAATTATTTGGGTTAATCCACAATAATAATTATTATTTTGATAGCCAGCAATTGAAGCCAATGATAATCAAAAAAGTTTTTATTTTTGATTTATTTAATATAATGGTAAACTAATGCTTAGGATAAACTAACGCTGATTTCTAGAAGATCAAATGACGTGGCTTTCCAATAGGTGAGGCATTCAATTGCCATTAAACTCCTGAGTGTTTTGCAATTACTAGAGACTGAAGCCAAGGATAATTTGATCACGGTTTTAAGATTTACTGGTGACTGGCGCTGAGAATAGTTCAAGCTCTTATGATTTTAGGATTGACTAAAGAAATCACAATGTAGAGTGATATAACCCCACCTATTCTTCATGCACAGTATTTAGTCAATATGGAAGTTTAGCACAGCGCCTAAAGCAATATTAACCATATATGGCTATCTGGAAAGAGGTTATGCGCCTATTCCACCAAGTTAATAGATAGGTATCTAGCCTGTCCAAAGACATGTTTACTTAAACTTAAGTCATCCATTTCTCCATTTCTCTGTGTTTTAATAGTAGAATTTGCAAGATGGACAATTTATACAGTGGTCTTGGATTTCTTTACAGGAATAACTCCTACCCTCCATGAAGTATCAATCGTTTCCATTCCCATCTACTGGAACACTTTCAGGCATGGTTGCTTGGAAACATGACCCCATGCAAAGGAAGGCTAATCAACTCATAGTTCCCAATTTGGTTCGTAAAACATCTTATTCCTTCACTCATGTTATATCCAGGTATAAAATAAGCCATGTGTTTCCTAACATCCTAAACCTGGCGGTCCTAACTGACAACAGGTAGGGCTAAGATCCCTCTGGGGGTGTCCTTTACAATTTATATATATTTCATTACTATTTGATCACTATATTGGAATCGCCCATCCCCTAGTCAGCCTTCCCAAATAAACAGAGAATTGACTGGTGACTTATAACAAATATAATATATTGCTGGCTTCAATTCTGAAGTTTCTGAAATGCTTGGATTAATATTACCTCTAATTGCCTAAAGTACAGAAATATTAGTGATTAAGGCTCAAGATATTCACCTAATTTAGACTAAATATTTTATTATTAAGTGGTGATCAGAGATTATGATGAATTTAATTAATATCTGGTGGCTAATAATGAAGATTTTAAGGGAATAATTGACAGAAGAGGATGATGATAGGGCTGATTTACTGATGTTAAAGATTGATGAGTAAATGATAGGCGATCAATGGATTGCCAAGTAAAAGCTTAAGTATAAATACATAGAATCCTCTCTTAAATCTTTCTTTCGGCTACCATTATTAGTTGTAGTAAATAAATCAGCTTGTATTGTGGAGATAGCACTAAAGATCTCCAATGTTAGGCGCTGGGTGAATGCGCTTAGGTGTGGTCAGCGCTACCAACTCTAAAACTTGGAGCTGCAAGGAAGCCCAAAGTGGATATGCATAACTGGCCACCATGACGAGAGACTAATGTGGATTAACCTCAAGGAGATGGTGGCATAGAGACGGGTTTCCTAGGTGGGTGTAGGGCTTTCTGTGTGCCTCCTGTGGGGGGTTAGTTGCCCATGGTAAGTTGTTAGTTTGTTGAGTTTGTGGTTTTGCAAATCAGATTTTTAGTAAAAGATAGCCTAAAAAGGTGAAACAGAAAGGGTCAGCAGTCATAATACTAATGGCCTAGAACACAAATAGAGATCCTAATGTAGCAGATGTAAAATATGCGACACAATGCTTGGAAATAGGGTTCACATCTGTATAGAGTTTAAAAGGGGACACCTTGATCATCCTTTTCTTATAATTTTTGATAATCCAATAGGGCGCTGGGCAAATAAAGTTCCAGAGCATAGGAACTAAGGCAGTCATCTTTCATAAGATAGAAACTAATGTCTTTTTAGCACGTTTTACTACCCTATTATAGATGATTTTATATGGGTCATTAAAGTTTTGATAGGTTCCAAATAGAGAGGTTAGCACTTGGACTATTTGGTAGGTGAAATTTAGTACATTGTCCAATATTAAAGTCTGTGGCATCCATGCTTCATAAAAATGGATTGAAAGAGAAATAATGTTGCGAATTTTTGGTGGTTGCAGCTTAATTAAAATTGCCTTTATTTTAATTGGTCAAATGGATTATGCTGAAGGGATATATTTATGCTTATGTATGATAATGTAATGAGCACCTCGCATCAATACTGACAACCTTGAATGGGCTCAATGTAGTCATGACTTGATGTTGATATTGAAGCTGATACTATATTGTCTTTAATAAGTTAAACAGTCTATCAGACAATTACATGACCAAAATTTTGCATAAAGAGTGATTTGGAGCTCGATTAAGGTAATGATAGCCAAAAAAAACCCTGGCTAATTCTTGGTGGAACCCCTCTGATCAGATAAATATGATTCTCCCACTCCTCAGCCAAATAGGTCTATAGTTAGTAGCAGGGTTACTCCCTGTAATAGGCAGAACAGGGCTATTTGGAGGTTCCAACGCGTCAAACATCCAATTTAGTTTAAACTCCAACTGAGATAGGCCCCTTTTATAGGCCTAGAGGGGATCCCACCAGGTGAAAATATTTTCACGCCCAATGATTGGGTCATATATATATAAACTGTTGCCTCATAGATATATTGTACCTGAAACCAACATTCCATCAGTTGTTCCGTCTAAGAAATGTGAGTCTTAGAGGTATGATAGGCCAAATCTTAATTTTCCCTATTTCAGCTAATTCTAGCCTAATATGAACTTTGAAATGATTTCCTTTCAAACCTCAATACAAATTAAATACTAAGTGGAAAGATATCAAGAGGGTTCACTATTGACCCCCTCATTGCTTCTAATAAAATATACATAAGAAATTGACTTTTTAACTTATTTGTGCCTTATTTTTTATATTGTGGTCTGAAAAAACCCTGAATTCATTAAACCGGTAGTAGAGAGTAAAACTTTTCCTTTCTGTAAAACTCTTGGAATCTAGGCTCAAAATGCACCAGCGAGCACAATAATAACCTAAAATCCAACACAGGCCTTCAGTAATTTAGGATATTCTTAACTATCCAATCAGTAGCAACACTTTTTAGACCCTTTTATATTTTCTGCATCACTCAGTGTCCCTTAATTGAATGTCCTTCAAGGATGACATTAGTAGTGAAAAATGGAATATATATGAAAAGCCTCTATTTATATACTTTCTATTATAACATCCCCTCTGAGATCTAAGTGTCTGGTCAAGCTTCACGATTCATATTGGACCTCAGTGGCCTATAATTCCTACCACTCATATCAACCAATTAATCTTTTTGCATTTGATCTTCTTTAGAAGAAAATATTACAAGTATGGAAATCCTTGAGAACACATTTGCATTTTTGTGAATCGCCCCATCTGATGTATTATGGTAAAATCAAAATTCTGAAAGCATAAATTCCATTTTAGCAGTCTGTTGTTATGGTCAATCATTTGTTTCAAACACTAGAGCAAAGTTTTTTTTGGTGATGACCATAAACTGGGGTTCATAAAGATGTGGTCAGAAATGTTTTATTGCCAATAGTATGACAAGGAACTCTCATTTGGGTAACAATATATTTTTGTTCAGTCTTGATCAAGGGTTTGCTGTAGTAGGCAATAGGGTGGTTGACTCATTTCTTATTACATTGAGTTAAGACAGATACTACTGCCACGTCAATAATGTTGGTGTTTAATAGAAATGGACACTCAAACTGTGTCTGAACTAGGATAGTTTTTGTACTGAGGGCAGTTCTCAACATATTAAAGGCCTGTTCTACTTAGGTCGCCAATACAAGAGCACCGCACGGTGGGATTGCAATATGTTCACATAATCCAGCTTGATCAAAATATTAACTACTTTATTTGTGGGGGTGTTTTACAATAGTAAATTTGGGAGTTATCATATGGTATAGTAACTAATGTTAAAGTGTTATTCCTTATAATATGTTGGTTAAAAATGATAAGATTTGATCACGTTAAATTACTAATATTCATCAGTGGAAGATTCCTGGGAATGCTTTACAAGTGGTTCCTTTACTGACTTTATAATTTAAATCTAACTATCTTATATGAGTCTATCAAAGTTTGTCACCAATTGATTAAAGGGTTTTATGTAGTTTAAGGAAGTTGACAACGCTTTTGTTAGCAATTTGCGGGTTAGCTTTTAGTCAACTTAACTTGCTGTTTATAAATAAAAATTCCAATTACCTAAGAAGGTTGCTAGCTTAATAAAGATAAATCGCTGTGGTCAAGTGAAGAGGTAGTTTTACGTCCTTCAGATTTATTCTGGAGGATTCATGTTCTAGTCAGCGGTGAAAATTTACCAGACGGATAAAATCATCTTTTTGGCTGCCTCCTGAGATCTAATTGATTGGTGACAGCTGCTGTTCCTATTGGGAAGCCAACACGAAATTGGACGTCAGTTTTCTTATATAAATTCCTTTTTGTTTAATAAAGCAGAATTTTAGAGTACATATATTTTGAATGTTATAAATCTTATACCTGATATTGGGATTAGCGTTGTAAGATAATTATGTTTTGTCCACATATGGCTTTTGTATTTTCAAAGATCTTTTGTGTCAATAGAGGAAAAGAAGTTTCCTTGGTCCTAAAGTTGCCAACTCCAGAAGAAAAGTGAAGAATAGGATTTCCCTTGTCTAAAAGATTTCAAGTACTTTCAAGTATAAGAAAAAAGAGCGTTAGAACATGTCTAGCGTTGAAGACATACTCAATTTTGTTGTGAAGAGCTCAGCTAGGGCATTAGTAATTATGCTATTGTCAACCCTTTAAATAATAATATCAACAATTCAATTAACGCACACATTAAACCTGTGCATTAAACATAAAAACGTTTACATTTGATGTTCAATAAAGGGATAGTCGAGTTTTCAGGAAAAGGATTAAAGAAGAAGTTATCAGCATAATGTCAGACATGGACGAACTTCAGAAGCTTTGGACATGATTATAATTATGTATATAATATTTTGAACATGGCATTACAAGCTGATCTAGCTAAATTGGATGAGCGAGTGATGTAAGCCAAATTGAAATAGAACAATTTCCAAAGGTCAACAACGATATTTATAGAAAAATCACCTCCTTAAAACGGAAGTAGATTAAAGAAATTAAAGAGTTACTGTTCCAGAAACTGATAGGGAAGAAGATAGTGAACCCATTTTCTAGATTCAGAAGATGTTAAGCAGATCTTAAAGTGCTTAAAAAACTTGTAAATTACAGTTGTTATTTGGCCCAAATGGAGAGAATAAATCCAACAACAAGACGCACAAAAGTTCAGGTGGGAAAGTACACCTCAGTAAAAAATGCCTGAAGCTTTCACTGCAATTTCAGAGACGACCACTGAGAATACCCCTATTGCTATCAGATTGCTTATCAGGAATCTTCTGCCTCAATAACAATGGAAGAATTTAGAAATACACTAAAATTACCTATTTTCATAGGACAAAGCAATGGCACCTTTACAGCTATTTGATTTGACAATGGTTTGATATGGCGACTGAAAAAAAGAAGTAATTTGATGAACTTCTTAGACTGAATGTTAGAATTAGGTGCTGCTCCATATAAATGGGGACAATTGGTCATACAGCGACGCCAAAGAAGCAATCATGAGTGAGATTGGTAGTTTTGCGAGGATGGCTAGCTATAAACAGGAGCTTATAGGAATTCAATTTAAGAAGGATAAACCATTAGCCACTTTTACTAAAAGATTTTACCAGTAAGCACAAATCCTTTCTGGCGCAAAAGTTCCACAAATTCCAATGCACATACAGTAATGTAAACATTGCTTCTGCTCTAAATAGATTTTCATTGCAATATGGTTTTGGTGCATGCAAACCAAAATCTATATTGCAGATAGTAGAGTATCTCTAGAAGCAAAGAGCAACGTTTATAGCACCTTTTTTAGTCTTAAAAGCTGTTTTTACATTTTTCAGATTACAGTGAAATTTGATGAGCCAAATAATAAGGAGCTACAGAACTGATCATGATGTAAATTAATCCCAAAGGAAAAAAGTTGATAAAACTAAAACTCCCCGCCACCAATTTGTTAACTTGGGCATGTAGTTGCTCAATGTTGTTATAAGAAGCCTAATAAGAAAGTAACACTGTTACGACTAAAGAGACAGAACTAGACAGGATTTGAGAAAAATACCAGCATTCAAGAAATGGAACAATCTAGCACTGCAATTAATACTGCTCCATATGACATATTATAAATGACCAGGATGTTTCTTAGTTATTCATATATGAAGATACACTTGATACACTCTATCAAATGGTTAAGTTGGACGTAAATGCAATTACCTAAGCAAAGGTGAAGAGGATAGACATTGAACTTAAAAGAGGTTGCTATCCATGTGCTCGTCAGTTAGATGAAAAACTTAGAACCTCTGAAAACACCAAAATATGACTCAAGACAAAACTTGATGATCTGAATCTTTCAGAATTAGTGCGATCAAGATTTTCCTTTCCTGATTTGTCTGCGCAATTAATTAGATGCTAGATTTTCAAATATTCCGCAATTCACTCAGTAAACACTTTATTACAATACTATGAGTGTACTTATGCAGAAACTATAGTTAATCAATTAATAGTTTAGATTATAAAATTTTTTTGGAGCGCTCAATAATATCATTTTTATCAAGTTGCTGAAGCAAAAAAACCTTTTCTGTATTTAAAGCACCATAAGGAATATGTAACTAATTGAACAGATACATCAACATCCTGTAGAGCATACAGTTCACTTCCTCTTTGGTTCAGATTGTTGGTGGTATCATCTCGTGACATAGTATTGAAAGATCAAAATTGTGACAACCTCACGGGAACTAAATCCTGAAAAATCATGGTGCCAAATGAAATTTTGAGGAGAATACTAACAAGCTTGTGGAAAACCCTGCCTTTGTTTATTTAAAAAAGGAGAAACTACTCTTATAAAAATTATATTTGTAAATTGAATTTACAAAAAAGGCATAATTTCCATCCAAATGCAAGTTGATTGGAAGAAAAATCAGAAAAATTCCCAAAGCAGAATTTCTAAAAGGGTGTGGGATACCATTGAGAATTAAAATAAAAAATATAAATTTCTGGGAATGCAATTAATAGTTAACACAGGTCTAGTAATGGTACACATGGAACAATCATACTTGGAAGTTGTTGACTCATGAAACAAATTGAGATTGTAGCCTTGGGTAGCTCCAGGGAATATAATGCCAGGCCACGGTAAAGTCAGAGTACTACTGGCTAATCTGAGTGAAAAACTGATGAAGGTGGAGAAAAACTGTTATTGCACTTGCACATCTAATCTTGATGGATAAGATTGGAGAGTTCCGTGAGTTTGGAACACTAGCAGTGATGGGATTTTTAGTAATGCTGCTGAAACATCTGTGTAAATGTTGATCAGGAGCGACTGGCTGGGTTATAAGGACTTCAGCAGTACCAGCTGCTACGATTATTTGTAAATATTAGGTGATATTGCCCAGGACAATCATGACCTTGGATGCTCTAAAAATGTGACCCATAAGATTGACATTGGGAATACCTGCCAAAAGAAATTTGACCTGTCTGCCAACCCAAGGCTTCTGAAGCAGTAGTTAGTGAGAAAATCAGTAAACTGATTGAGAATGAACTCCTTGTACCTTCATCAAGTCCACGGGTGAATACAATCCTTATTTTGAATATAAAAGATGGATCAAACTAAGTGGGGATTGATTACTGATACCTTAGAAAACTTTAGGAATGGTTTATATTTACTGCTGAAAATAGATGATATGCCTAATTATCTAAGGGAGATTAGTTCTTTTTGGTAATGGATTTGATCTCAGGGTATTGTCAGATAGACTTGCCAAAAGAAGATAAAGAGAAGTGTGAAATAATGACCGCATAAGGGTTATAAATGACAATAATGCCTCAGAGAATATGTAATGTCGAGCTACATTCCAGAGGGCGATGGATTCTATATTGGGTGACCTATAGTTTTCTTTTTATTTTGGTGTAATTAAAACATATCATTTTTTTCAGTAGGACATACACTAATCACCTGGAAAATTTAAGCAAATGTGTTATTGCCTAGCGATGATGTATTTATAGAACAAGACAAGGAAATGTCATTTCTCAAGAAAGAGCTTGAATATGGGGTTTGTGATAAACTCTGGAAGATTACATCTGCAACCACAGAAATAATGACTATTAAACAGATTTCAATCTTAGAAAATGTTTGGGACATATAAGTCTTTATTGAGATAAATGACTACTAGTGCCAATAAATCAAGTATTTCGCTGGAATTGCTAAATCAGGTTTACCTATTGAACAATATGAAAGTATTAGTGTGGAATGAGGAGGTCCAAGAAGCGTTTGATGAGCTCAGAAGATATCTGATGACTTTTCCTATTCTAAAATACTCAAATCCAATTGAAATTTTATAGATTTTATGAATGCCTAATTAGTTGTGATTGAAGACATTTTTATATAAGTAGACAATGATGGGAATTAGAGTCTGGTGGCGTATATGAGTCAGATTTTGACACTTGTGGAAAGAAACAAAAACGTGACAGAGTGCAAGTGCCTCACAGTGATCTAATCCTGAAAACGATCTGAAGTGTATATTCAAAGGACACCCTTCAAGATATGACCAACCACTCATCTCTATTCTTGTTCCATAATCTAAAAGAACCAAAGGGGTGACTGTCTAGATGGGCTCTGAAGCTGCAAGCCTACAATTTTGTGATTATACACCGAGCAGGAGAAGCCCACCAATTCTGATTAATTATCAAAATTGCCTGATGCTCGAGTAATGTACCAACAATCTGATGAGCTATCCAAATGAATGATCAAAAGTAATTTGTAAATGAACCCCACGAAATTCAAAGCGCATGGAAAAATGCTGAGAGATTATTGAGATAAAGAATGAAAAGCTTTATAGATTGATCAATATAAAATAGTACTTTTTTATTAACGGTCAAAATTCTCAGAAGTTATTCGAGTCAAACACAAAGTCATAGGGCATGGGTGCTTAAAACAATGGATCATTTACACCAGTATTACTACTTGAAATCAATAAATTATGATGACACAGATTATCTAGCCTATTGCGTGGAATGTCAACTACACAAGCCCCACAAGAAAATAATGGGATATTTGCTAGTGCACCTTGGGTTTGATTGGCACGCATAGTCAATAGATTTGATAGAACTTCTGAGTGTTAGTACTGGGGAAAAAGTACAATATAGTTGAAATTGATCATCTGAATAAATGGGTTATGATTAAGGCTTTAGCAGGATAAATGCAACAAGCACTGCAAAATTCATAATGGACCAAGTATTGTACCATCATGGATGCTTGAAAGTATTACACAGTGATAAAAGATACAACTATACATCATATGTGATCCCAAGGCTGAACAAATTAATGTAAATCAAAGGAGTAGTGTATATTCCTATTGTACAGAAATTAATGGAATGGCAGAGATTGTTAATGGAACTCTGGCCACAACGCTAAGAAGTTGAGAGTGTGTAAAGCTCCGCTTGGGGGCCTCAACTGAGTTCAGTTAACTTTGCATACGTTATCAGTTATCATACAGCAAAAGAGAAAACGATGTTTGAACTCTTATAGTAATGAAGAGCCTCTCTATCACCAATTTAGTAATCAGCAGTAGAATCAGCTTTGAGGACGATCTTTGAGAAATACTTAACCCAACTATTGAATATCAAGATTAATTTACAATCACAAGCATTTGACATATCGTTGAGCAAGGATTAGAGCCTTTAAGCAGGATGATCAAAATCAACCATTGCTCAAGGAATACCATAAGGCTGATAGGTTAGACTAGGTAGATACCACTTTATTTATAAGATTAAGCAAATTGGAGCCTTATTGACTGGTCAGTTTGAGATTATCACTAAGATGTTTACAGATGCATATATGTTAAAAAATATCACTGTGGTCATATAATGAGCTGATACATATCAAATAATCAAAGTATTGGATCTAAAAAATAAAGTAAGAAAAAATTTAGGGAATCTAATATAAAAGAAATTATATGAAAGATATATTTTTATAACTATTTATGCTTGAAATATAACAAAATCAAAAAATACATATACTTTAATCTCTTTCCGCTTAATGTAACTTTCCAAGAAATTTTTATGACTATTTAAAGTTAAATTAATCACCTGCCATTGTTTTGCTCAGACGTCATTAAATTCCCCACTGACTGCCCCACTGTGGGGCAGCGTCAAAACCCCTGCCATTTTCTGTCCAACAGGAAAACACGCTTGGACTGGTTCACCCAGTCACACCAAACCCCTGTGATGATTTGTTACTCTCAAGAATCTTGACGCCCACCTTGCTCAAACCAAAGCTGTGCCCCGCTGCCCCCTGTGCTCCCCTGGAGCAACATGTGATTTGGCCTTAGTGTCAAATATGGGAACCCTTTCCCAACAACGACTAAGCCATTATTGAAATGGCTCAGGCGGTGATGCATCCCACCTGTTTCATCAACTTCTGCCCCTATAAGGGGTAATTTGATCTCAGCTTCACCTATGAAGCCAATATCACCACTCTTTGGCAATGGGGCCCCTGGTCTTCCAGAACACTCCTCTACCAACAACTCAGACCTGGCTCCCAGCGAACACCACTTTGGTGGTTCAGTTTTCTGGTTTTCCTACCCACCTTCCCCCTGAGGTGAGCCTCAGGAGCTGAAGGAAGGTTTGGCAGCCTATGGCTTCAACCCCGTCTTGCAATTTGTGGTCCAAATTGGGCCACATGCCTCGCTGGGCCTTGGGCATCTGCCATGAACAGCCCTGAAATGAACAAAATTGTCCCATCAATTCCCCCTCGCACTGCTACCCCTCTGCCCCCAATCACCTGTTCTGGGCCCACGTCAAGGGTGGATGGACGATTTGTCCATCCTATTTTGAGTTAGACCACTCAAAACACAAGTGCCCATATCTAGCAGCTTCTGACGATGCTGATAGTTCATCCAATGGCCACCAATTTGTTGCCACACATGCGCCAATTCTGGCATGGGGTACGATCCTACCTCCCTCTCCCACAAAGCCTGATGCTGCACCTGCACCTGCAGCCACCAATCAGCATCCACCTTGCCCCAGTGCCATGCATGAATCTATCAATCAAGCGCAGGATTGGACCCCAGTCAATCCCATGCAACATCCAACAAACCAACCAATCATCAACCATAAGCCAATTCCCCAATTCAATTTTGCCAGAACCCATGGGAGTTTTTGGATGAAATTGATGAAACAGGTAATATCACTGAAGGACCATCGCTGCAAGCCGACCATTTCTGCAATGCAAAACGGGATGCAGTTTTCCCACCTCGTTTATATGCCCCAAAGCCAAACGCTAAACCATTCCACAGTGACTACCAGGATGCAGTAGAAGCAACTGCCACACCAGATTGCTGTCCCCTCTGCAAAACCGCCGCTAAATCAGTGGCAGCGCTTGCAGGAGGAATCTTACCTCCCGTTACCCCCAAAACTTACTCTAAAAAATAAGCTATTAACGTTAAACAACTTCACAAAAATGTCACTGACGCTATCCAGAACGTGGTAATTGTAGAAAAAAAGCTAAGATTACCCAAACCAAGATTGCAACGTTCGTTAAATTGCCAGATGCCCACATTAAAGCCAAAAAAGCTTTAGCCAAATATATTACTGCCATTTTTAAGATTGGCAATTACTTGGAAGTACTAGTAATTAATAATATTGAACCACATACTGCTGATGCCCCACCGCCCTTGCTATCTGCCTTAACACGCACCCTACTCTGGAGAGAGATAGCTGTTGCCAAAGATGAGCCCCCTGATCCCCCCTCCCCTTCCTCCATGGAGGGATAAGAGGTCTCTGCTGCCCACCTGGTTGGTTGTTTTGTTCGGTGTGATTCATTCAATTGCTTATTTGGGCGTTTTATTTAATTCAATCAGTTACGTTATTTTTGTTTAATTTTTAGTTTGGTAATGTCCATCCTCTGGTCAGCTTACCTCAGATAAATAAAACAAAAATTACATATACTAAAATATACTAATCTTTATGATAAAGAGTATCAGACAGTGATCACACGTTTCATGGGTCTTTTGGAGAGAAAGGGTAAAATGTGGAGACTATAGTGAAGAAGAAGCAAGCATGCTTGGCAGGATAAGCTCATGCTGAAACTGGATCTGCCATGAAGTGGCATGAGGAATGATATTAGAAGATCAGCTTTGATAAAAACACAGAGTTCAGCATGGGGGAGTAAAGGAACTAAGGAATTCAACAGTAAAGCCAACCAAGAAATCTTTAACGGCGTGGAGCTCAAAAGTCTGACCTGGGGAATTTAGGTTTTTCAGAACATATTGTTGGCAAGATTAATTAAATAGTCCTTGCGTGGCATGAGGCCATGGAACCATGATTGTAGGAGGCGTCAGCAATAAGGGGAAAAAGATCACACGCCAAGGATAAGGGGCGTTAAGAGACACACTGTGCAAGGAAAAAGAAGAATGACTATGGGAGAAAAATTTAAACCATGCTGAGTAATGCAGGCCTTAGAATAAAGCAGCGTCTGCCTTTGAGAAGCTATCTTCTCTGGATAATTTGGTCAAGCGGGGATGGGTTAAATTGAGTATGCTCACATATTACAGCTTAATAAAATATCATCTGCTATATCCCTGGGGCGATTTACAAAGTAAAGGTGAGAGTTACCATATGATAATAACTGTTGTTACATGTTATTCCTTATGAAATGGAAGTTAATTTGATGGTATCTGATACCGCTAAGTTACAGATGTTCTGTTTAGATGTATCGAAGGCAATGTTTTACATGTGGTTTAAAAATAATTTAATGAATAATCTTAATAATCTTGTATCAATTGATAAGAGTTTATCACCAATTGATTTAGAGTTTACTAATAGTTGCTGGGTGAAAACAATCTTTTGGTAGTGACTTAATGAAAACTTTTAGCCAAAACAACCTTTTATTAATAGGTAAATGGTTTCATTATCTAAGCAGGTTTCTAAATAAATAAGGATAATTCTCAGGGGTGAGTAAAGATGTTTTGTACATTTACAGATACTTAACCCATGAGAGGTCATGTTCTAGTTGGCGGTGTAATCTGACTAGATGGATGAAGTAATCATCATTTTGGACTCCTGAGGTATAATTCATCGGTTATGGCTTCTGTTCATTATGGGGCACCAACAGAAGAGTTATAAGTCTGATTCCCTATAAAAGTCCTTTGTTTTTACTTAATAAATAAGAATATAAAAGCTCATAGATATCTAGACTAGTATACATTTTTGAATTTTACTCATGATATTAGGATTAAAGGATAGTATCTTTTGTCTAATATGTTTTCACCTTCTTAAAGAGCTCTTGTGTCAAGAAAGGAAAGGTGAAGCTCCCTTGGTCCAGAAGTTGCCAACTCCAGAGGAAAAGTTAAAAGAATAAGTTTTCCCTTGTCTAAACGAATTCAATTACCTTTGATATCAAAAGGAAGAGTGTTAACTCCTGTCTAGCGTTGAAGGCATACTCAATTTTATTTTGAAGATATTAACTAGGACAATAGACTTCATACTATTTTCACCCTTTAATTATATCAAAAAATCTATCTAACGTATAGATTGAACCTGTGCAGTGTACATAGAATAGTTTACTCCTCTACTTGTTAATGAGCATTAGTGCTCAGCTAGATCTGCAAACTCAGAGATAAAATGGCAATAGTAACACATCATTCCAAGGTTTGCTTGGATATCTCTCTGACTCTAAGGCATGGCATTTTATCAATAGCTACAACATTATTAGGAATGACATGAATGCCCTGCTCTGAGACCATATGTCCGTGGGTTTCCATTTCAGATTGGAAGAAGGAGAAATTAAAAGGTTTGATAATAAGTGAGGCCTTACAAAAATGTTTAAATGCTTTTCTAAGATGATTCAAGTGCCAATTAAAGTCCTTGAAAAATATCTAATATAATTAAGATTGATGAGGACAAAGGGTAGTTTTGATCTCCCAGGATCCCATTGATGGTTCATGGAATGTGGAAGGTGCATTGAAAAACCAAAATCGATCCTTGTTGCTTTAAACAGTCATTCATTAGCAATAATTTTTAATTTTGAGTATTCATTGTGCGCCAGCTTAAAATACAAATACCTGGAGACAAGATCAATTACATAAAAAATTAGTCCTGAAAATAAGAGGATCAAGTCTTTGATAAGGAGCAGTGGGTAGCTACTTTTTTACTTATAGAGTAAGCCTTCAGTAGTCTTGTATCACCCATCGGCTACCATATTTCTTTTCAGACCAGAAAGAGAGGGTAGTGCAGAACCATGAGAGGGCACCAGAAATTCAGTAATAAATAACTATCTAAGTTCAACTGCCGCCTTAAGCTTCTTTAACCTTGCTATTCTGATAGGGATGTGACCAGATAGGGTAAGCATTTCCAGTACCAACATGATGTTTGACGCCCTTCATCTTCCCAATATTATAAATAAAAGTCAAGAAATGGTCAGAATATACTTTAAAAACAGTTTATATTAAGCCCATTCTTATTGATCAGCTCACCACCAATAGATGTCTCCCCCAGTGCTACCAAAGGAGGGGATCTGATTCAAGAACTGTAAATTTCTCAAATGCTAATTACATCATCAATTTTCCTCAGCAGTAAGTGAATATAAGCGTCCAGCATATTGGGACCCACTATCCTAAGTTTATCAGTTAAGGATTCTGTTAGCACTAATATGACCCAGTATAAGTGTGATCTAGGATCCATGGGAAAATCAGGACTTCCTTAACAGAAAGATTGACCATCATATCTCCAATAAGTACCCCTGGCGCAATATTAACATGGACCTGATGTAAGCTATAACCATAGACTTGAGTGTTATAAGGATTGA
Organism: Massospora cicadina; assembly: GCA_022478985.1. Lineage (NCBI taxonomy): Eukaryota > Fungi > Entomophthoromycota > Entomophthoromycetes > Entomophthorales > Entomophthoraceae > Massospora > Massospora cicadina. The sequence goes on from JAKSZP010007887.1 coordinate 230,255, forward strand.
CCTTGTAAATCAAGAGGCCTACCCTAATAACCATCCATTACAGGAGGGTATATGTACGCATGAGCCCCTCACATGTTACTTTAGCTTTGATACAAATATTCATTTTCCAAATTGGAAACATGATCTTTACTCTTCATTTTAGTATCTCAAGGGGTCTCAAACGCCAGTGGAACTCTAAGTCTAATAGAGATAAAACCCTCAGTCATAATGTGTATTTGGCAGAGTATCATTGATAAATTTGGTTCCTTAGGTGGAGGTCATAGTTAAGGTTATCCAGGGTGACAGAAAAGGTGTTTAGAACCAATCTACTAAAAATTGGATAAGCAAATATGTGTAGGCATCAATAGAATGAGTAAATAGTAGGCCAGCCATTCCCTAATCAAATAGTGGGCAAATCAGGGGCAGTCTTGATGCACTTCGTTATCTTTTTGAAATAAATTTCACAAGAATGGCTGTCAATAATAGTGTGGACAAGTGTTAGAATTTTTCACACATTTTCATCCATCTAGATTATTTTGGGTCAGTAGGGTTTAATTCCCTATCGTAAGAGAATTGAATATCAGTTGACCCTAATCTCAGATTAATAACTTTCAGGAAAATAAGTAAAACGCCAGGATTTGATCTAGGGGGATCAATCTGGGTAAATGCTCAATTTCTCGTCAGGCAGATTTTCTGACAATATAGGGGCATCTGATAGTTGATCAATGATTAGTATCAGGTGTATCAATTAGATTCAGTTGGGTTTCATCACTGACAAATTGTATTTTAAAGAGCGAATTGCAGAGCGAGTGATGCCGCCTGCAACTAGGAAATCAATCCATTGGTTTGCGACCTGCTATAATGGGTAACAAGTCTCATTACCTAAGCATATTGCTCGCAAAATATGGTTGGTTCGCTGGGATCAAGTGGAAAAGTTAGGGACACATTTTCTAACTCTTTCCAAATTAGATCTTGAGGATGTCTGACAAAGAAACCTAACCAGATGGAGAAGAACATCGTTGGTGAGACGTTGAAGGGAAGTTCAACAGCAACAGCTGCAGTTTCATGGCCGAGGCGCCCAATGAGTGTTGGGCGCTGAGCTTCCTATAAATTTCCTTAATAATTTACAATAAAGAAAGGCAGAAAATACAAAATCATTATTGGTCTTGGTTCAAATTATCTTCAGGAAATTATTGCTTTTGTGCTTTTATTTTGGGACTCTTTAGTTGTATAGAGTGTAAGAATCAAGGATCCTTAGAAGAGAAGCTGAACTTAGAAGGGAATTGTAATAGACTTCGCAGGACCAGAGAAAAGGCCATAAACTAGGTATTTGAGAGTGGATCAAGTTAAGTTGATAAGAGTACAAATCACTAAAGAAGGCATCAAGAGTATTTTGAGGAGTAATACAGGCCAAGCGTTGGACCAGAATTGGTTATCTATTTTAATTTAGATAATAGGCTTTATACTTTTATCAAACGAATATCATTTATTATAAGACAACTCAAAGTGTGCAAACATTGAACCTGTGCAGTTTACCTCCTGGGGAATATCAATTGGTGAAGAACCCAGGAATTTAACAATTGGTTCTCACTACAGGGGTAGTTGAGTAGGATATACCAATACAATATTTCATACAAGGATGATTTAAAAAAACTGGATGGAATTGCCAATTGTCAATAAGGACACCTTGAAATCTGCCATTCATCAAGAATTTGCTTTTAGAGGAGAGAGTTACCAAGATCGAGGAAGGAGTTGAAGATGTCTTTAATTTCAGCAATGAGTTCCTAGGGAAAGTAACGTCATTAAAGAAAAAGGAAGGAGATAAAGTTTGAGAAGTTTTATTTTGAAATCAGAATGTGAAGCGGATTAAATTAGATTATGGACATTCAGCGCAGACATAAAGCATTCAATGAAGAAATTTAAAGAGTTGAAGACTCATAAATGTGAATGTGAGCCCTATGTGCAACTTCCAATAAAGAAAGGACCCTAAGAATTTCAGTTGGGAAGTTGACTATTCCACAAAATATGCTGACTGCTTTTGCAAAAATTTCAGAGTTAACTCAAAAATCACTCATAAATTCAGTCAAGTAGCTAAACCAAGAGTGGTGGCTAGAGAAACTTTGGGGGAATTTAGAGCTAAGCTGAAATTACCTATATTTTTGGCTAACACCCCTGCGTTATTCCAATTATCTGATATGAGAATGTTTGGGTATGGCAATCATCAAAAAGCTTTAAACGTGATGAACTTTTTGGACACCAATTGTCAGAACTTAGTGTCATCCCATCTAGAGGGGGACCTATGATAATACAAAGAGACCAAGGCGGCCATCATGAAAAAATTTGGAATTCTCTTACGTATACTTAAGTTCAAACAGGAATTCATGGGTTCCAATTTTAGAAGGATGAATCCTTAGAAAGTTTCGCCGAATGATTCTACCAATAATTGCAGATTTTGGTTGAAGCAAGAGTACTGGACAATTTAATGCATGGATCTAGTTATAAGCAGCCCTTTGGCCCTATTACAATTTAATTGAATGACGTCTTATGCGTTCACTAATTAGATTACCACCTTGCAGATGATGGATTATTTAAAGATATCAGGAGCTACACTTAATGTCCATAATAGAAAATTTTAATCCAAGTCAAGTGCAAAATTTAAATCCTAAATGACTGAGAGCGCTAATGATTCCAATAATTGACCCAATTACAGAAAATAATCCTAAGGTGTTCAAGTGGATTGATAGGTAAGATAAACGCTGTTTTCAGTGTGGAGGAAAAGGACACTTTGCTGTTCAATGTAAGAATCCAAAGGAACAGATCAATGTAGTTCAGGCAAAAGAAGCCAAATCCGCACAGAGTCGTGAAAAGGGCCTGCAGCCTAGATGGGGAACACTCTAAAGCTGTAGATAAACCTGTTCCCACTGATATCTTGCAAGATGAAATTGACATTAGTGATCTGTTCATCAATGATGATTAACAGTATCAACTGTATAAAGTGGTTATTTTGTATGTTAATGCAGTAATCAAATCCTGAGCAAAGGGGATTGACCCCAAAATAATCAGGAAAGTTGCTCAGTAATATGTGCAATAACTAGTTGACAAGGTTCAAGCTGCGGAGAATCCAGAAGAATTGGCCAAGGTCAAATTATATGAGGCAAACTTGTCTATCACACTTAGTGTAATCAAAAAATTGTTCCCTGATCAATTGGTGCAAATTATTCACACCCTCAATTCAGCAAATAATGCTTCTATACACTCAGTTTTTAAAATTTTACTATACTCTGAGTGTATGTATATTGATATACTGGCTAATCATGGGCAGGTGCGGGCAATATTTGAAAGTGGAGCACCTATCAATATTGTCTCAACCAAGTTGGTGAAGAAGATGAAAATCTCGCCTGATTTAGAACACAAGAAAGTGCATGGGGCAGCCGAGCTGAATACCACCATCTCTTGTGGAGCGTATAGCGCTTTGCCACTCTAATTTGGATCTTTAGTGGTATCCGCTCAGCAATAGTTTTGGTCAACCAAAGCTACAATATTCTGATTGGGATGGAGTTTCTATGGAAGTAAGGAGTGTAATGTAACTTTGAAGATAAGAAAGTTGAACATATTGGGTCAGACTTTACCTTTAGTTTATCAGAGAGATGGGGAAGCTCCACTGACCAGGAAGAATAGTTTCATCAATCTGATCTACAATGATGTCATTGTCCTGATTTATTACCAATTAGTTTGACAAAAGTGACAAGAAATGACAACGGAAATCCTGGAAAATTGGGGAATTTCATTGAGGATAAACACTTGAGGAACATACCAATGGGATCACAGATCTTAGTCAATACAGTATTGACGTTGGGATACCTCAGCTGCGGTATGGAGAAGTCAGAAGCCCTGGAAGAAGTCCAGAATATAGCTTGGGTGGCTCATGGGATATTTACGCCAGGCCATGGAGAAAATCGAGAAGACCTGGCGAATTTGAGCGAAAAACTTATGGTTATTGATAAGAATCAGATCAATGCCTTTGTTCATATAATCATGAGGCGATTTTTTAAAATTCCTCAATTTTAAGACCCTTGATGAGATGGGATTACTGGCAGGGGTGGCAAAAAATTCAGTATAATGGTCAATTGAGAGCAACTCACTGATATGATGGACAGACAGCAGGAGGAGGTGCTCTAATTATTCAACAAATAATGGGAAGTATTTGCTCAGGACAACCATGATTTGGGATGTGCAAGGTATGTCATCCACAAATTTGACAGAAGGGAAAGATTTGCCAATGAGGATGAGATCAATTCGATGGTCAAAGGTGGCCAAAGTAGTAGTGGAAGAAGAGATCAGTAAACTAGTGGCATGGGCTTCTGGTTCTGTCATCAAGTCTCTGGGTGATCCCTATCCTGATTGTGAAGAAGAAGGACTGCCCTAATTGGGTGGTGATCAATTATCAAAAGCAGAATAAGATAAAAAAGAAGGTTGCTGTAAGTCCCAGGGAATGTCCCCTGTGTGTTGATCGGGCTATTTTCAAGTTTCAGAGCAACAAGGTACCAAAGAGGGCGGCTGTACCCCTCATTACCCAAAGCGACCTCACCCACATGGTAGATGAGTGCTGGGTAACAGCTCTCCATCTTCGGATTCCTCCCCAGTGCCCACACTCACCTCAGCAGAACTAGTAATTTAATCTGGGAAATTTGTGCTGAGATTGCCAAAATGAAGTCAATCAGTTGAAATTGAGTGAAAACAACCCCATTGATCAAATTCCACATAGTCAAAAAGGGATGAAGACTTATTTATCAGGTGAATTCAACAATGGTTTTGATTTGGCCAACACTGCAATTGTCAAAATTTACCCCCTCCCAAAATCGTCAGGGATGATCCCCATGTGCAGGTAGTAGCATCGGACACCATTGATGAGGGTTTGAAGCTCCCTTCTTGAAAATTGAGCGTTGTGGCTGATGCAACGCTTTTGACCAAATGAAAGGCCCAGCAACTGGGAATGGGTGGGTTGGGCATCCTAAACATGTTCCCAACCAATTGGGACCGCCCCTATGTGAGGTGGCCCTGGGGGATCCCCACTTCTCATCAGGCCAAACGCCATCGTGCCAACCATCAGAAATGCATATGAGGCTCATTTTGGGAATTTGAGGTTGAACTGACAGTGACTCAGCCTGCTGCCAAACTCTTTGATGTTGGTTCCCAGTGAACCGATCTGCCCCCAAACCCAAATAATTCACTAATTAGGTTGAAATTGAGGGTCCTGATCCCAGCTTGTCTCCGCAACAATCAACTACTATTTAATCATTTGCATCACACTGGGAAAATTGTTGGTCAATTTTTCGTCCTTAATTTTCCATTAAAACTTTTATATTTGAATTCAGTTTATTATGTTAAAAAATGAACCACCCTATCCGCTGACACTCACACACCCCTCAGGGTTGAAGGCCATATTTGTCTGGTATTTTTATTATAAACAGTACAAAATTCTGACCTAATGGCAGTTTTTTGGTGAAACTCCTTTCATTTTCATATCCGTCATACCAGAAGCAGTGCCTTTGGCATTCTGGTTTGCCATTTGGGGGCTCTGGCACCAAGGCTGACAGGCCCGTCTAATTCTAACTTGCTGTTACCTGACATAAATGACCAACTCTTTTTCTAGCCATTTCCACCTTTCTCTTAGCTATTGGCGTAGCAATGTTCCCTCCTTTTCAAATAAACCAGGTTGTGAAGAAGATTTTCTATGTCTATAATAGCCTAGTTTCACTTAAAACTACAAATACACACCCTATTTTTGCCACGGCTATTTTGCCCATATCAGTAGGATCTGACATTCCAATTTTCAACGAGTTTACTCCCCCTATGAACCTATCAGTTTCCTGACCCCGCTACCATATATTCAGTATCACTGGGTTCATCCACAACTACCAATAAAGAGAACTTCGTTTACTCCTTGTTACCCATGAATATTAGTGTTGGGTCCCATCTCATCTCCTTTGAGGCCCTGGTGGATACTGGAGCCTGTGGGCAATTTTATGAGTGTTGAACTGGTCCAAAAATTAGAACTGGACTTGGAAGCAGGTCCATCGGTGATGGTGGCTTCTTCTGCCTCCCAGACATCATATGTTGTCCGTCAACCAGAGACTTTTTTGGTACACCAGTTTAGCTTCTATGATCAATTTTCCGCTATGCCAAATTTGGTGTTTCTGGTGATCTTAGGAGTGGGATGCTGGCGCTGCCAACATTTCAAGATCCACCTAGAGTCTAACATGATGTCATCAGCTAATGATCAACTGAAGGGTGAAATTCCCCCAGTTGACACTCTTAAGAAAACTCAAGGTCATAGTTCTCAAATTCACTCATCTCTCCTGTAGGCATACCATCTAATTTTCCAGGAAGTTTAATGCAATATCAAAGCATTTTTGATTCTGAAAATGCATATCATCTGTTTCCTCACACTAGATTTAACTGTGGATTCGTACGATGGTAGAGTTAGTGAGTACAAATGCCCATTGTACACCCATACAGCGTAGATGCAGATTGTGATCAAAATTTGGTTGGATGATATGCTGAAAAAAGGGTAATTGTTTAAGGAGACATCGCCAGTCACATCTCCCATCGCTTTTGCTAGAAAAGCTGATTTTCCCTTTGTCCCTGCATGAATTACAGTCATCTAAACAAAATAATGGTTACAATATCTTACCCCCTGCCTTTGGAGCAGACGATAAGCCAAGCAAGTGCCAAATCTTATCTGTTCTCAAAGCTGGATCTCGTCAATGCCTTTAACCAAATTTGGGTAATGAAAGGGCAATAATAGTTAATGGTGATCTGTATGAAGTAAGGCATTATCAAATTTCGTTTTATGCCCTTTGGTTGAAGAATTCTCCCACTATGTTTCAACATATGATTGACAATGTACTGGGTGACCTCCGGTTTACTTGCATGGTCACATATATTGATTAAATTCTGGTTCACTACCAGACTCCCAAACAACACAATATTGACTTGGAAGTGGTCGTGGCCGCCTTGCATAAGGCAGGCTTGTTTGTCAAGCCTTCCAAATGTGAGTTTTATAAGGAGGAAGTTACCTTTCTTAGGAACCTCATCCTAAAAAATGGCTATGCGATTCCTCCCAATAAGTTGGACGCTATCTGAGAATGGCCAACTCCAACAACCCAGAAACAATTGCAGAGTCTCTTGGGAACCATCATTTTTAAAAAAATTCTTCCTCAGCACTTTTCCAGCTAGCTGCCCTGCTCCACCCCCTCACAGACAAAAATGTATAATTTCGCTAGATGCCTGAATGTCAACAAGAGTTTGAATCGATCAAAGAGGTGTTTCTATCCCCCTATGTCTTAAAACATGTGGATCCCGCCAAGCCATATATTGGTGCATGTGAGGCCTCCTCAGTAGCAGTGGGGGCAGTGTTGATTTAAGAGCACGATGGATTGGAACGTCCATTCACTTATTTTTCCCAAAAGATTACCTCTATGGAGCAGCCTTGGACTATCTACAATAAGGATTGGCTGCCGTTGCATGGGCATTAACTCATTGGAGGTATCTGTTACAGGGTGCTCAACATGAGTTAACAGTCCGCAAAGATCACCAGGCTCTCTTGTACTTTTGTAAACCCCAGAAATTGGCACACTGGCAAGCACAAACCCATCAGGTCTTGTGCATTTTTCAATTTCAAATATGAATTCATGAAAGGTGCGCTTAATGTACTTCCCAATTTTCTCAACTGCAACCCCGCCCACAGTTCCTTGGACATGGAGGAAGTGGACCTCATTACCATGATTTCTGCCACTCAGATCCTGTTGATTGTCCCCCCTATCATCTCTTCTGTCACTCTGGCTCCCGACGCCCTGCTAGTTACTTAGGTCTTAGCTGGTCAAATGGCCTGCCCTGAGGGTGTGGAGTTGTTTGAGCAATTGTCCCACCAAAACCATAAACACTCTCCATACTCATTGGAGGTGGGTCTCATTGATTTTTGGTCACGAATTTGAGTTACCCCTTCCTTCAGAGCTGAGGTATTTTGTGCACATCACGATCCCCCCACTGTCGGGCATCTGGGAAATAAGAGGTGTAATGACTTGATCAAGCAGACCTACAATTGGGCGAATTTAACCAAAGAAGTTCCAGCCTGGATCGCTGATTGCGTTACTTGTGCTAGAGCTAAGTCAGATCACTCGGATGGAAATGGGCTTTTACATCCCTTACAGCAGGTGAATGGTCCATGGACATTGGTTTCTATGGACTTTAAATGTCAAACTCCCCTGCTCTAATGGGTTTATGGCAGGTATGGTGGTGGACCGTTTCACCAAATTTTCCCTTTTTATTCCATGAACTTCCACAATTACGTCAGTTAAACTGCCAACCTTTTTGTATGCCATGTGTTTTTAGTGTTTGGTCTCCCACAGGAGATTATCAGTGACTCTGGTCACAGTTCACGGCGCAGTTCTGGAGAGAACTCTTATCAATTCTATAAATCTCCCCCTGTCACTCCATGGTGTATTATCCCCAGTCTGATGGCCATACTGAGCAAGTTAATCAAGCTCTAGAACAGTACCTGCATTGCTATGCTGCAGCCGCGCATGACACCTGGACTAACGACCTTCCCCTCTCTCAATTTTCTTATAACAATGGGACTCATGCTTCCACAGGAATTTCTCCCTACAAAGCGACGTTGGATTATAATCCTTCCTTTTCAGTTAGACCCTGCTTGCGACCTGAGGTCCAATCTGCCATGGATCATGCTGAACATATTAGTTCTACTCAATCCTTAGTTCAGGAATACCTCACCAATGCTATTGAGGACTACAAGCAGCTCGTGGATTGTAAGCAACTTTCAGGTCATGACATAATGGTGGGCTCCTATGTTATACTCGATACACGTCATTTGCAAATGCAAGTCCCCTCCCATAAGTTTGTGAGTAAGCGCTTGGGCCCCCATTTGGTGGAAGAGGTCTTAGGCAATGGTGCGTTCTGGTTAAAGCTTCCAGCTCACTAAAAAGGGCATCATATCTTCCACGTTTCCCAGTTGTCGCCCTTTAAGGGTATGGTTCCCACATATCCTGAGCTGAATATTATTGAAAATGTGTAAGAGGCTGAAGTGGAAATTATCCTGGCATCCTGTAAGTCCATTTGACCCAATCAGTATCTCGTGGCTTGGAAAGGATATCCAGCTTATGAGAACCATTGTTAAAAAGCTCACTATTGCACCAACTGCATGGAATTGGTCAAAGCGTTTCATGATTCCATCCCAAAGCTCCCCATCCCCCAAAAAATTGTGATTGTAATGGCAATCAAGTTACCCAAGGTGCAAAAGAATGTGGCCCTCATGCAGTTTCTCAGCGGTGATGCCCTTCCTTTGGAAAAAGGAAAGGGTAATAAAAGTCCTGGGGAACGTCCCCTGTGTGTTGTTCAGGCTATTTTTCTGTTTTCCAAGTAAGAAGGTATTGAAGAGGGTGGCTTTACCCCTAGCTACCCAGAGCGACCTCGCCTATATGGTAGATGAGCACTGGGTAACAGCTATCCCTCTTCAGATTCCCCCCTGCTGCCCACACTCACCTCAGCAGAAGTAGTACATCTAATTAGGGAAATTTGCTTCAAGATTGCTGAAATGAAGTCGATCAATCCAAAATTGAGTGAAAATAACCCCAATAATCAGATTCCACTTAGTCAAAAAGGGATGAAGATTGCTTCATTAGGTGGAATCGCTGACAGTTTTGATTTGGCCAAGACCATGATTGTCAGAATTTACCCACTCCTAAAATCGTCGGGGATGATCCCTGATGTGCAGGTAGTAGCATTGGACACCATTGATGAGGGTTCAAAGCTCCCTCCTGGAAAAGCGGGTGTTACAGCTGATGCAACGCTTTTGACCAAATGAATGGCCCACCAACCAGAATGGGAAGGTTGGGCATCCCAAACCTGTTCTCAACCAATTGGGACCGCCCCTACGTGGGGTGGCCCTGGGGGATCCCCACTGCTCATCAGGCCAAACGCCATCGTGCCAATCATTGATAATGCAGTTGAGCCTCAGTTTGGGCGTTCGAGGTTGAACCAACAGCGACTTAGCCTGCTGCTAAATTCTTTGATGTCGGTTCCCAGTGAACCAATCTGCCCCCATACCCAGATAATTCACTGGTTAGGTTAAAATTGAGGGTCCTGATCCCAGCTTGTCTCCACATCAACAACTACTATCTAATCAGTTGCATCACACAGAGAAAATTATTGGTAGATTTTTTTAGTACTAGATGGTCTTTATTTATTGGTCGATTTTTCTCCCTTAATTTTTCATTAAAACATTTTATCAAAATTCAGTTTTTTTGTTAAAAAATGAATTACCCTAACTGCTGACACTAACACACCCCTTGGAGTTAAAGGCCATATTTGTCTAGTATCTTATTATGTACAGTACAAGATCATGGCCCACTGGCAAACTTTTGGTGAAACTCCTTTTCAGTTTGATATCTGTCATACAAGCAGTAGTGCCTTTGGCATTATGGTTTGCCATTCAGGGGCTCTGGCACCTAGGATGGCAGGCCATTTTAATTTAAACTTGCTGTTTACATGACAGATTATATCCATTACCACGAATTGACAATAGATAAGTTTGATTAGGAGAAGTAAAGTAAGTCTGAGATGGATCTAATATTGGGATATTGGCAAAATTGATTTGCCAACGGAAGACCAGGAGAAATATGTGATCATCACCATGCAGGAGCTATATCAACCTATGAGGATGCCCCAAGGTTTATGTAATGCGCAATGACGTTCCAGAGGGCCATGGACGCCAACTTGTTGATCTGAAGTTGTCATGCGTCCAGGTGTACTTGGACAATATAAATGTGTTTAATAGGACATTAACTGACCATTTACACCATTTGAAAGAAGTCTTTAAGATATTGTCTTCAGCTAACCTGAAGATCAAGCCAAGGAAATGCCACTTAAACAAGAAGGAGTTGGTATAGCTTGGATCCGTTATCAATTCTAGTGGAAGCAGCTGAAAGCCCAGAAAATTGAGGCCATAAAGAAAATTGCTGTACCAAATAATTTGCAAGATATCCAAGTGTTCCTTGGAATGGTCAGATACTACTGAAGATTCATTTGGGATTTTGCGAGAATTACTGAGCACCTCTTTCATTTGCTGAAAATACAAAAAGGATCTGTTTGAAATGAAGAGGCTCAGAGTTCTTTTGATCAATTATGCCAATATATGTGATAGATTTTCCAGTATTAAAATATCTAAATTTAAATTGAGGATTCATAATACAGACTGATGCTTCATTAATGGCGATTGGCGCCATCCTGAGCCAAGTGTATGAACTTTAAGACAAACATTCGATAGTTTATGTGAGCTGGACGCTATCATTAGATGAAAGGAATCACACCATTACTGAGCTTGAATACCTTGCAGTTCTTATTCATGTAAACAGTTTTGGGTGTATATTCATGTAAAGCACTTTAAGGTGGTGATGTACCACTCTTCACTGCGTTGGCTGCACAATTTAAGAGACCTGAAAGGACAACTGGCATGATGTTCATTGAAGCTACAGGCTTGCAATTTTGATGTAGTCCAATAAGTGGGAGCTTCTTGTCATGATGTGGATGGCTTATCAAGGTTACCAATGGTCCAAGTGGTATACCATCAATAGGATGAGCTATTCCAGAGAATGATCAAAGGAGAAATCAGGAATAAGCCCTGAGATATCCAAGGTGCGCTTCAGAAAGCAATGGAAAACACTGAGACCAAGAATGGGCAAGTTTTTAAGATGATTGACAGAAAATGATTACTATTCTCAAGTCTGTCAGATTGAGCAGCTATTGTTCAACCGTGCATAAGATTATATTCATAGAATCCTCAGTAAAACAATAAATCACATTCGCCAGCATTATTAATGGGAGTCTATCAACTATGATGTAGCAGATTATCTGGCTTGTTGTGTAAAGACTGTTGCACAAGCCTCACAAGAACATGACCGAATATTGACTGGTCCGCCCTAAATTTCCCTGGCATAAAGTATCCGTTAATGTGATGGGACCTTTAAGTATGAGTACTAAGGGGAGTCAAATGCATCATAGTTGTGATTGACCATCTAACTTGATGGGTAAAGATAAAGACTCTGGCAAAATTGGATGCTACAAGCACTGCAAAGGTTATCATGGATCAAGTAGTATACCGTTAATAGATGCCCACAAGTCTTGTTTAGCAATAATGGATCATTTCATGTCTCACGTGATCCTGAGGTTGAATGAGATAATGGGGATCTAAGGAGTCATCTTAGTACCTTAATGGCTGTAGATGAACGGACAGTTAGAGCGGGTCAATGGAACACTGGCTGTGACTCTGAGGAAGCTGGTCACAGGGAGAACTTCCACATGTGGAATGTACTCTAGTTCAGTGATGTTTGCATATAATATAAGTCAACATAAGGCAAAAAAATGCGATTTGAGTTACTATATGGATGGAAGGCCGCGTTACTGCCAATTCAATATTTGGTGGTGGAACCAACTTCAGAGATGAGTTCCAAGAAGTACCTGACCTGATTGTTGAATATCATGATTGAGATGCAATTGCAAGAATTTGATATGACTGAAATAGGATCAAAGTAAAAATGACAGATGATAATAACCAACCGGCCTTATCTAATACCAAGTAGGCAAAATATGTTGCTTAATACAATATGCATAGTTTCAGAAGAAGAATTAAGGTAGATGCATTGTGGTTGAGTCCATTAGAGATTATTGCCAAGATGGCGATGAACCCTATTCCATCAAGAACCTCTTGGATGGAAGGATTGTGAATTGAGTCGATGCTAAATGATTAAAGCAGTGGATCAAAAAATAAAAAGAGTGTTCTAAAAGGACAGCTGAAACGTTGAGATGGTTATGTACTGATGATTTGGTTAAGTCCAAAAAAGGACCGCTGAACCAAACTAAATGGGTAAGCCTTAAAAGAAAGCATTTTAACCATAGAAAACTGATGGTTCAGAGTATACCTAGGAACCATTTTAGGGGAAAAATAAATTAAGATGACCGCTGACTGAGTGAAGGTCATGACACATATAAAAAGAAGAAGAAAAATTTTATAATATTAATAAGAATACAGCAAAAAAAGAGATATTATTAAAAATGCACAGAAAAAAGATATATTTTATAATTTTTTAATGGTTATCCCTAACTCAGGGATGATTCCGCCTATGTTGACTCTTAAGAATGGGAGAATGTATCACAGTAAGTGTGGACAAATCGCTGAAATCTATGTGTGATTGGATGCTATCAAGAGCTAGACCTACTTAAAGCAAAGTTTGTTGAGCGGAGGCTGATCTAAATGCGAGAATGAAACAAGGGAAGAGAGATTATATCAGCAATTGCCAAATGCAATACCCTGGATTCATAGGGAAGCAACAGAACAAGAAGAGGTAACCTGCAAAAAACCCTGAGTATCCTGATATGGGACAGGAACTGATAGATTTTTCTTGAGCACTTGCTGGTGGGCTTTGTCAAGAACATTGGACATATGAGCTGGGTTGGCAAGGGATATTAAGTGAGGGATTGTCAATTCAAGTCCCCAATCAAAGCCAGGGAAGGTACAATGGGATACACCAGAAATAGGATAGTTGTGTAGGGAGCCAATGACATCATGCAGACAATGACTATGAGCTTATTGGAAGCAAAAGAAGGATTAGTGATAGAATTCTGGAGAAGCAAAAAATTTCATAACCAAACTTGAAAGACTTGGCTGGAAAAATTAAGGCCATAGTCTGCAACATCTAGATCTAAGATGGTTTTGGAATTGGAGGGGTTCAGAGCTATAGACGGAGCCTCAGTTGTTTAGGTTCTCAATTATATGTAGGGAAGCTTGAAATGTTTCAGTTTTTGATAACTAGTTTGGTCAACAGAACAGCTGGTTTATAGAATTGGATGAGTTGGAGAAGGAACTTTTAGAAGCAAGTCAGCTCTGGCGAGGAATGGTTGATTAAGAGTGAGGGCATTGCTTCAGCTGGATTAGTGATGATTGTATGAGTATCTTTGAATGGAGCCTAACCCAGGAGACTATCAAAATCTAATTTGGGAATTGATGACAGAGGGAGGATTGTTTGCGAGTCATTTTGAGGAAATTGTTAATCTGGTTTTGTCAGGGTTGGTTAACATTTCTGGCAGTTCCACGAAAGGACAGGCTATGGGTATTTGACTGGGAGTATGAGTCCTAGGGGGACCATAAAAGTTATTTCATCGTGCAGATAGACTCATCAGTTGGAAAAACCAAACATTCTTATCAGACATGCTGTCAAGCAGTTGCTGGTACCAAGATTCCAAATTTGACATATGATCTGAATGTGAGGGGGATGTCAGACTTTTTATAATAGTTGAAATTATGCACATTGGTATCAATTAACTCTAATTTTGGAGAAATTAATCGCAACATTAATGAGATGAGCTTTATAGAGAAAATTAAAAATGATTGAGAAAAAAGTTATTATGAGAAAATAAATAGAGTGAATATGATTAAGCATTCAAAATTGTGCAGAAAAGAACATTGAAAGAAGTGACCTCCTGTTGAGGATAAGGAGGAGGATCAGGAAATTAAGGACACTGGACCAAGAATCCAGAGTATGACAGTAAGTCATATGCCCTGACTGAGAGGAAAAATGGAACCTGAGATTAGTATCATCACGAATAAATTGATCAGCTCGGAATTGCAGAGGGTCATGGGGACTGTGCTATGAGGTGGTGATAGCAAGGTGGAAGTGGAAGAGAACCACATGCTGAAGTTTTTCCTGAGCAGCATTGAGTATAGATTGACTGTGCTTCACTAGAAACTAAGAAGTATTTAATCAGGTGTCCAAGGTGGTATTATCCTGTCCCAATCCTATTTTTTCTGGAAATATAGGCAAGAGGGGGGATGTTTTGGGATTTTTACACACCTCTACAGCCATCTAGATTACCTTGTGTCACTAGGAGAACTCCATATGGCGAGTGAATTAAATCATGTTTGACCTCAATTTTAGGATACTAATGTTTGGGGGATTTTAGATAATACTCCAGGATTGGATCCATTGGGATCAATCTGGGTGAATGCTTAAGATCTTGTTATCACAATTGCCAATGAAATGGGCGCATCTAATAGTTGATTGATGATTATCTATCAGGTGTATTTATTGGGATCAGGTCTGATAAGATCAGCGACTGATTGGGTATTTAAGGATCAAGTTGCAAGGTGAGTGATGCCGCCTGCAACTAGCAAATTGATCAGTTGGTTTGCGACCTTCCAGAATGAGTAACAAGTCTTATTACATAATAAGGTTGCTCACCAAATAAGGTTGGTTCTATGATATCAAGTGGTAAAAATTAGGGACACTTATGAAAATTTTGTTTTAGATCTTGAGGATGTCCAAAAAAAGGTATCCTAACCAGATGGAGAAGAAAATCGCTGGTGAGACGTCAAAGGGAATTTCAACAGCAACAGTTGCAGTTTCTTGCCCAAGGCGCCAAATGAGTGTTGGGCGCTGAGTTTCATAAAAATTCCCCTGATAATTCACAATAAAGAAATGCAGAAAATAGCAAAATCATTATTGGTCTTGGTTCTAATTATCTTCAGGAAATTATTGCTTTTGTGCTTTAATTTTGGGACTCTTTAGTTGTATAAAGAGTAAGGATCAAAGATACTTAGAAGAGAAGCAGAACATATAAGGAAATTTGCTATAGACTTCGAAAGACCAGAGAAAAGGCCATAAACTAGGTATTTGAGAGTGGATCAAGTTAAGTGGATAAATGTACAAATCCCTACTGAAGACATCAAGAGTATTTTAAAGAAAAATTATGGTGAAGCGTTGGACCAGAATTGGTTATCTATTTCAAATTTGGATAATAGTCTTCATACCATTATCAATCAAATATCATCTATTATCAGACAACACAAAGTGCGCTCATTAAACCTGTGCAGTTAACCTCCTGGGAACTATCAATCGGTGAGGAACCCAGGAGTTTATCACCAATTATCTTATGAACCCTAATAGCAACTCAAGTTACCAAGTTTCTAAACTTAGGGTTAATTTAAAAAATGGAAAATAATTGAAAGAAGAGAAAGCAGTATTTAGTTCTTTATCATCAAGTGGTACAAAATTTCCACCATCAGGTTAATATCGTCAGACTCAGTATCAGTAGTAAAGGTATTTTTAGTTATAGGAGATCAGCATGAAGCACCTAATCTTTCATGCTGATTTTCCTTTCCCTCCTCCTTGGTAAGTTTCTTCTGGAAGTTTTCTAAATTAAGGCGAAATAATTGCAATAAGTGCATCAAGGTTTGGTTTATTTTTTATTCTCAATCATGTGTATACAAGGTCAGCTGAGTAGACTGGGGTATAGGCCATATAACTAAGGTTTTAAGTGATACCTCGTTAAGGTCTTTTTTGATCTATAATTTACAGGTAAAGTTACCCTTGCATCTGAACTTATGTAACAGAACTTTAAGATAAGCTCCCAAGGTGGAGATCACTACACTAAGCATTATCTAGGGTGATTCAGTTTGTGGTATCCAGGGGCTGAGCCTGAGCATAGAACCTACTATTAAAAAATGGATAGATTCTCTTTTTAAATGGATAGCCATGATTGCCGCTTTTTATTGTCAAGGATCTGATTGCTACCAAACACTTATTTTAGGTTTTATGGACTTGATCTAAAGTTTGGCATTCCTAAGATGAGGAATCATAATTTTACAAGCTGTGGTATTCATAAATGAGCGAATATACTTGATCTTTTAGAGATCAGTCTCTTTCTTTTATAAAATTTCATAAGCATACAGGTAGGAGGCTATACTCTTTTGGCCTGGATAAATCTCTTTAAAGCTAGGTTTATAAATTAGTTTTTATAGGTGTAGAGAGAGTATTGATGACAGGGACAAAAGCGTAATCAGAAATCTAAGTCTCCACATAGTTCTGAGGAACCTGCTGACACAATTGTCAGTGCCAACCTTCCATGTCATCTTAAACTTCTCCCTAATGATGATCTATGGAAGCATCGGAAAAGTTGAATTTTTTTGTTCTTTCAGGGCTTGAATCTCAACATCTTGAAACTGGAGTTGGTTAATGCAATTACTAATTTGGGTTTAACAACCATAAAACGTTTGTTTAGATGAGTGAGGCGATTGTTAGAAGCCTTTGTGTATGTACTAAGATTTTCCCTACCATCTGACAAGGCTTCAAGGGTGCTTATTAAATCAATGAGACTCCATCTAGGCGAATCTTAAAACTTTGGGCTACATTTATAACTAATTAGAAAGATGTACTTGCAGTTTGGACGTCTTTCTTCCAAGACTCGTCCAGATCACAAAATCTGGAACAAGGTTTTAGATGGCCTTTGGGATTATGTAGACCTTCCAGCCCCTCTGGCCCTCCAGACCACTCAGTCCCTTCTGGTTCTACATTACCAGTGGCACTCTTGAGAGAGGTTAATTCTTATTAGCATCGTTGTAGCACCCAATAAAGGGATTCAATTTGTATAAGATGGTAAATTTAAGAATATTTAAAAGTTTTACTGCATTCTGATGGAGCTATTCCTCTGGCAACCAGAAATCCCATAATAATATAGCAAACTGTCTCTAACTTCATTGATTAATTGGTGATTGTCCATGATGACATCCTATTTATCATGGACAAAAGAGGAGGAGGCATTGTAGAAATTTAAACATTTAAATTTTAACTTGTGTAAGTCTAAGCTGTTGAGCTACTTTGTGACGATGCATTCCTAATAATTGAATGATATGATGGATGGCCGGATGGACAAAACAGAGATATCATTAAACTCCAAGGGTCAATTCTCATGAGTAAAGATTAATAAAAATTAATTTAAAAACCACATTTTTAAAGGTGAAGTAGTAACTCAGGTTTGATCGGAACATCCCAGAGTATATTCTTTTTAATAGGTGTTGTATACTATTGTTGATAATCTCATGAATTTGATATTGGGTATGATTAAATGAAGGTAAGTCAAACCCAAATTAAGCCTAAAATGATTAAGATTTCAGGCTGCAAGGGAGACACATCATATTAGGAACTGTTGACCTATCAGACCACACACCTGACCTAAGCTGCAAATTGGTTCTCTTAACATAATACTCTCCATTTTTCTTGATAAATGCTCTCTCACACGCTTTGAAAACCGTCTATTGAGCATTATATTTTGTCAGCTTATCAGTACTTTAAACTATAATCCAATGTTCAAATGATTCTTGAATTATTATATACTAAAGACTGTTACAGATAAAAAAGAAGCTTATAGACTTTATCCTTAAGTAATCTAATATATTTTATATTTACAGGTTGGGTCATAATGCGTTGCTAAGAAGATTACCTTGGATACATATATCAGTATCTTCTTGTCCATTCTCGATATATTTTTAACCAAGCTCTTCATTATTCTCCTTTGTAAAAGGACTCATGACCATGTTGTTTGGAAGCGCCCTTTACGAGGCGTAGGGGTCAGGGAAACCAATATGGAAGGCATCTCCACTTGTTTTTTCACATATAAAAATTTCCTGTTTGGATCTTTCTGATGCATCATCTGTATAAGGTCCCAGATGAAAACGTAATCATTCAATAACTGACATATCAAGCTTAATTAAAAACAAATCTTGTTTTTTTGTCAACTCAAGTCCCACAATAGAAATTGGGGAGTTAATTTATATTATTCAGCACAGCAAAAAAATTAAGTTATCACAAAATGTAATCAAAATAAAATAATACACAACTCAGTAGGTAGTTTTATTCTGGGGCAGAACGGTGAAAGAAGCATGATAGAATTCCAAACTATCATCTGGAAGATGCTTCCTCAGACTATAAAGCAAACCTTAAAGTTATATTTCAATAAATAGTGTTAGAAAAACGCTTTTCCAAACAATGGGCTAGCTAGTGTGTCAGGCCAACCAGTATAGAGACTGGCTGAACCTTACCGTTTCGCCTTTATAGTGATACAAACCCCTTATAAGTTCAAGTTCAGCCCACCAACTGAACAGACCAGCGACTTTGCCTTATCCCCATGGTCTCCCTTGGGTGTGCCCCAGAGAGTCCATCCCACATATTGGGCGACTATGGCACTCCTGACCTGCACCACCCTCATGACCAATCGCCAGCCCCTCTTGGGTGTGCCCTGGCAAGCCCATCCCCCATCCTGGGAGGCTATGGCACTCCCACGTTGCACCATTATCATGGCTGATGGCCATCAGCACCTCGACATTGGTGGCTGGTTGGACAAGTTTACGTTGGGGGTTCTTGTTGGGCTAGAATATGGGAGTTGGCAGCATCAGCCACCCCATGCATGTCACCTCACGCCTATCTTGGGGATCTCCAGTTTCGTCTTCCCCTAATCTAACAGACTAACTACTAACAACTAAACTAAGATGGGCGCAAGAGAGATCTTAATTGAAATGGAATGACAACTATCTATACTTAGGCTACTATGCATATTCAAAACCCATCTGCCATCCAAGCCAGAACCTCATTTAATCATCAGACATCTGAAGTTCCAATTCCCATCCAATCCAATCACCCCAAACACCAAAAATTCTGCTGACTCATCCTCAGCATGAGTTGCCAGTCAGCCATATAGAAACATCTATTACAAACATAACTTTGAGCATCCTCAGCATGAGTTGTTAATACTATAAATTAGGCAGCAAAGATAATAAATGTATTAATAACAAAAACATTAAATTTCCGCTAGAAATTCCCACTATCATCCATGATTGGCAGTTGGCATCAAACTAGGATCATCAAACAGTTGTAACAAATATGTCAGCTTTCCAGCATAAAATCTCACAACAGCTCATAAATGGCCATTCAGCGTCGAACCAAGATGCCAACAAACCTAAAATGATTAATAATACTATTGGAGATTATTCCACAATATTTTGAAAGATTTAACCCCTAAGTGGGTGCACCAACTGGCATATATAACATTAAGATAATATCAAGCTAGGCGATTAACTGGCAATCTGCCCAACTAACCAGTTCCCCTATTTCTGATAGTATTGGTAAGAAACCGTCTGGTTAATTTCCTAACATTTCCCTCCACTTAATCTGATGGTATTCCTCCATTATAACCCACCTCGATGGTCAGCCAAACATACCCAGCGCCCCCTCAAAGG
This sequence comes from Massospora cicadina, assembly GCA_022478985.1. Lineage (NCBI taxonomy): Eukaryota > Fungi > Entomophthoromycota > Entomophthoromycetes > Entomophthorales > Entomophthoraceae > Massospora > Massospora cicadina. The sequence continues at coordinate 250,374 of JAKSZP010007887.1, forward strand.
AGCGCCAGGTCTGAACCAGTGGCTCTTGCCACCTCATAACCTGTCCTCCAACAACTCAGGCACTCATCAGTGAGGCCCACTGTATTTAGCACCAATGTCGGAAATTTTTTTATGACAGTGGGCTTCACTAGTGTGCCAGGCCAACGAGTATGTAGACTTGCTGACCCTTGCTGTTTCGCCTTTATAAGCGTGCCAACCCCTACAAGTCCACGTCCAACCCACCAACTCAGCAGACTAACGACTTAACCATAGCCCCATGGTCCCTCTTGGGTGTGCCACAGAGAGTCCATCCCCATCCTGGGCAGCTATGGCACTTGCACGCTTCACCACCCTTATGATCAATCACCAGCCCCTCTTGGGTGTGACCCAGAAAGTCCTTCCCCAATCCTGGGTGGCTATGGCACTGCCACGCTGCACCACCCTCATGGCTAATGACCAACAGCACCTTGTCATCGGCGGCTAGTTGTCCAGGTTCCCATTGGGGTTTTTTGTAGGGCTGAGGTATGGGAGCTGCCAGCGTTGGCCACTCCAGGCATGTCACACCGCGCCTATCTTGGGGATCTCCAGTTTCATCTACCCTAATCTTTCAGACTAAATAATAACAGCTTAAATAAGATGGGCGCAAGAGAGCTCTTCATTGAAAAGTAATGTCAACTATATTTATTTAGGGTACTACGGCTATATAAACCCATTGGCCATCCAAGCTGACCCTTGTTTAATCATCAGTCTTCAACATTGCTAATTCCTACAATCTGCTCATCCCAAACACTGAATATTATAGCGACCCATCCTCAGTACAAGTCACCATTCAGTCAATTACAAATTAGTACATAACATTACTTCAAGCATCCTTAGCATGAGTCACCAGTGTTCTGAATTAGGCAGCGAAATAATAGTTGTATGATTAATAATGAATACATTGGCTTTCCACCAGAGATTCCCACAATCAGCCATGAGTGGCAGTTGGCGTTGAACTAGGATTTCAGAAAGTTGTAACAAATACATCAGATTTTTGGTGGAAATGCCACAAAAGCTCATGAATGGCTGTCAGCGTTAAATCAAATTTTGCTTAACCTAAAACAATTTATAATTCTATTGGGGAATATTCCACAGTACTAAAAAGGGCACAACCCCCCCAAATAAGAAGCACTAATCAGCAAATATAACATTAAGATAATATTGAACTAAGCAATTAGCCATCAATCACGCGCAACTAATCAACCCTCCTAATTTTGATGTTATCAGTAGGAATCCATCTGGATATATTTCTAACAATTAGTTTAAGCATAGGAGTTTAATCAATCACAATATTTTTTGGCTGGCTAATAACTAACCTATATATAAAATTCAATGTAGATATAAAATAGGATACCCAAAATTTTCAAATAGGAAATCAGATTGCAACCATTGCTGCGATGATTTAACTTTTAAATTGGCATTAGGGAGACCATGACATTAAAATCATCTATTGATTTACTCCTCACAAAAAGGAAACCCCTTTGGCTTTCCAAATGTGGTGCAACTCATGGCCCCACATAAGATGGTAGCATTTTTAATGGGAGACAGGAAAATACTATATTGAAATCCAGGGTTACAGAAAGCGTTAATGCTTCGCCTGGAGATCTCCTGAAGGGCACAGAGGCCTCAAACGCAAGCAGTTTAAATAATATCCCCAACTCTCCCCTACCACAGTGGAGTTGGACAAAACTAATGTGAAAGGAGAGGGGTTAAGGTATTCTTAGTACAATAGTCTTCCCTCATCTTAATGAACATTGAGTTTAGTACTAATTAACTTTCAGTTGATCCAAATTATAACCATTGCATTAGTAAATATTCAAACGATTTAAGAGAATACCTTCTATCAAACAGTGATCTAGGGAATTTCTAATATAAAAAATATCTTGCTTGAAATGCAGGTTGGAATATCAGGCTTTGAACGGCCTAATCACTAATGGCCCACTTGGATGAGGTTTGGTGTCCAAACTATTCTCTCATTTGAGTATTCATGTGTTGCTTATGTACTAACAAATTAAGGAACGGCGTTGAGGGTTCTTTGATTTATCTGGTACTAATATATGTACTTGAGTTATTAAAAATTTTAGGAAAATAAAAATTGGGCGAATATGTAAGTTTATTTGAGAGCAGCTTGGAGGAAGCGACATGATAGAATTCTAAATTGGGTTTTGGAAAATGCCTCCCAAGAAATAAAGCAAACCTTGAAGGTAAAATTATTATCTAGGTTGTGAGCCTAACTGATCAACATCAATGGCTGGCTAAGATCTAATTTAAACAAAAAAAGAAACTTAAGTTAGAATTAAATTATTCAATTTTCCTCAACAGGAAATTGGATTGCAACCACTACTATAATTTTGTTTCCTTAGAGCTTAGCACTAGTGAACTTTTACAAATAAAACTGTTTATTACTGTAATGGTATATTATAAAGATAAAAAATTCAGTTTGCTCCTAATTTTTTGAGTATATAGACTGGGTTGTACTTTAAAGCTATAAATTCTTCGTCAAAAAGTTGTGTTTTCTTAAGGATCAATCAGATTCCTGTTGCACAAGGGCATCATTATAAATTCAGTTTAAAGTTAGCTTCTCAGCTGGTTACTCTGATGGTGGATCGCAAAATGTATTTTAACTAAAAATTGATATAAATGTATAATCAAGGTGTAAGTATAGCTTTGACTATCATGAGCAAAATGCGCCATAGACAATAAGTCTTCCCAGTTGTACTGCTAAATAATAATATCACTGGTGATATTGTTAAAAACTTGAATTGAGCGCTCCATGTTAGGACTTGATTGAGAAAGTAAAATTGTGCTGTAGGCGCAGGTGTCTGAGCACCTCTTCCAGAAACTACAGAAAGCCGGATAACACTCTACCTTTTTGGGCAACTCATAAGATGTGGGAGCGGGGTTTTGTGTATTATGCTGGGGTGATAGTGAAGTTGTGGTTTTTTTCTAAAGTTTGTGAAAAGACTATATCTGATGAGCTGAACAGATAAAATATGAATTTTAAATTTTGAATTAATTGCGGGGAAGGCTGACCATGGGATGGACACTTCCAATTATGACTCAGGACAGATAAACTTAGTACCGGGGGAGGCACCCCAGAGAAGCAATGCTATCTCTTGTTGCCAGCGGGAACAACACTTATGGGGAGGGGAGAGAACGTGTAAAGGGACCGTAGCCACTATTGAGCACGTGTGGAGGAAGTGGTCTGATTTGATGAACCAGACTGGGAACCAGGAGGAGATCAGCTGTTGGCAACGTGGTGGGAGGTATCCAAACATCCACGCTTGAAAGTGGTCCACCAAATGAGACCAGAATCTTTGGACAGTTTCCTGAGAGGGTGGGGGTGGATCCTGCGATGGCATCTAAGACAATCGTGTGGATGGTCCACATGGCGATTGTAACCACCAGAGCATGGAGGGAGGGTGGAAGGGAGGAGGCCATTGATAGAGCAAACATATCTCTTGACAGACTGAAGGGATGCGTTTGATACTGGCCCAGCAGACGTTGAACTTCGTGCCATATCACTTTGAGGTGGGGCACTTCTCCAGGCGGTGGAACAGCGTTCCATACTGGACACACACGACACATGATGAGTGTAAAGCGTTAGAGCGCTCAGCTGTATAATACACCTGCTTCAGGCAGCGCCACACATGGGACCAGATTTTAGGCTGCAACAGAGGATGGTGTGCATATTTCCAGATAGTTTTTTTGGGTCTCAATGGATTAAGGGATGTCCATCATGTCCAGGTAGTCCACCCTGGATAGGACATAGGGCCGAATGGGGATCACGCCATCATGGATGGGTAGCCCCTGTACCTCTTGTGTGAACTGAGGAGAGGGGTGGCCTCTTTGGGTTGTATGTCCACTAATACAAATTCTCCACTCTGCGCTCCGCATGGAGAGTAAGATTCATTTGTAGTGGGTTTTTGTCCCGTGAGGACCTGTGGCCAATGTGTGTGATGCGAGGTATCTCATCAGGGAGTGGGGGTTCAATGGATTGTTGAGGCCCAAGGCTCGGGAGAAGTTGGAGTGGGCTGCGCGGGACCAATGTTGGGATGGGAGTGTAGGAGCAGTGACGGCCGCAATCCAGGTGCCCAGGATCTTGGCAGCATGGGCTTTGAAGTCAAGCAGGCCCATGCCACCATGATGAGGGCCAAACATGACCTCTAGCCGCACTGGTGGAGGGCAGCCTGACAGAAGCCATCCTTGCAGCAAGGCATACAAGGATTTGAAGAAGCTTGGGGAGAAGGGGATGGCGTGGGCTCTGAACCAGACTTTGGATAGGAGCATAGAGTTGGCTAAAACAACCCTGCCAGTAAGGAAAGTAGGGTGGGCTCTGAGAGAGGCGATTCGCTTTGTCACGTTGTCCAGAATATGGCACTCCATTACTGCTGACGCATATCCGCCTGCCTCCATCCACATGCCCAGATGGCGCACCGGTCCTAAGGTAGGACGTGGCATGAAGGGGAGCACCAGTGGAGCGGTGTGTGTTGAGTTAGTAAGGCGTGGACGTGGGCAAGCAGATGGGCTGGGTTGGGAATTAATTGCTGGGGCCCAGCAATTCTGAAACTGACCAAGGAGGATGATTTTGGTTTTGAGGCGTTCAGTGCCACGTTGCTTACCCAGGAAGATTCTTGAATGAGAGCTTCAAGCGCGTGCATCTTGATTATTAGACACCCCAACCACACAATCATCTGCAAACGCCAATATCTTGACTGGGGCTTGGCCTGGCACATGGACCCCAGTGAGTTGGGCATTCACATTTCGCAGTAGTGGGTCAAGGCTGAATTTGTATAAGAGTGGGCTGAGGGGGTCCCCTTGTCGCAAACCCTTTGAGGGCGGACTACTTCCGTTAGGAAGCCAGGGCCACGCACTGCCATTGTTGCAGATTCCGTGAGCAGCATCACCCAGTTGATGAAGCGAGGGGGTAGGCGGAACTGATGGAGGCAGGCCCTTAGGTATTCCCAGTTTACTCTATCATAGGACTTTTGTTGGTCCAAGAATACAAGTGCCCCAGAGGCTGTGGACTGACATACATTAGCCACAGAGTGCACGTTATCCCAAATTGACCTTCTGGGGATGAAACCAAATTGTTCTGGGGAGATGGTGGCAGATGCTACAGTCCCTAATCGGTTAGCCATAATTTTTGTTAAAATTTTGGTGTCTGTGTTTGTTAGAGAAATGGGGCACCAGTTGGCTAAGTCTAGCTTATCCCCTTTCTTGAAGAGTGTGACAGTAAAGGCCTCATGTCCTCCTGGTAGGAGGCGCGTTTCCAACAGGCTTTGGTTAAGTGAGGCAAGCAGAAGTGGGGATATATATTTAAAATATTTTTTGTAGGACTCATATGGAATGCCATCTGGGCCTGGGCATTTTTGGTTTGGTGCACCGCGAATGGCTGTCCATAATTCATTCGGAGTAATTAAGTTCATTATTTCTGGGTATCAGAAAATGGTGCGGATATGAGCTCAGTCGAGAAATTCTGCCACTTCCGGCTGGCTGAATTGTTTCAGCTTGGTACAACTTGGAGTAATATTTTTGCGTTTTGATTGCCACTTCAGCCGATGTATCCACAATAGAATTATCTGATCTTCGCACCTGTGTGCAGGCCATGCTCTGGCGTGGTGCAAAATTTTTTTTAAAGAAATATGCAGTGCACTTGTCACCTTTTGTGATGCATGTGGCCCTGTATTGAACACAAACCTGATGTTTTTGTTGCCTTTTGAGTGCGTTGAGGTGGGTGGCTGCCTCCACCCACTTCCAGCCCCATGCTGGGCTGTATCCTGTAGCTGGAATGTTGGACTCCAAGTGTGCCAATTCTGCCAGAGCGCGCGAGATAACCGCTGATGTGGCTCATGAGCATCTGGAGGAGAGATGGCGAGAGTGGCGGATGGTGTCCTCTTTGAAAGTTGCCCATGTGGAAATGGGTCCGCGCAAAACGGTGCAACAAACTTTTTTGCCAAAGTTTCCTCTTCCACCCACGTGGAAAATCCTGGCGACGCGAGCTTGGGGGGCGGATTTTGCACCAATGTGGGGCCTTAGCAACTGTGACAGGTAGGTGGTAGGTTATCAAGACCAGTCGGTGGTTGGAGAATTCCATTTTTGTTGTTTTGAAGTGGGAGATGTGGGGTTGGAATTTCGCCGGCGTTAGAATAAGGTCAATGCGGGTCATGGACCTTAATTGGCCGTTGTGGATGTGGGGACGCATTATGTTTTCGAGCAGCGGGGCATGTCATGGCAGCGCATCTGTTAAGCCAAGGGTGGCCTTTAGAACGCGTAGTTCTACGTGACCCTGTGGGGAATGGGGTGAGGGAGGCCACCAGTCCATTGGTGAGGTTAGCCAACAGTTCATGTCACTGACTAGGAAAAAATCAGGGGGTAGCGGGAGGGATTTGACTGATGAGAAAAATTCTCAACGCTCATGTGCACCATTTGGGGCATAGATGGTGATGATTGCATGCACTACGTCAGCCCACAAGAATGTGATGATGAGCACTCGGCCATTTAGGAATGATTCTGAGGATACAAATTTGAAAAAATTATTTTTCCAAATTAGCACCCCACAGTGCTTCAACCAAAAGGATAGGGATGGGAGGAGCATTGTTTTCCAAGTTTCCTCAGAACCTCGTGGACAGTAGGACTCCTGGATGGCCAGGATATCCACGGGTAAGTTGTGTTGTAAAAAACTCAGTTTCCTAGCCCGGGATGGGGAGGCTTGAGTCCGGCGATATTCAACATCCCTAAAGTGAAGGTTTTCCCCAACACACCTTAGGTGCAAGGGGTGGGCCCTTGGGCCCACCAGCCTCTTCTAGGTCCCCTAGGCTTTCACAGCAGCGCGGGTGTTAGCAGCAATGCTATCGGAGTTTTTGTTGATTTTTGTGGAAAGAGTTGCGTTGGCTTTGGCCTTTGCTTTTTGTTTTCCTGAAGTCGTATGAATCTTTTGCAGTGCGGATGAGTTTGGTGCACCGTTGAGCGGGTCAAAAAAAATCTTTCAGCTGGGATAGGTCCCAAGTCAGTTTTGACTGGAGCTTGGGTGCAATGATTGGGTGAGATCAAGTCTCCCATCGGATCCTCAGATTGAATGGCTACTCAGCATGGGCTTCACAATCTGATTGGTTGATGGATTCCTGAGTTGCTTCCACCACGAAGGTTTCCATGTCCTCCTGGCGTTGTGAGTGTGGGATACCGGTGGTGGCCTTGGCTGTTTCCTTGGCCGCGGCCCTATGGGCCTTCTTGGCCTTCTTCCATTCTTGTGGGGAGATAGGCTTTACCAATAGGTAGCAGCCTTGTGCTCCCCATGGGAAAGCTTCCTTGGTGCTTGCGGTTGGTTTGTAGTGCGCCTCTCTGTTGGCCATAGCCGCCAAGGGGTGCTCTTGAAATGTGACGCCCTCCTTGATGGGGCATGCATGCACCTTATGGCTGAATGCATCACAGTGGGTGCAAATGGTGAGCGCGCTGTCCACGGTCACCCGGAATGGGTGGGTGGTATGCCCTGCAATATCAATAAAAGTGGAGTGCAGGATCTGAGTTAGGTCCTTTGCGATCTCCTCAGTTGGGGTCAGAACTGTGATGGCTTTGCTGGTGCACAGGTGTGGCATCAGCGTGAAGTGTTGCATTTCAAAAGATTGTATTTTGCCGTATATGGCGAGACCATCTTTCAGGTGTTGTTCCAAAATGTCACGTTTTACCATAGTAAGCAAAAAGTCAAACGTGAGGAAAATTTGGTTTGATTTTGTCCATCTGGTGCATTTAGTATCGATGACCCATTGCCCTTCGGGGAGGTCAACCACTATGTGCACTGCTGCAGCCTCATCTGCTGCTTTTTTGCTTTTGAAACCTAGGTCCAGCCAACTGCGTGACATGGAGTGAGGTGCAACGTACACCGCGGTCTGGAAAACTATGTGTACATCTTTACAAAATTTTTCCCATAAGGCCGTTTTTGGATGTCCAGATACACGCGGACTCCGAATTCCACTGACAAAAGTGGTTGGGAGTGTGGCGTGTTGATATACTGGTTGCATCGTGCTTGCCATGCGAGTATCTCCAGGGAAATTGTGACCGCCAGTTTTTTAAGATTTTTGTCTATTCCACCGGATTCTCTGGGGCGTTTTTGAACGTTGGAGGCTGCAGGCCTACCACCTGCTCCTCTTACCATGCTTGCCCAACTGCTCCCTGACATGGGCGAGACTAATCTCCTCTGTGAGATTATCAAACTAGATTCAGTCTTGGATTGAATAGGTTGTAAAAGTGATTGCAACGAGAAAGAAAAGTTTGAACAGATAAAATATCATAGTCTTCTTTTCAAGTGAAGCTACCCGGTGGTCCTTTATAAAAGCCATATTACTTAGCAGTGTAATTTTTGTTGTTCTAATTATAAGATAAAAATAGTATCTTATAGATAGATTTAAAGATGATTTATTTCAAAAATAATCTAATGACCTACTGTTATCAGGGTTTTGGGATCATTTATACTAAGGAGGGGTTACTAAGCCACAAATATTTGGGTCAAATGCCAATTTCTAATTCGATGTGGCTAGAACAATTACTTTAATTGATCCCCATTGCAACAACATTGACTTAGTCCCCATTATTCTGAGTTGTTTTATTGAGATTTTATTGTCCAAACTATAAGTAATTTAGTTAAGGTTCAAGATAAATTCCATTTCCTTCTTTTCTCTTTGACTTTTTGCTTATTTTAAATTATTAAATTAATTATTTTAACACAGGTTTGCCCAATATGTCAGTTTTTACTATTCAAGGTGGCTCATGAATGAGCCACTTGTTGGGATGGGGATATTGATTGATAAATTGTAACAAAAAATTTTCATCTGCACACAATGGTCTATTTTTTACTTAAAGTAGTCTGAAGATGTTAAACTATAGTGTAGTTTGGCTTGGGAGTAGATGGTGGTGAGGAGCCTGGAAAAAAAGGTGGAGCAACAGCTACTCTTATCTTGGCTAGGGTATGCCCTATAGCAGCAATATTAATATGAGGCAGAGCATAAGGTTAGAGCACTTTTCTAATGCTGAAAGGGTGCATGACTTAGTCCAGATTATTACTAGGACCATGAGCCTTGCACTCCATCTAGAAATTTCTCTGAGTGTGGTATGAAGTGAAAAGCAAGCGCTTGATCTTAGAGTCCTTCTATATTTTGTATTTAACTGTTAGAGATGTGACACGTCAAAAAGATCTAAGCTTCCATTAGGGGTATTTGAGTACCTACATAATCAATCCCTAGATTGCATGATACTACTATTCTAATGCTCACAAATAAGTTCTTCAAAGTGAGAGTTAGGGAGTTTTGTCAAAGTAGATTAGCCCAGCCAAAAGTGTCAGACATAAGGCTGGTACCTTAACTCAATTTTCACATGGTGATGATATGATGGATGAGTTGGTGAATCTGTACGTGCTGATGATACAGGTTTGGTTTTAAGAAAGCGTTCAATTCTTTGGGGTATTTATGCCTTAATACTTGTCTCTTATGCACTTGAGGGGTAATTGTCCCGTCAATCTTGTTTGTTAGCGTTTTCCATGAGTATAGATTCCTCAGATTAAGGGGAAATCTCTTGTAATCTGCGGTTCAATTGTTTTTCAGTTGAGAGTCAGTTTATAGTAGGAGTTGGTTGTTAGTTGTGGGTTGATGTGTTTGGGATCATACAAAATCTTTTGTGAACTATGCTCATAGCATCTAATACTGTCATCATAAAATAGAATACTATCATGAACACTTTCATTAGCTATCATGAGCTCTCCATTGTGTCATGTGCACATGACATAATAGTGGGAACCAACCCCAAAGATAAGGCTGGGCGCCAGGAGGCCCAAAGGGTGAAGCTACAGGCCCTCCTGACCAGAGGCACACCCAAGACGAACGCTGGGTCAGGCAAAATATTCCCAGGTTTGGACTAGTGGTGTGCCAAATGGCCAGCCCCTTACAATAGCCCAGGCGCTAGAACGGATGGCTTACCAAAGTAATGTGGATGGTTCCATTCAGTTCATTGAGGAACGGGGTTTCAAAACCCATTCCACTTACAAAACAACGCGTTTGGGTCAGATCCAACTTCAATTGATCACTCAAGTGAAATTGGATTTGGCTTATTTAACTAATTCAGATGGAAGCATTGCCCTATTGGTGGTTCAGTGCTTGGGTACACTGCAGCGAACCCCATATTACCACATCAATGCTTAAATGTGTTTTCCCCAACCAACCTTCCTTGTTGGTCGACTTCCTAAATAAAATTACCCCATTTTACCATTTTTATATGTTATTCTGAATTCTTTTGTGCGCGGTCCCCTTCGAGGAGGTCTCACACTCTGTCAAACTTGCCAATTTGAACACAATAAGTTTATCATCTCATGCACCATTGGTTCGTTCATGTCCCTCCAACCTTGGTCGTTTACCCCTTCTCTCAGTGTGCACCACAACGTTTTTTGATGATTATCTTTAGCATTCCTTTGCTTAAGTTATTATTGCTCCAGCACCCTCTTCTGGGCAATAATGATTTCTATTCTAATGGCTAGTTCCCCTGGCGTTGGGCCAATGCACCAAGCACTGCCACGCTGGGAACAGGAGAGTTATAGACACTCTCCTTAAACATTGGTCTTATCTTTGGATTTTGAGGTTTAAGACTTTGAAGGGTAACACACAAAATATAATTGTAGGATATGAGTTTTTATTATAAAATATAGAATTATCTTAGAATCTTACTATATGTAGTGTCTTGTTTTTCTAGACCATCTCTGAGGGGGGAATAAGGGAAAATAAATTTAAGAAGCTACTAGTCCGAAGGTTTTGGTGAATATTGTGTGATCATCAAGGACCACTTTGTGGACTAGTGGACAGAACAAGCTTGGATGTGATTATGTGGAAAAGCTTGATAGTCACCTTGGATCATCCTATTGGTGGGGGTAATAAGGACTATTTTCAAGGGAGACTATCTACTTGGGTCCTTATAGTGGGTTATGGTATTTAGGGCTGATTCAGCATTCCTGAGGGGCTTTAAGCCGCTAAGAATATTTTTAGGCAATTTTCATTTGAAACTTTCTCAGTAGTTTTATATTCAACTTAATCATTTTGACTGATCCATGGGTAGGTATAGGGTGTTTGGAACATGTTGTGCTACTATGCTGAGGGACAGGCCTGCAACTTAGCTGTCCTGCTTACTTGCTCACCCAAGGGCTGTTTGCACCTCATCAAAAAATTGCTCAATTTTCCTAAGTACACCAGCTCTCGCATAGGTTCTTGTGGTAAAGAGCAACAGGGCAGCAGCAGCTCAGCGTTGATCCAGGCCTAAGCCTAATTAATCTATAATTAAATACATGAGATTTGTAATTAGCATTTTTTAGCTTATAAAGGTATTACATTTACTTCAATTTAGGGTCACAACTTGGGACTTTTATAAAATTGGTGTAATATGGGGTTCACAATTGGTGAAAAAAATTTTAGAATGACCTGTATCTGTTACATGCTTTATGAACAAAAGTGTAGTCTTTGATGCTATGACATTGGTTTGGTTGTTATAAATTTTTAATTTTTAAATTTTAACAATAGAGTTCATCCTTTAAAAGATAGTTCCATCTTCCCTGGTATTTGTAATTTCATATGCCTGCCTGAACCTTGACTGTAATCAGTACCCCTACAGGCGTAAGAGGACCCCTAGAATCCCATAGCTCTCTTAATTCAACTGAGTACTTCGCTCACGTTGTAAATGCGTGATGGGTTACCGCTTTGCTCCAAAGATTTATTCCTTCCATCCCCCACTTTTTTCTTCTTCCTTATTAAAAATGATAGTACGGGTTTGCAGGGAGGTGGTCCAGTCCAGGGGCTTCACAAATATCTTAGGACTCATCCTACTCCTAGTTACATATATTTCTGATATACAAGTAGAATATCATTCTTTATTCAAACATCAAATAAAAACCAGATAATCTAGATTAGGTCCTTACTAGTAGGGCAGATTGCTGAATGATTTCCTGAAAGACTCAATTCTATATATTTGTATGAGGATGGCCGACCATGGGACAATCACATCTGATATGTAGGAGAAAAGAAGAGGTGGAGAAAACAGAAGCGGGAAAAGAGAGTAAAGCAATCAAAGATAACTCAGAATATGATATGGCACACTTTGGTGTGGCTGGGGCCACGGGTGGTGGGTGACTAGACCTTGGGTGGTATGGCGACCCTGGCTAGTAGGGTGTACCGCCTATGGAGACTGTGAGGTTTTCAGTGTCATATCGGAGGAACCAGATTGGAATCCATGTTCCCATCCGTTTCTTCCATTTGTGTTGGAGTGAGCCGAACAGCTAGGCTTGGAAGTGGTCAGCCAAATGGTTGTGGAATCTGACGATGGTTTGGTTAAGGTTGTGGAAAACCCCATTGAATGCGTCGAGGGTAATTGTGTGAATAGACCATACTGCAATGCACACAATTAGGGCCCTCAGTGTCTGGGGGATAGGTGAGGTCATGTTGAGTGCCATGATATCACGGGACAGTCAGAATTTGGTTGTGGGTGGTTGTTGAAACAAGTGATCACGTTGGCCCAGATATGCGCAGATGTCGGGCATTCTTCTAGGCGGTGTGCTAGTGTGTTGGGTCTGACACAGATGGCGCATTTCTTGAACATTGAGAATGTACGGTCAGCTGTTCTGTATGTGCGGCGCATGTATCGCCACATTGTAGAGCACACTTGTGGGGATAGGAGGGGACAGGTGACGATGTTCCACATCTGTTTTTGGGTTTGTAGATCATATGGGATGTCTTGGTGGTCCAGGTAGTCGATCCCAGACAGAGGGAAGGATGGTAATGGGTTGGGCGCATTAGATACTGTTTGTCCTCTGTGGAGTTGCACATATCCAGTTTGAGGGTGGGTGTCTTCAGATTGCTGTGCATATGCGAAACTCCAATTTCCTTGTCTTAGGTTGTATAGGATATGTTTGAAATATCGGCTGGTGTTATGTGGTCCAGTGGCATTTGGGTGTGTTACAAGGTACTTCATCAGGGTCTTCAGGTTGGAAGGGGACCTCAGATATAGTGCCCTTGCAAAATTTGTTTGGGCTGCCTTAGCCCAGTGGAAGGATGGTGGGTTGGGTTACGTCGTGGAGGCTATCCATGAGCCTAGTATTTGCGTTGCTCTTTCCATGAAGTTGAGCAGCCCCATCCCTCCTTTCTTCTGTGGGCCGTACATGGTCTCCAGCCTGATAGGTGCACGGTATCCCGACCATAGCCAGTTCTTCATGAGCTTGTAGACTGCGTTGGTAAAGTTGGCGGAGAAGGGAACCGCGTGGGCAGCAAACCATAGCTTTGATAGGATCAGGGAGCTGGCTAATACAACTCTTCCAGTAAGGCTGGCTTTATTCCTTCGCATACATGTCATTCTTATTGTGATGTTGTCCAATATGTTGGTTTCTATGGTGTCAAGAGCATATCCACCAGCTTCTAGCCATATGCCCAGACGACGGACTGGGTCAGTGGCAGGGTGGGGTGCAAAGGGTAAGCACAGTGGTTTTATTGTCTTGGGTCTTTGTTGTGTGGTTAGGTGTGTGGTTGGTTGGTTTCTGTGGTGGTGTGGGGTGGGGCCCAGTTTGAGCTGAATTTATCCATTACAATTACCTCTGCTTTCTGTTTATTCAGCATGGCATTACTCAAAGATTCATATTGGTGAATGATGCGCTCAATCGTCCTGGCATCCCTATTGCCTGAGACTCCAACGATGCAATCATCAGCGAAAGCGAGCATTTTGGTTGGTGGTTGTCCTTTAACCTGGTTCCGGTGAGCTTTGAGTTTACAATGTGGAGAAGGGGGTCAAGGGTGAAGTTTTATAATAGGGGGCTAGGTGGGTCACCTTGTTTGAGGCCTCTTTGGGGGGTGATGGTGTCAGTTAGGAAGCCTGGGCCTCTGATTGCAAACTTGGCTGAGCGCGTTAGGAGGAGCGCCCAGTTTATAAAGCGGGGTGTTAGGTTGAAGGCCTTCAGACATTGTTCTAGGTATCCCCAGTGTACTCGGTCATATGCTTTCTTTTGGTCCAGGAAAGCAAGGGCGCCTGTGGAGTTAGCTTGGCAGATATTGGCAATTGTATGGATGTTATCCCAATTTGAGCGGTTTGGGATAAATCCAAATTGATGGTGTGAGAGGGTTGTCTGAGCGATGTAACCCAAACGTTTGACTAAAATTTTTGTTAGTATTTTTGTATAGGTATTGGTGAGAGCAATTGGGCGCCAGTTGTTCAGATCTGCTTGGTCTCCTTTTTTGAAAAGTGTGACCACGTATGCATCTTGGCCGCCAGGTATAAGGGATGTGTCTTCTAGGCACTTGTTCATAGTTGCTAGTAGTATTGTTGCGATATGTTTAAAGTATTTTTTTAAAAATTCATATGGGAGGCCATCAGGCCCAGGGCACTTGTTGCATGGGGTTGATCTTATTACCTCCCATAGTTCTTCTTTTGTTATGGGTGCTGCCAGGTCTGGTTGGCCAGCTATGGTATTGATATTGGCAGATGATAAAATTTTTTCAATTTTGTTGGGTGATGCGAAATCCGCCGTGTACAGGTCAGTGTAAAATCGGTGTAATTCAGCTGATATTTCCGATGTTGTGGATGCCATTGTGTCATCCATTCGGCGGACCTGTGTGCAGGTCGCCGACTTTGAATTGGTTTAAATTGGCGGAAAAATTGGGCTGTGTGAGTTTCTCTGGATAAAATGTATTTTGATTTATAGCATATTTCGGTGTAATGCTGGTGTTTTCTAAATAGGGAGTTTACCTGTGTTGATAGTTGAAACCACAGGCGGCCCCATTGGGGGGTGTATTCCTCACTAGGTGTATTATTTTCTAGGTGTTGAAGCTGTCTGATAGCCTTGTTGATTGTTGTAGACATCGCGGCTGTTTTTCTGGAATTTAGGTGGCAAGCTTTCTTAGTTGCACGAGCCTTGAAAGTTTCCCATTCAGCGATACAATTTCCATCAGGTGATTGTCTTTCTTGCCATGTTGTTAGCACCGTCTTGATCCAGAGTTTAAGTTCTGGAAGGTGGATGGTGCTCGGGTGAACTCTGTGCCAGGTGGGCGGTTTTTTATATTTTTCTGAGGATGATAGCATTATTGAGACCATCTGATGGTCAGAGAAAGGGATAATTGTTGTTGTAAAGTTTGATACTTGGTGCCAGAAGTCTATAGGGGAAAGCATCAGGTCAATCTGGGTCATTGAAGCCAGCTGGTTATTGTTGTGGTGGGGTCTTGTCATGTTGGCCAGGGTGGGGGCTTTTTTGGGATGGTGTCACATATGGCCAGTGTTGCCTTTAGTATGCGTAGTTCCGTGTGGCCACAGGGTATAGCCCTAGACTTGGGCCAGCGGTCGGTATTAGTGTTTAGCCAGCAGTTATAATCCCCCACAAAAAATGTTGCCTCGGGGAATGGGATTGATAGGATATCAGACAGGTTTTTTTGGCAGTCATTCAGATTATTTGGGGCATATACACACGCCATGGCATAATTTTCTCCATTCCATTTGAGGTCTGCTAGGAGTATCCGTCCCTCCAGGTGAGATTCTGTGTTTTGGATTTTTACTGGAGGGTTACAGTTTGTTTATATTACCATCCCACAATGGTATTTCCAAAAGGATTTGGCCAGAAGGAGCATGGTTGACCATGACTCCTCCTCCCCCGGTGGACAGTGGGGTTCTTGGATGGCCAAGATATCCACGGGGATATTGCGCAGGAAAGCCATTTTTTTGGCCCAGGACGTGAGGGCCTTGGCTCCTGCGATGTTGAGCGTCCCTATGTTGATTGTGGTAGTCCCCACATCAGGAACGCTGGGGTGACCCACAGAGGTCACCCAGTTCCTTCTCACAAGTCATACTGCGAGTGTGAGGTCGATTAGCCATATTGTTATCATTGTGTTAATTGGCAATCTTGGAGCTGGCATTATTCAGTTTTTTCTGGCTTGGACTACTCCATATGTTTTGGGTTTGGCGTGTGTTGGCTTTTGCCCCATTGGAAGAATTTTTTTGTTGCTTACCTGTGAGTTTGATGGGTTGGAGTTGTGGGTCAGGGTGGTTGGTTCCTGTGCTTAGGTGTACTCACATTGTGATTGGCTGAAGTTGTCTTCCATGTCATTATTGAATATATATGATTGGTTGAGAGGATTTTCAGTGGTGCAATGTGGATCTACACCCACTTGGTTGAGTGTGTTTGATTGGTTGTGTCCAACAGTTTCTTCATTTTGGTTGTTTTGGGTTTTATGTGTTTGGTCTGATTGGTTGTTCCGCTGTGCTGCCATGGCATCCGCTTGAATCTGTTCTGGAGAAATTGTGGTGCAAGCTTGGGTCTTGGCGGAACTCGCAGCCTGCTTGCGGGCAGTCTGTGCGCGACATCAGTCCTTGCGCGAGATGGACTCAACCAAGGTGATATTGGCTCTTTCACCCCAATAGAAGGTGAAAGTAGAGTCTTTAATTTTCCTGAAAGTTGGGCTTGTTTCATCCATATTGTTTTCGCAGAATTCTGATGCTTCAATCCCACATTTGATGGGGCAGGCATGGTCCTTGTGGCCTATTGCTGAGCAGAATTCGCAAATGGGTGGGGTGTGCTCTGGTGTGATACAGAAGGGGCTGGATACGCTGCCATTGGGGAGATTGATGGTCACTGTGCGGGGAATTAGGGTGATGTCCTCAGCCACATCTTGGTTGGGTTCAATAATAGCAATTGCCTTTCCTGTGCACAGGTGGGGCAGGAGGGGAAATTTTTCGAATTAAAATTGTTTGATTACTCCGTAGCCTTCGAGGTTTCCGCGGAGTTCATCTGTGAGGACATCACAGTGCATGGTGCTCAGAAGTTGGTCAAATACAATGAAGTGGTTGTTTACCTCATTCCATCGTATGTGCACCGTGTGGATAATTCTGTCTTCATTGTTGGTTTTTATAAAAAATTTAATTTTTGCTGCTTCTGCTGCTTCTTCCACAGACATGAACCTGACGTCCACCCATCCTCTATGTAAATTTTTGTAATTTACTGAGACGGTGTTCAGGAAGGTCGTGGAGAAGGCCTCCCCCATTTTTTCCCATGACTCGAGGGAAGCATCACCGACCATGATTCTGAGGCCATGTTCAAGGGAGGATAAGGGTTGAGAGTGTTCAATTTTGGTATATGCGCCCATTTTTTGCAGGAATTGCAAAACTCTGGGTGTGGCGTTGTGCTCACCCTTTTTGGTGGGTGGGTGTGTCAATGTTCCACTGGGGTATTTTCCCCCAGCGGGTTGGAAGGGCTTTGGGCCTTTCGCGCTGGCCACTTTTGCCCAACTGGTGTTGTTGCAGATAAATTTGCTCATATTCCAGGTTGATTGTCAATCTCAGAGAATTTGCATAGAATCGTGTTATTATTAAAAGTGATGATAACGGGAAAGAAAATCTGAATAACTCAATTCTATACTAATGTTATTTCAATGTATCACCCAGCCAAATTGGATCATGTGGAACTGGCTGCACTGATTTACCAGTTAAGACAGATCTGCGAAAAATTATTGCAATCAATTTAGAGTACTCACTGATACAGTATCAAACCTTTTATGATGTCATCTGATACTTTGGAAATAGCCCAACCCTAGAACACTAACCTTGGCCTAGTCAATTACAATCTTCCTCTTGGCTACAGGACCAGGATAGTTCTTGGGCTCCTCTCTCCAATTATTTCCTATCCTCTTATAAAGGATTCAGCTACTTCCTGGGGTCTGTTGTCTATTACTTTTATTCTTTATTCCCTTACAAAATGTTTTTCTATGTTTTACTTTCCATGGATTATGCCACCCACACCTACCACTAGCTTTAAAGTTAATCTGGTAAATCACATTGTCAGTCATAAACATGTGGTAATAATTATAATGTGGGTATAATTAGGTAATATAACTTCTCAACGCGCTAAGGTCAATCTTGTAAGAGCTGATATTACTGATCATCATTGCTGATCCATTGCACATGCAGTGCACATCTTATACCTTGATTTGCCCTGCCAATCAATTGTCATTTTTGCGCAATATGTCCAATTTGTTCCTTCCACAATTCGATCAAATCTCATCCAATTCTAATAACAGCAGAACCTCTAGGAGTTGTCATCCTCCCTGACTCTCCCATTCCTGAGGGTTGCCCCTGTAAGACTCGTAGATGACTCCATTGCAGCCATCTGACTTTTTGTAAGGCCTTTATGTATTTGAACAATAATACTAGACACATAACCCCAAAACGTCCCTTCTGATAGTTGCTAGGAATGCTGACCCCCTGAAATTCTGGGCTCTCTACTGGGTAATAACACACCCAGATTGATTTGCCAGCCTTCTCTTAATCTTCTTCATCCATGAAAGAACCAAGAATACTAGAGAAGGCGAGAATTAGTCCATGAAAAACCAAAATACCTCTTACATCCATAAATGATCTCTCAGAAGTTATAGATAACAAGTGGGTAGTAGCCCAGACCGTTAGCAAAAATTTGGTTTCAGATTGAATTTTTTTGGGAAGTCCGGCCATGAGACGGATACTTCCAATATGTAAAGCTATTAGAAACAAATATAAGTTAAAGGCACCCCAGAGAAGCTAATGCTTTCTCCTATTGCCAGCGGGGACGCCAATAAAAGGAAGAGGGGTATCGTGAGTAGAGGCTTGCACAACGATTAAGCACATATGAAGGAAAGGATCTGAAGTGATGATCCATACAAGAAACCAATATGAAATCAATTGTTGTAGATATGATGGCAGATAACCAAGCAATCATGCTTGAATGTAGTCCATAAGGTTCAACTGGTATCGGCGTACAGATTCCTGGAGGGTGGGAGTATAGCCTAAAATGACATCCAAGACAATTGTGTGGATAGTCCACATAGCTATTGCAACCACTAAGGCTTGAAGGGAAGGTTGTATAGGGGAATACAAGGACAAGGCCAAGATGTCCTTAGAGAGACTGAAGTTCTGTGTTTGAGCCTGGCACAAGAGACGCTAAACCTCGCGCCATATCGCTTTTGAAGGTGGGCACTCTTCCAGGAGGTGGACCAAAGTCACATATTGGTCAAACACAACACATGAGTAGTGTAATGTGTTGTATCTCTCTGCAGTATGGTATACCCATTTTAAGCAGCAACACACATGATAACAAACTTGTGGCTGCAAAAGAGGGTGATTGCATAATTCCAGATGTCTTTCTGGTTTTCTAGGGAGTATGGGATGTCCAACATATTTATATATTCCACTATGGCCACGGTAAGGGACGTCCTGGGTATTGAATTTTTCAGAACAGCTTGCTTTCTAATTCCTGCTTGAAGTGGGGAGTAGGGCGACCCTCTGGGAGGTGTGCCCACAGATGCTAATTCTCCACTCAGCGCTATGCATGGAGAGGAGAATTCGTTTGAAATGGGGTGACGTCCCATGTGGGCCCAGCATAGGGATGCGAGGCAAGATAGTTTAACTGAGAATAGGAGTGGGTAGGTTTGATGAGACCCAGGGCGTGGGAAAAGTTGGAGCGGGCCGTGCATGATTGTGTTGGTCTTGAAGTGTGGAGTTGGTGCCTGCAGAGATTCAGTTGCCAAGTACTTTGGTGGCATGGGCCTCGATGTTGAGCAGGCCCATACCACCACTATGGCGAGGGCAAAACATGACATCCAAGAGCGCTGGTGGTGGGCAACCTAACAAAAGCCACCTTTGTATGAAGCATATAACGAGGTGAAGAAAAATGGGGAAAATGTGATAACTTGGTCCACAAATTAGACTATGGACATGAGCATAGAGTTGGCAATTACAACCCTGCCTGTGAGGGTAGCCTGGTAGGCTCTTAGAGAAGCGATGCGTTTTTGTGACATTGTCCAGAATATGGTGCTCCATCACTAATAGGGCGTACCCTCCCACCTCCAGCCACACATCCAAATGGCGTACCAGATCAGCAGTGGGTCTTGGCATGAAAGGGAGCTAGGCGGGGTGCTGGAGATTCAACTGCAATGACTGAAAATACTCATAATTGAGATATAGTATTTCAGTCTAATGAGATTGTAAAAATCCCGTCAGAGAAATCTGATTCTCTGATAGACTGATAATCAACCCTTTTTGAGTTATCTACCTTCTCTGAAGGATGAGGCTAAGCAATCTAAAGGGGCAAAACATCCCACAAGAAGGTCGATCTCATTTAATAAGAACCTTATCAGAACTGATTATCACAAGTATAGCAATAATAATCAGCATTATTTTTCATCTATTAGGAAAGATCTTACCTCTAGTGAGGCATTAAAATCCTCAAAAATAACTACTAAATCTACTACTATAAATATCCCCATTTCTAACTAATAAAGTACCTTTATTTTTGTCTCGTGTAGCTCAATTTTGGTCTATTTTTTTTAGTACTAGATGGTCTCAATTTTGGTCTATTAATGCCAAAATTTCTGTATTTAATATTGGATTTAAAAATAGCAACAGAACTAATAGCTTCATTGCGCTTATGTCTATCTTTGCTAGAGCCACAGAACTAATAATTTTTGTAGCCTTCATAGCGCCTGAATATTGTAATTTCTATCAAAATTACAAAACTGGTGCTTTCTGCCAGGTCTGCTTCCAGGGCTACCTGGTGAAAACATACTTTCACGATGATGAATATGTCTAGCAAAGAAAACCCCTCTTATGAGGAATCAATGAGTATTACCTAATGGGTACACTCCAACAGGAGATTCCTTCTGCTAATATCAGTAATCTTCAATTTTAAGCTTCTATGGACTTGGCCATTGAGGGCCCTGACCAATATAATTATTTAATTCAATCAACAGCTGTAGAAGAATCGGTCAAAGGATTAATAAGAGGGGCTATCCAGTCACATGTCTCTCATAACTGAGACTGAGCATCCAAGGTTGTCGCTAATATGATGGATTTATACAATGGAGCGGTTTTAATACATACTGAAGTTGGTTTGGCTAGAAAAAGAAGTACGTCCAGCAGTACGTACATCCCACCATTCATCATGTAAAACAGATTTAGGGTTGCATTATCTCGAAATTTATCGCCAGTTGGTCCTGGCACAACAATTTCATATCTCAGTTATCCTCTTTCTATGAGACAGCTTTTAAATTTGGTCAGGATAATTGGGAATCCATACTCAAAAATAGAAGGGAAATCAATGATCTATACAACCAATTGGTTATAATTGACAATGTAGTTTGGGGTACATCGTTCAAGAAGTATCTCAAAATTTTAGTGATGTCACTAATCCTATACACCTCTGAATCACTACCCATGAAGATAAGATTACTAGACAACTGGAAAATTGCAGGCCCAACATGAGGAACGCATTTTTGAGCTTGATAGGCTGCTCCAACAACTTGTTCAAATTGTGGATACTATTAGAGAAGGTGGACCCAGTCCTGCTAGTCCTCTTGGACCGCTGGGACCACCTAATTCTCCTTTGGTGACCCTGGAACCCCCAGGTGAACGGGGTCCTCAAGGCCCTCAGGTCAATAAGGCCCACCTGGGCCTGCAGGTTGCGATGGTTTGCAAGGGCTCCCCAGACCTCCTGGTACCCCTTGCTCCTCACTTCTAATTCAAATTCTGAACCTTCAAGTCTATTAGTATCAAGAGTACAGGCGTTAAAGACCCAAATCTGAGCCATAGAACAAGGGCGTTTCTTATCTTTGAAAGGCCTTCCAACAGACCCAGATTCTTCTCTAACCAACTTATTGGATGGCTTTGATAATGCTCATCATCTAAGAGATGCCAATCAAACTATTCAAGAAACCAAGATTGCATTATTATCAGCTTCCTTTGAACAATTAACTTCTAAATGCGGAGTACTCAAGAATAAGCAAGAAGAGATGTTTACTGCAATTTCCAACTTAACTCCAACAGCAAATGACCATCTTACCTAATGGCTTCAAAATCTACAGGATGACTTCATCCATTTAAGGCACCAAGTTGACCGAATTCCCACTCAAGCCCATATACCAGAGTACAAAACCTTTTAAGCTGATCCATTCATGGTATTGGTGTACATGTCTTGAGCAATTAACCCACCACATTCAAACATTCTTTAGGGACAAGTTTGAGCTGGGTGAAGGTAGCATCTATCTTTTTTATTTGTCTATTAGAGAGCAATGGACGGGGCGACAGATCAACAGAAAGTATGGCATAATACTCTTGTCTAAGCTGGTTTGATCAAGAAACTATGGTTCCTCGCCTTAAGATTTGCAATACGTGGGCTCAAGTGAAAACCACCTTTATTATGGAACATGAGAGTGATCAAATCCTATCCTATCTAACCAAAAGCAAGCCTTTATGCGAATCCAAATTAAGAAAGGAAAATCAAACCAAGTTTTTGCTAAGAGATTATATCATGAGGCCCAGACTCTTACTACTTGCAATCGTATTACTGTATGTGATGCCATTTTGGCTGTGATGAGTGCGTTTGCTTCTCATACTCAGTTACTATTGCATTTAAAATCATTTTAAAAGAAATATAGATTTATTCTCAACATCTAAGAAGCGCCTATACAGATCCCTAATTTTCTGCTACACCCTAACCTCTGCTAATAAACCTTGTTCATATATCCATACAATGCCGCCTGACTTAAACCTAAACTGAAGAATGAGCCATGCAAATATTGCAGTCTAGTGGGTCATATGGAAGCTCAATGTTGGAAAAAACAAGCGGAATAGTCAAAAAAGAGGAGTCGTTATAGGGCATGATGCTCCCTGTGCTGACCTACCTCCTGTGCCTCAATTGCAATCTTTTAACACTCCTGAAGAATGTTATGTGATATCCGCTCTTGGTGAACTTGATGTCCCTGAAGAATTAGCCAACAAAGATACTAATTATTATTATGCTTCTGTTTCTTCTTCTAATTCTATTTTACCGTTTACTCCCTTGGTTTTTAATCCCACACTTTGGCATTGATGTGTCCTTGGTGGAAATCATAGTGCACAATGTGATATTTTTGGCTATCATCAATATGGGTTCAAAGATGAATGTGATCTTGTCCAAACTTATAAAAAAACTAAAGTGGCGCTAGACTAAACCATTCTTAAGACTATGGACCTGCTGGTCCTTCAAGCACTAAATCTATAGGAGCTTATTCTTCCCTTCCAATGCGCTTTGGTAAGTTGGTTGTTTATGCCCCTGTAGTATTGTTGGACAATAAATGCTATAATTTGCTCATAGAAACCAAATTTCTCAATGATTTGATGCGATAATCAGTCTTAAGGACTAAACCTTTCTTTAATTTGGTACCAAACACCTTTACTTCTACAAAATGGCCCCAATAACAAAGCCAAACTCAAACGATGCGTTTTCTTATTGTAATAACCTATCTTTATCTCTCTTCTTTAGTACCAAACCTTGGGACTGAGGACTATTTTTCCGCCTCCATCTGCTTGTGCCTCTGAAGGGATGTCTTTATATTCTTTTTTTTAGTACTAGATGGTCCGGATGTCTTTATATTCTAAAAATTTGATTAATATCCCTCCAAAAGCTCAATCCATAATTGATACCAGACTACAAGCCTTTGTGCCTGATAATAATGCATTAGAAATCTCTGATACAAAAATACCTCTCATTTGGAGGCCTTAACCTTCCCCAGTATCCTTGATCCACTTATGATGGGACTGTTTTAGTCTTACTAGCTAATAACACCTCTCAACCTAGGCGATTAAATCAAACTAACACCATCGCTTATGTGCGGCCTACTCCTATGAATTAAATTTTATCCATATTGGGATGTGGGGATTTACATGATTTTGAATTGGAAGAACTACCTATCATTTCTAGAGTTGACGTTGAATTCAGAGATTCACTCACTCTGGAGCAACAGCATGAAGCCGAGGCTCTGATTGAGGAGTATGTGGATATATTTGCTAAAGGTCCTAGAGATTTAGGCTAATGAAAGATGTGCAGCATCAGATGAAAACTGAGAATACTCCCCCTATTGAAGCTCAGCCTTATTGTAAATCTAAGGTTGAGATGTCTCAAGTATCAGTGGAATTGAAATAACTCCTCAAAGCGAGGCTACTAACACTTTCCAAGAGTCCATGGGCTTCTCCTCTACTACTCATCCAAAAAAAGGATGAGGGTCATAGAGTGGTTATTGACTATCATCAGCTCAATACTGTTACCCAAAAGTATTCTTATCCTCTACCTCACAATGATGATTCATTGAGACTATTGTGTGGGTCACAATTCTTATTGGCCATGAGCCTTGCAAGTGGCTATTGGCAAATTGACCTGGTTCCAGAAGACCATCAAGAATGCGCCTTAATCTCTAGTGAGGGGTTATTTGAGCCTACTTGTATGCCGCAGGGGCTTTGTAATGCCCCTTCTACTTTTAAACGAGCCATGGATTGCTTATTTAAGAAATTTGATACTTTCCTGTGTTTTGGTTTACTTAGATTATGTTACTGTTTTCTCTCGCACTTCTAACGAGCATTTGATTCATTTAAAGGTAGTATTTGATCAGATGCGTCACACTTTGCTTAAACTAAAACCATTTAAGTGTGGTTTTTTTAAAACTGAGTTGGAATTCTTAGGCCATAAAGTTAATCGCAATGGTAATTTACCCTTATATAACAAGATACAAGCTATATTGGACATGCCTGTTTCTAAAAGCTTGTGCAATATTCAAGTGTTTTTAGGGATGTTTGGTTATTACTGACAATTCATCCCAATTTTTGCTGAAATTGTGGAGCCTTTATTTTACTTATTGCACAAGGAAGTTCCTTCTTTATGGGAAAAATCGCCGCAGCAAGCTTTTGATCTTTTGTGTCAAGCCTTAGTTAGTGCCCCAATTTTAACCCTACCCAATTTTTACAAACCCTTTATCTTATTTACTGATGCCAGTTATGTTGCTATTGGGGCCATTCTGGCTCAGCATGATACCAACCTTGTCGATCATCCCATCACGTGTTTTAGTAAAACCCTTTCCAGGGCAGAACGCAACTATAGCATTACTGAGAGGGAATGCCTCGCAGTTCTATCCGCAACCAAGAATTTTCGCCCTTACCTCTATGGCAAACATTTCACTATCGTCACAGATCATGATTCCTTGAAATGGTTTCTTCAAATGAAGGCTTCTGGTGGGCGCTTAGCTATATGGGCGCTAAAGCTCCAGAATTATGACTTTAAAATACAACATTGCACTGGAGCTAAACACCAAAATGCTGATGGACTTTCTAGATTACCTATACTAACATTATTATCTATTGAGGAGAATCGTATCTATGATCTTATTGGAAGACCTTAGCTCTGTATCATGAATCTAAGGATGTTATAGCAAAGCTACAATCCTTAACCAAGGATCCTTAAGTTAAAGAAGGTTCCTTATAGAAGTTGGGATCTAAATAATTACCTTTTATTTGGCCCTCTGCAAGGACTGATACTATTAAGATGTCTCATCAAACTGTAGAGTATGGAGCTGTCGCTAAGACTTTATAGTGGTTAAAATCATTGTTTCTGGGATAACATGTTGGAAACTGTGCACAATGTGTTGGAGACTAGCCTTACTTGCAAAAAACAGTGTGGTGGTAAACCGATTTATCAACACAAAATTGTGGGACCTTTAAAACATATTTTCCACTGTAAGTATTGATGTGATGGGCCCTCTCCCGACTGCTACTTATGGACATTGTTATATTATATTAGCTATCGATCATTTTTCAAATGGATTAAAGCTGTCTCTGTTTCTACAGTCACCACTAAAGTTACTGTGTCTTTCCTTTTTAAGCAAGTTTTCACCCAGCATGGTAGTCCCAAAAGTTCTATTATCATATAATGGGACCAACATCATTTCTCAGGTGGTATCTGAGCTTACTAAATTAATGGGTACCTATCAGTTGTTTACAACCCCTTACATTCCTTCTACTAATGGTGCATTTGAATGAGCAATTGGTACCATTTTAGCCATTCTTTAACAGATGGCCTCCAACGATTCTAGTAGATGGAATCTCTACTTACCTAGTACAATGTTAGCTTTATGGTTAGCTATCATCATATAATTGGAATGTCTCCCTTTAAGGCTCTTTATGGTCAGGATCTGATTCCACCCTCAAGTGTGCAACCTATAATTGATGATGCTACCCCAAAAACTACTGATTTAGCTATGAGGAGACTAGCTGTAAAATCATCTAAATACAAGCTTTAGCTTTGAGTTCTCTTGCTGCTACAACCTTAAAAGGGGGAAATAGAGCTGACGCTAGTAGAACTATGATACTTAGATATTAAGTTGGGGGTTTTTATTACTCTTCCATCATCATAGACCTGGGGGAAAAATTCACATACTTAACACCCTAAGGATAGTCCTTAATATATTATTTATTGTTGGGGTAAAGAATACTCCTTTGCAGCTATTGATACTTGTAATGTTATCAATAGAGTTCATAGTAGGTTTCTTAGTAAGTATGTGCCCTTAGGGAGAGATTTGAGGGGGTCATTGTTGGGGATTCAACTGCGGTGACCAAAAATACTCAAAATTTAAGATTAGTATCTCAGTCTAATGATATTGTAAAACCCCACCAGAGATATTTAATTCTTGGAAAGACTGATGAGCAACCCTTCTGTGTTATCAGCCTCCTCTGAAGGATGAGTCTAAGCAATTTAAAGGGGAAAACATCTCACAATAATGTCAATCTCATTTAAAAAGAACCTTATCAGTTCTGATAAATACAAGTAAAGCAATAATAGTCAGCATTATTGGTCATCTATTAGGTAAGATCTTGCCTCTGGTTAAGCATTAAAATCCTCACAAAGAACTACTAAATCTACCCCTATAAATATCCCTCATTTATAACTAATGAAGTACCTTTTTTTCTTTTGTAGTTCAATTTTAGTCTATTCATAAAAAATTCTTTATTTCCGATTGGAATCAGTTATAGAAATGGAACCACTAACATCGTTGCGCTTGTGTCTATCTTCACTAGGAGCTACATAACTAATAATTTCTTAGCCTTAGTAGCGCCTGAATATCATAATTCTTATCGAAATTCTAATACAGGGCGGTATGAGGTGGGTGGGGCAGGCAAACCTGTGAGCTAGCTGCTGAAGCAGGTAGGAATTGGGGTGCTGGTGACCAGCAGGCTTGGAACGGATTGAGGAGAATAATTTCGGTTTTGAAGGCGTTAAGTGCAGCATTACATACCTTGGAGTCATCCTGGATAGTAGCCTCAAGCGTGCGTGTATCTTAGTTGTTTGACACCCAAACCACACAATCATCAGCAAATGCCAGCATCTTAACTGATGCTTGGCCTTGCACATGGACACCTATAAGGCGGACATTCTCATTGCATTTAAGTGGGTCAAGGCTGAAGTTGTACAAGAGTGGGATATGGGTCCCCTTGGCGGAGGCCCTTTGAGGGTGAATCGCATCAGTGAGGAAGTCAGTGCCACGCACAGCCATTGTGTCAGACTCATTAATTACATCCCTTATAAATTAATGAATTCATTTGGAAGGTGGAACTTGTGAAGGCAAGTTTTGAGGTAATTCCAGTTTCACTATCATAAGCCTTTTGCTGGTCTACGAAAACAATTGCTTTAGTAGCCGTGGATTGGCTGACGTTGGCTACAGTTTATGTTGTCCCATATAGACCGCTTGGGAATGAAACTGAATTCCTCAGACGAGATTATACCAAAGGTAAATTACCCTAGGCGTTTGGCCATAATTTTAGTAAATTAACTTAGTATCTGTGTTAGTAAGTGATTTGGGACGCCAGTTGGCCAAGTCCAGATTATCCCTCTTTCTTATACAGCGTTATAGTGTATGCCCCCTGGCCCCCAGGAAGGAGGCGCTTTTCCAATAAACACTGGTTCATAAAGGCAAGCAAAAAAGAGGTAAATTACTTAAATATTTTTATTGAGCTCATAAGGAATCCCATCTGGGCTTGGCATTTCCTGTGCAATGAACCACAAACAGCGTACCAGAGTTCATCCCAAGAAAATAATTTCATTAACTCTGGTAATGGTATTTGTTGCAGATATGTATGCTTATGAGAAGTTCTTTAAATTCAGCCAGCTTGACCGGATCAGATCAATAAAATTCTGAGTAATAGTTTTGAGCTCTAGTTGCCTCTTTGGCTTGGGTTTCTGCGACAGAATGTTACAGCCACCTCACCTGTGTGCAAGCCAAGCTCTTTCATGGTGCAAAGAACATTTGGAGAAACAGGCAGAGAACGTGTCACCCACTGTTATATTATTTGCTTTGTGGTATATGCAAACGTGATGCTTGTGTTGCCTTACCAGTGCATTGAGGAGAGCGGACACCTCTTCCCACTTGCAACCCCAAGCTGATCTGTAGCCTGCAGAAGGGACTTTGACTCCATGTGGTCCACTTCTACAAGCGTGCGTATATTGACTGCCAAGGCAGCCTAAGAGCGACATGATGAAAGGTGGTATGCGTGGCAGATGGTGTTTGCTACGAAGGTTGACAAGTTAGTAAGTGGGTCTACACAGAACGATGTGTCAAACTCCAGTGTTAAAGATTTAGTTTACAATCATGAGGAAAACCTGGGTGAAGAGATCTCGGCTGGGAGAATTTTGAACCATTTTAGCGCCTGTGTATTTGGATGTGACAAAGAGAAGGAGATTGACACCAATATGTGGTTAATAATCAAATTTCTCATTGTAAAATGTGCAACCTGAGACTAGAAGTTCAATGGGGTAAGAACAAGATCAATGTGGGACATAGACCTCAGCTCACCGTTGTGAACATGGGGAAGGGGCATGTTGGGGAGCAGCGGTGCATGTTTAGAGAGGGTTTTAAACATCCCCAAAGTGGCTTTTATGACATAAAGTTCTATGTGCCCCTGCGTGTGGGGGCAGGCGCAGAAAGCCAGTGGTCAGTGGCTGGGTTGGGTTGGCCCAGCAGTTCATGTTGCCCACAATAAACGGGTCAGGAGGAAGTGGGAGGGAAGTAACGGCTGATGGGAATTCCTGGCAAGCCTGCGCACATGTCAATGCATAAAAATAATGACAACGTGAACTTCGTCATCCCATGAATAAGAAACTACAAGCACACGGCCACCAAGGTACAAATTTTTGGAAATAAATTTAACTTACGTGTTGCATGTATAAGCAGCCCACATTGCAATGCCCAAAAGGACAGGTAGGATAGGAGCATGGTTGCCCATGTTTCCTCGGCACTTTGTGGACAGTAGGTTTCCTGAATGGCCAGGATGTCCACAGTTAAATTATTTCTAAAAAAACCCAGTTTCCTAGCCCAGGACAGCGAGGCATTGAGTCCAGCGATGTTCAACGTCCCTATTGTGAATGCTCCCCCACCGCACCTTAAGTGCTATAAGAAGGGCACCCTTGCAAATCCTCCAGATCATTTTCAGCATGCAATATTGCACCACGTGTGTGGGAATCAAAAGAGTGAGTTGAGATAAAGAGGTCCTTTATTGCGCTTTGTATTTTTCTGGTATGGTTTCTTTTTTTGGAGGAATTTGCTTTCTGCAAATTTTTGGGTTACTGTACTCCTTCTGTGCACCATCAAAGGTTGACAAAAATTGGGAGGGAAATGGGTGTTAGAATCGGTTTTGTTGAAGCTTGGTAATTTTGCTTGGGTAAAACTGACTCATTTATAAGGTCCTCAGGTTGGTTGGCCTAATCTGAGTGGAGAATGGATTCATGGGCCGCTTCAGTAGCAGATGACTCGATGTCATCCTGGGGCTGTGCAGAAGGGATCACATATGTGGCCATAGCTGCTGCCTTGGCCGCTGCTCTGTGGGCCTGCTTGGCCTTTTGCGATCTTGTGGGAACACAGGTTTGAACTGAATGTAACAATCTGCACACCTCATGGGAAGGTAGCATCAGTGTCTATATCCAGTCCATAATGGGTGTCTGCACTGGCCATTGCATTGGGAATGATTGTTCTGTGTGATGCCCTCCTTGATGAGGCAGGTGTGGGCCTTGTGGACAAAAGTGTGGCAAAAGGTGCAGATAGGGGGCGCGCTATCTACTGAGATGTGAAATGGGTGGGATTCCTGCCCATCAACAAACACAACTGCAGTGTGAGGGATTTAGGTCAAATCTTCTTCAATGACTGTGGATGGGGTGATAACATAATTGCTTTGCCCATACACAGGTCCAGCATGAGCGTAAAGTATTGCATTTTGAGGGTGTAATTTCCCATAATTTAAGCTCATCCTTTAGTGGAGCTCCAGTACTGTGCGCTTTATCATAGTGGCGAGAAATTTGAAATTTACAAAAATTGGTTTGAATTGGTCTACCAAGTGTGCTTTGTCTCAACCACCTGTTGACCATCTGGGAGGTCAATTACCACAAGCAACTGTGCAGCTTCATCCGCTGATTGTTTATTTTCAAACCCAAGCTTCACCAAATGCAAGTCATGGAGTGCGGTGCTACGTATTCTGAGGCTGGGAGATGATTTTGTACATTCCACAGAACTTTTCCCAGAGCGCTGGTTAATTAAAATCCAGGAAAACTCAAACCTCATGTTCCATTGACGACATGGGCTGGGAATGTGAAGTATTTATGAACTGGTTACATTTCGCTTGCCAGGCTATAATCTCCAGGGAAATATCTACTGCTAATTCTTTTATTTATATTTAGGCTACCAGTGTCACCAGGACGTTTAAAAACCTTAGAAGATGTAGAGCCCAAAACTGTGCCTTTTACTTTGCTAGCCCAAATGCTACCTGGCATTAAGTGCACACTAATATCCTTGAGAAGATTATCTAACTAACCTAGTCTTGAATTAAATCTGTTGCAATTGGTGATTGCAACGAGAGAGAAAAGTTGCTAGCTGAATTTGGGAATGATTTAATATGGAGAAGGAAATTTAACAGAAGCTTAGATTCTAAAGACCCTAATATAAATATAACCTTAAAATATGTTGTCCTTAAAATGTCTAAATAAGTAATTAAGCTCATAATTAATAACAAAATTTTTAGAGCTCAAGTCTTATTTAACCTAACGGATCAACTCATTTTAACCCCCAATAATTTGGGACTTTCATTTATGCTTATTTAATTTTAAAAGACATCTAAGCTATCTATTAAGGAGATCTCACTTTTGCTTTAATAAATAAAGTTGAATCCAAATTTGGTATTTTTAAGGAAATAAAAAATGACCGCTAGATTGAGGCAAAACTTACCAATGATGATGCAATTGATGCCTGATGCCCCATATTGGAGTGGTATGCGCCGCCATTTGGCATCTTTTGGCCGCTGCCAAAGAGCTCCTGGGCTGGCTCTACTGCCCTCCTAATGCTACTGGGTGTTATGCCCCACTTGGGACTTGGACTACAACCTTGCAAGCTCCTAGGTGGTGCTCTAAAGCCCTTTGATGCTCTTATAGAGCAATTTGAGTTTCAGCCTCCTGGTTAAATATGTGAATCTTGTCCCATATGCAAGCACGGTCAATTCAAAATAGCCATGACAATTTTTAAACCCGCCAGCTATATTAACTTACACCCCTTTAAAGGGTCTTTGAACTCAGATTCCTCTCTGAAGCTGATGCAGTGGCAGCATCTAAGCTGCAATACATTTTTAGAAAAAGACTGATTTAGACTGCTTGCGCACAGCTCCCAAATGAGGCCACTTTGGTGGTCCAGTTTGTTAGGTTGCCCTCCCACCTTTTCCCTGAACGCCTCCGCCATAAGCTCATAGTGGGTTTGGCCATTTACTTTGCAGACCCCACGTTGCAGTTTGTGGTTTCCAATGGGGTGATTGGTTTAAAGGACCTTGTGCCTTTGCAATGATCCACCCATTTCATCCCAATTCCCACTTGTGATTCCCCCTGCACTGTGATCAGATATGCCCCTGATCAAACATTATGGGCGCGCGTCTAAATGACTGTACCTTTTGCCCCTTATGCTTTGAACTTAATTATTCTAAATTCAAGTGGCCCACAGCTTCCGTCTCTGCCACTTCTGCCACTCCTTCTTCTGACATTGGGTTGGTGGCTGCTTCACTCCAATTCTTTGAATGGGGCTTAATCCTCCCACCCCTCAACCTTGGGAAACCTGGTGCAGCTATCAAAGTGGTGCCTAATCGAAATAAAATTTTAAAATAAAAAAATTAAAATAATTTGTCCTGATTTCTAGATCCTGACTTGATGGCTGAACCAGCTTCAGCTAAGCTGCCATGGTTGACTGTCCACATCCGATCAGGTCCTGACACTGTTCCAATTCCAGTGGATGGCCCAACGTTGTTTAAACTAAATCCATTTGGGGCTCTTAAATGGATTGATGAGGATGAATGGCAATATCATGTGGATCCAGATTTTGCTTTGAAGCAGTTTTTCGTTGACCCTCCCAATTTGCGTCCCTAAAATTTTTGCCCTCAAAACAGTTTTCCAATTTATAAAATACTTGTTATATGCAGTTTAGGCTGTACCTGCCCCTGCTATCGCCCTACTTCACCAGCATCTTCATGGGGTGATGGAGCCTCTTGTTGAGTGTATTACCATCCCCAACTTTCCCCATGATTTTGAGAAAGATGCGAAGTATGAAATTTAGGAACTTGCTTTTGGTGCAGCCATGATTGTATTGATGAATAAAAAACTTTTCTTTTCAACCCCAATCATCCTGGAACCCACTGGCGCATCAAGTCATTCACTTGTGTGCCTGCTTTCATCACTTTTACTGAGCATCAATTTGCACAATACGTTGAGGCAATGAACACTTCTGGCTTCATAAATGGAGAAAACCGACAATTATACCTCCTTATATCACATGTCACTGATGCTCCTACCACAATGTTGTCTGCCATGGTCTGAAAGCTAAAGCGGGTGCTGGACAAAGGTTTCAAAAAGCTTTTCTCACTATCACATTTGGTTTCCTACGCTGTTAAATGCGGTGCCATATTTGGAATCTTTTATTTATGTAAATCCCTTTGGTTGGCCCATCTGAAAGAAAAGATGCATGTCAGGCCCCCTTTTGGGTTAGGCACCACAAGTGCTAAAAATGAAATCTACAATAGCTTGGTATCTCTTACCTTGGTTTGGGACCGCCTAGTGCTAAAAAGAAAGACACTTAAATCAAAAAGGTCAAATTTTATATTATTAATTTTGCTTAGATTTTTCTATATTGTCATCGCAATAAATTCCCTGGAATAGATTGGTTTCACATCACATTTTAGCCTAAGTCATCCCAAAATTTATAACCTATAGTTTGACGTCTTTGCCAATTTAAAGGAGCCTTTGCCTTACCATGGCTCTTATTTTTCTGTAAAAAACCCAAAAAGTCTAGAATTTTGGCACCTTTTTTACCATTCATTTTGGATCACCTATACTTAATTTTATCCTTCTAAATTAAAAAATCTATAAAGAGCCTCCTTGGATGCGCATTCTATTAGCTATAAGAGCCTTAGTATTTTTGTGCCATGTCTCCTTAGATATTTTCAAACCTCCAGAGAGTCTGTTCCTTGGAAAACATTTTGAGAAACTTTATAGTTAGCAGTATAGTATATTGACATAGGTTTCCATACCTTGGGAGTTTTATAAAAAGTTTAACACAACTTGAGGTAAATTTTGGTGGGGTTTTATTAAGACATAAACCTTGAAACTTGAGATATAGTCCACGACTTCATGATTGACCACAGTCATATATATGATATCTAATTAATTTTAGCTGTCTATTGCTTTCCATACTGACCTGCCATTGGAGAGTCATGATAAAACTTGAGTATATAAATTTGAATTGGACCCAAGGTTATATAAGCAGTGATTGAAGTACATAATACTTTTTTATTTAACTGAGGTAAGCCAATCAGGGGACAGAAAATACCGATATATGTAATGGGATAGGGATAGGTGAAGTGAGGCAAGATTTAGTCACCCGAGAGAAGACGAGCTACCCCTGTTACCATATGGTACCGCCAGGTTAGGGGGTTGAATGTCTTACTCTAAAGGGAGTTCCCTATTATAAAGCAGGTGTGGAGGAAGGGGTCCATATGCTGAAACCAGACTGGGAACCATGATTCAACAAATTGTTGTTGCCTTGGCCTCATGTGTCCGTATAGCCAGGATTGAAAGTGTTCAAGTAGGTGTAGTTGAAATCTGCAGATTGTCCCATGGATGGTGGGAACAGTTTCCTTAAAGACATCCAGTGCTAAGGTGTTGATTGTCCACACTGAAATGGCGACTACCAAGAAACAGAGAGTGGGTGGTATCAGGGATTCACGTTAGAAAGCAGGAGGCTTCTGGAGATTGACAGATCCTGATCATCTTGAATTCTTAACATATGCGTAACTTCCTGCTATATGCTCTAGATGGGTGGCATGCTTCAAGGCGGTGGTGAAGAGTGCCATCCCCTCCACACACTGTGCTCGCTGCATGAAGAGAGTTGGAGCGATCTGCTGTTCTGTAGGGTTTTCTGAGGCAACTCCATGTGTTAGATCTTAACCTTTACTGGAGGAGCGGATGATGTGTTAACCTCCATATTGTTTTCTAAGTTGTGAGATTGTATAGAATGTCTAAAGAATCCGGGTAGTCTATTCTTGTGATTAATGGGGCCAATTCGTGTGTGTCCTTCTGGGGGTGGTCATCTAGTTTCCTTAGCTTGAAATGAGCTCTGGGCCTTTCCCTTCCCTGACTAGTGCCTGTGAGAGTGAAAGTCCACCCTATGTGCCAAATGGTGCGGAGAAGGTGTTTGAAGTGAGAGTTCCATGTGGGCCCACAGCAATGGGGCAGTTTGTAAGGTATGTGATCAGGCTGGATGGGTTGTGTAAGTCTTGGGGAGTGTCCTGTGGCTCTCAATTGAGTTATCTTCCCATTCCCAAATAAGAAAACATCAAAGAGGATGGAGGTACCCCTCATCACCCAGGGTGACCTCGCCCACATAGTTGGCGAGTGATGGGTGATAGCCCGTCCGCTTTGGATCCCACCCCCAATTCCCTCACTCACCTCAGCAGAACTGTTGTGGGTAATTAGTGAAATCTGTGCCAAGATTGTTTAACTGAAATTGGTCAGATATAATTCAGGTGGCAATCGGGTTGATGGCCAAAATTTGAATGGCTGTAAAAGTATGAAGCATGAGATATCAGCTGGATTGCCTGACAGTTCCAATTTGATCCCAATACTAGTAAAACAAATATTGGGTGACATTGATGAGAGTTCAAAGCCCTCTGATAGTAATTCAGGCATTGCACCCGATGAGCTACTATTGACCAAACAAATGGTTATATGACTGAGCGCGGGTGGGTTGGCCATCCCAAACCCATTCCCAACCAAATGGTCCCATCCCTATATGGGATGGCCTTGGGGATTCCCGTCGCTCGTTGGGCCAAACGCCATCATGCTAACTGTCAGAAACGTAATTGACCCCTGGTTCAGACGTTTAAGGTCAAACTGACAGAGTCTTGGCCCGCCGCCAAATTTCGCAATGTCAGTTCCCAAAGAATAAACCCCCCACTACCATCCAATTCACCGGTTAGGCCAAATTTGTGGATCCTGCCCACATCATTGTCACTACCCAACTGACCACTATTTAATAAGTTGCATGGCACTAAGAAAATTGTTGGTCGATTTTCTTACTTTCCTTT
This sequence comes from Massospora cicadina, assembly GCA_022478985.1. Lineage (NCBI taxonomy): Eukaryota > Fungi > Entomophthoromycota > Entomophthoromycetes > Entomophthorales > Entomophthoraceae > Massospora > Massospora cicadina. The sequence continues at coordinate 285,870 of JAKSZP010007887.1, forward strand.
CCCAATATAATTTACCAAAAAGAGATTTTTATTGGTTTATTTTTCCCCTTTTACCGCATCCCTGATGGCATTTCTCTGGTGGTCCATCGCTCCGCATTTTGGGTGGGCATTACCAATTCTTTTGGTCACCATGGCTACCTCTGTTGCCAATAGGTCCAGCGAGTAATCCTTACCTTGCTGCTATGTCACCACTTTGTTGTATCACACTTCCTGGCTCCATATCAAGTCGCACGGTCAGCAATGCCTCTGGCATTCTGGCTTGCCTTTTGGGTGCTCAAACATCCAGACTGGTAGGCTGGTCTAAACTTCTTCTGCCGTTTCCATGACAGGTTGTGTGGGTTGGATAATTTGAGCGCCAGTGTAAAGTTGTTCCTCACCGCTCTAGACAAGTGTTATTGTGGGAGGTCTGGGGCTAGGACTTCCTCTATCCAGGTGCCTAATATTCGGTTGGCGTGGACCTCAAATCTATTAGGCCCATGCCTCCACTGGATCATGGGATATAGATTTTTTCACCCATACAGGTGGCCGGGATCTAGGCCACAGCCTTACCTGGATAAGTGCGTGGATTGAGGATATGAATGTAGGTGAGAAGGAGATTGCGTGGGTGGGAAACCACAGCATCAAGAGAGGATGAGCGATTTTGCAACTCTTACTTGCCCACTAGTCCTGTAGATCTTCCCTTGAGGGAGGAGGCGATGCAGTTGGACACACGCTATAATGGATTTTTCTCAATTGTCTCATTGGAATACCTACCTGTTTCCAGCCATATCCCAAGGTGGCGGACAGGGTTTCTTGAAGGAGGTGATGCGAAGGGTAGGATGAGTGGGTTGTTCCTACGTGGGGGGCTGTGAGTTTTGGGTGTTGTGGCCCAGTTGTTTGTGTACTTGCCTAGGAGGGTTATTTGCATTTTCCTTTTGTCGAGAGAAGCGTTGCTCACAATATATTCCTTCTAGTGTGTGTTCCAGTTATTGAGTGTCATTGTTGTTAGCTATACATGTCATGCAGTCATCCACAAAGGCTATTATCTTGACTGTTGGATGTCCTTGTGTGGTTATGCCCATGAGGAGTGAGTCAGCGACGTGAAGGAGTAAATCAGTACTGAAAATTATACATCAGTGAGATTAAGGGGTCCCTTTATTTGATCCCTCTGTGTGGTGTGATCTTGTTAGTTAGGAATCCAGGGCGGTATTCAGCCATGGATGCAGCATCTGTAAGGAGCCTCACCCAGTTTATGAATTTGGGTGGGAGTTTGAAGGCGCTTAGGAATTCCGTCAGGTATGACCAATAGACGCGGTCATATGCCTTCTCTTGGTCTAGGAATACCAGGGCTCCAGTCGCTTTGGACTGACATATGTTGGTGACGAAGTGTATATTGGCCCATATTGAATGCCCTGATATGAACCCGAAACTTAATGGGCGACAGGACTTTGAAGGCTATTGTGCTTAATCTGGTGGCTAAAATCTTTGTAAGTAGTTTTGTATCAGCGTTAGAGAGTGCAATTGGGTGCCAGTTGGCCAGGTCCAATTTGTCGCCTATCTTAAAAAGGGTTATGACATGGGAGTCCTGGCTACCAGGTAGGAGGCATGTCTTCAGTAGGCACTGGTTCATTGATGCCAAGAGGAGGGGGCGATTTGCTTAAAGTATTTTTTGTAGAATTCGTAGGGTATCCCATCAGGTCTTGGGAATTTCCTATGTGGTGCACCGTAGACTGTGTCTTAGAGCTCCTCCTGTGTGATTAGGTTTAGGAGGTTATAGCCCGGCTTTGCACTTTGTAATCTAACAGTGTGTATAAAATTATAAAATTTTGGGGGTCAGTTGGGGTGTCGCAGTATAGTTTGGTGTAGTAGCGGTGTACTTCTGCCTTGACCTCCGCTGGGTGAGTTGTCATGGTGCCGTCATCCTTGCGGACCTGTGTGTATGCAGGCTGGTTGCTGTGGGAGTGGAATTGGCGGAAGAAGTACGTTGAGCTGTATTCACATTCTTTTAAAAACTTAACTTTTCTCGATACTTTAATTCTGTGCTGGTGTTTGAAGATGATGCATTTAGGAAGGTTTTTATTTCCGCCCATTTGCACCCCCAGTTGGGGCTATAGCTGGACCTCAGGGTGTTTAGCTTGAGGTGATTCAGTTTTGCCAAGGTGCACCTAATTGTGGCTGTGTCAGCGGTGTACTTATGTTAAGTGAGATGTCAAGTTTTATTTGTTCAACTTTGAAATTTTCCCAGGTTTCAATGGGGTCTGATAAAATAGGTTGTGAATTTTGGGTTTGTGTCCTTGTGTTAGACCCACTCAGATATTTTGGACACTTTTATGTTTTTCAGATATAGCTTCCTCCAAGTTGACGCCTATGTGGGAGTTTATGTTGGTGAAAGATGCACCAAAAAGAGTCAGTGGTCAGACAAATTGATCTTTTTGTTGAGAAGTTGGATTGTTCAAGCGGTGGGTTTTTACGGTGAGGATGAGGTAGATGCGGCTCATTGAGATGAGCGTTCCCTCAGAAATGTTGGGGCGGATCATGTAAGGAAGGAGTGGTGACCTGGATAAGAGGGTTCATGTAGGCTAAGGGGTGCCTTCATTGCACAAAATTCTATGTGCCTTGGGGGTATCCCCTCAGGTTAGGCCATTAGTCCATGTTGGGATTAGCCCGCATTGATGTTGCCCAGCAGGATGGTATATAGGGAGAAGGTGAGTGTTGGGATGGTTTTGAGGAATTGTTTCCTCTTAGCTGCGGTTCATGGTATATAGATGCATGCTATCAAGATTGTGTCCATTTGGCTTGCAATCGTTGCTACCAGGATTCATTCATGTAGATATGAAGAGGAGGTAGTAATTTTTAATTATTTGTTATTTCAGTTAACCACCCCACAGTGGGACGTCCATACTGATAGGGATGATGAGACCCTGGCTGACTAGGATCCCTCTTCTCCCTGTAGACAGTGGGTTTTTTGGATGGCCAGAATATCTACTGGGTTTTTGTAAGAAATCCAGCTTTTAGACTTTAGACTCAGAGCCCTGGCTCCGCAATGTTCAAAATCCCTATTGACACTGAGGTGCCCTCAGTGCCTCAGGAGCGGTTGGGAGGGCCACCCAGCCCAAACCCAGTGCCCATATTAAGGTAACTGCACCTTTTCAAAGGGCTAGTCCACTCTTGTCGTTTCCCAATCATATACCCTGTGCCAATTTTGTGCAGGTCTTGTAGTTTTTAGGGTTTGAGGAAGATTTCCCGCTCATGATTCTTGGTGGTTTGGTGCTGTGTGCTGATTGTTTTCTGTGGTTCCAGGGTTCGAATTTGTAGATGTGGCTTCTTATTTTCGCCCATAGTGATTCTAATTAACCTGCTAAGTTTGCTTGATCGATATCACATGGAGTTTCAGTCAAATTGTTGAGAAAATTTTCAGCTTGGTCATTCTGCTCTGATTGGGTGGCTCGGTTAATTTCCTCCATGTCCTCCACAGCTTTAATATTCTGTTCTTATAGGTTGGTCGGTTGATTTCCTCTAAGTCCTCCTGAATTTGGCCAGTATCAATGGAGGAGGACTCAAGTGATGCAGCCTTGGCCACTGCCCGTTTGTGGGACTTCTATACCATTTTGTATAATTTGGGTGATACTGGGTCTATGAGGATGTATTGCCCTTCCTCTCCCCGGAGGAAAGCGTGGTTGTCATGGTTATTTTGGCAAAGTCTTCATCAACTTCATCCATGGCATCGTCGTAGAAGTTTGTGGCCAAAATGCCATCCTTAATTTGGCATGCATGTTCCTTGTGCCCCAGGCGTTTCAGTGGTTGCATATAGGAGGTGCGCAAACTGGTGTGACGTTGGATAGCTTTGACACTCCCCCATCTGGGAGGTGAAACACCACTTTGAATGGGATTCCTTTGAGGTCTGCAGCCACCTTGGGGGTCAGGTTAATCATGGCGATTGCCTTTCCTGTGCACAGGTTTGGCATCAGGTGAAACTGCTGTAGCTCAAGTTGTTTAATTTCTCTGTAGATGACAAGTCCAGTTGGAGCCCCTCATCATTTACATTACAGAGAAGGTTGGTAGGGAGCAAGTTGAAGGAGATGAACAAATTGGTTTTTAGTTCCATCTAGTGCATGTAGTGCGCACAATTCGTTTGCCCTCAGGGAGTTCAATTTCAATGCAGACTTTTGCAGCGGCATCTGAATCTTCTTCAGTTTCAAAGACCATTTTGATCAAGTCGTGGTGGATGGTATGGGTGTTAATGTACACCGCATGGGGGAAAAGGGAGGACTGTTCCTCGCCCACTTTCTCCCACAGGGTTGGAGAATCAACCCCTAGGAAAAGTCAGAGCCAATGATCTACCTTTGATAGGGGTTGGGCATAATGGATTTCCATGTATAATTTTGTTTAATGTAAAGTCCAAAAACCTGGACGGTGTCTAAGTTTGTGGTTTCTTGGCAGCATTAGTTCCTGGTCCCCCTCCAGGGCGTTTCTTGCCCTTTGGTGCACCATTTTGCTTATTGCCTGATATGGCTTTCGCCAAGTTCATTTTGGGATTTGTTGAAATCACCATCTCTCTTGTGTGATTATCGAAAATTGCTGTTTGAATTGAATCATGGTAACTAATGTTACCATTACAGTAAATAAAAGCGGTTGAATACATGATATTTTCATTTGTCAAGTAATTATGTTTGAGGAGCTTGTAAGGGGCATTAATAGTTATAACATTTTTCAATAAACTAGTGGATTTGTCCGCAAACATTTCTATATTAACCTGCTCATATCAAGATTTCAGAATAAGGAAGTATACCTAGTATATCACTAGATTGTAGGGTCTTTACATGAATTTGTAGATTGATATAAATAGATAGAACCAAAAGAAAAACTGGGATGTAACTCAAGTGTCTTAACAAGCCAAAACAGCAGGCACAGACTGCAAATCGATGCTCTATATTAAAGAAATAAACTTATGAATAATGGGGGAGAGGTTTTAGGGTTTCTTGGAATGGTGAAAGTGAGGTTGAGGAGTTTTCAGAGTTGTTGGAAAGAATGTCTTGACAGTTTGGATAGAAGTTACCTCTATAGTTTCTCAATCCATTGGAGCTAACAGGTAGGCCATTTTCATAGCCAAAATTCCTATCACCACAATATTCAAACTTTTTATTTTAAAAGAAATAAAACTAGAAATTTTACAATAAAGAAGTACAATGAAAAATAAAAACACCCAACACTTTATTATTATCAGGGTGCTGGATTTAGGGTTGGGCAGGTGAGGAGGTGGGTTAAGACAAACAACAACGGTAAGTATTGAAAAATCACTATTCTCATCTTATTTGAATGAGGTTTCAAACGGCATTCTAGTAATAAAAATTAATTAAACTTGATCAACCGCTTTATTTTGAAAAAATTTGATTCTTTTCTAAAAATTAGTTTTCATTTTGGCACCCTTAAAAGCGACTTGTTCACTTCTTGTTGCTTTTTTTGTCTGACTTTGGAATGAGAATTATTGATTATTAATCTTTTCACCAGGAAATACCCCCAGGCTTCAAATTTTTCACAAATGAGGATGCCCCATAGGAGCCCTTTGTTTGGGAAGGGGTTTGATGTCGGAGTCACTACCTTTGGAAATATATTCTAATCTAAAAACATAACTTTCTGATCTTTTTAGATATTTTATGCTGATTCAGATACAATAAGTTTTTTTTAGTACTAGATGGTCCCAACCCAAGGGGGGGGATTCATCGATGTTAGATACAATAAGTTTTGATACTATACAATGTTTGAGGTTGGGTAGCAAATAAGGGGGAGTTGCAGCTACCCATTTCTTATCTAGGGTATGCCATAGATCACCAACTGAGAAGATAACAAAGCCTTTGCATTGATGTCCTTATATTTTCTGAAGGGGTGCAAGGCCCTATATAGCTTGATAGCTGGATCCTGGGAACATAAATAAATCTCAGCTTTCTTGTGTACTTTTTTAAGTTTTTTGTTCTTGATAGTTTGACCATTTTTAAATCCCTGGATTATGCTGATTTTCTAGAGCGTAGTATTATAGGGTAAGAGCACATCATGCCTGACATTAGCTAATCTAATAGGTTCTTATTATCTAAACTTTTGCGGTCATACAAACACTTAGAGAGCAAGTTTGGCTCCATATAGATAAATATCTAAATGGTTTAAAGATTTATATAACTCAATGAGCCTGTCATATATTAGATACTTTCAGAAAGTATATCCTATTGGAATAGTACAATACTATGATTAGCATATAAGCATCCCTATTATGTGAAAAAAGCTTTCATATAGTGAAGTTCATCTAAATAGATTCCAGAACATGGAGTTCTAATGGCCTTTATCTCTAGTACTAAGGAGATTAAATAAATGGACTCAAAAGCTTTTTCATTCTAGTAGAGATAAATTTTTGCTATTTGACATGATGAAATTGTAGTGATCATATTTTGAAAAGAATTTTTGGGTGTTTTTGCTATGTGGAGGTTCCCACAAAAATAGTCGTTATGAGATTTATTTTAGAATAAGATAATTACTGATTCAGTCTTCCTAGCTTTTATTGCGATCACTTGTCAAAATTTTTAGCTCATAATAAATCTTAAGTATGTATATTTGCGTAAATAATTTCATAAATAAATTATGCTCAAGTAGTATCAGAAAATAAACCTTAAATGTTGTTTAAGGTCTTTTATCAATTTTTTGTTCATTATCAATATAAGTAATTAAAATTAAATTGTGGTAACTTCAAAGCACCATTTATAGGATTTTGGAAGCTTTTGGGTGTTGCATATTATAAATGACATCACAATATATTCATAGAGCCCATAACAAGTTTATGGTGGCATTTCACTTGTCGCCCTTTTTTACTTTCAATTGTAGACATATGAAGATTAACCTTGAAAATCATGGATTCTATAATACGATCATTTATCAATCAGCATATAAAACTTGTTAGTAATTACTAACAGTAAAAGTTTTATCTTATAGTAACCTAATCATGGATGCAGATCTTAAATTTCTTCTTAGTAATAGAAAAAGGATAAAGATAAGAAGATTATGATACTCAATTAAATACCTTAACAGCATAGCTTAAGGATTTGTTTCTGTTCAACATCATCCTTGTAATCAAAATTGCATGTTGTAAAATGACTTGAGTGATTGCTGTCATATTTTGATAATTTGTTCAACTTTAATATGAGGTAGCAAAGGCTAGAATATTACTCGTTAAGTAATTTTTCAGTTTTAAGGGAATTTAGAGATCATCTTTTGGTTATTCATATGTGATTGACTTCAGAGCAAATAGGTGATCATTGTAGTATAAAAGATAAGTTCTGGAAGATGCACATCTCTTATTGTTGAAAAAAAGACCATCAAAAAACACATCGTTTTTAACTGATTACCCTAAAGATTTATTTAGCAACCCTTCACATTCAACTGTGTATAAAACTTATTTCAAGACTTAAGAAACGCTCTGGGATCAAACACAATTAAGTTATAAAAATCACATGGGCTAATGACACCTATAGTTTGACCTTCAAATCATTACAATCAGTTTTCCAGCTTATTACGAAAATTTTGTATGTCAATCTTTTAAATTGGAACAATAGCTATGCACATGGACATCCTAAAAGGGAGTAACTAATTCTAAAAAATGGCCTACCAATGTCCCAAATAGGGGTACATCAAAAATCTGGATCAACGCTGATTTTCCCAACAATTGTATTTTGCCAGCTGTAAGACAAAGCTCAATACATGCTGACTGTCAGGATTCATACCTGAAAGGCACATTTAGATACAACAAAAAATGGGAATCAATACTGAACTGATCACAATGCCCAAACTTTTTACAGGGATAAACCCCAACGAAAGTCAATAGCTATTGAGGTCAACAATCAATCCTGATTCGACCCAAAAGCCAAACTTCTGTTGGGCATCATCCCCTATGAAAGTTGACTAAGATTAAAATCAGCAATCAACCTTGACCAATATGACAGGATCATGCTCCCTTGGACCCACCCAACTTTTATGTTCAGACCTGAGCTATGAGACGAGCTCTATCAAATTGACTGAGTTAATTGGGGCTTGTTACAAATCCCTAATTGTTTATCTATTAAATCTAGGCTTGGAAGGCTTAAATTGTCCCTGATCAAACTCACAGATTTCCCTATAAAAACGCGCCTATTGTATAATAAACTTTAAGTTTTTTTCCTTTTTTACAATGTTAAGCTAAATTGTTTTATTCTTTTTAGAAATTGCTTATCCAGAAGTAGTATCTGGAAAAAGTCTTCTCAACCAAAAAAAGCAAAAATAAGCACTCCAACACCATGAAACTTTGGTTCTTAGCTTTAAAAATAATCAGGGATACAAGTATTACACCCATGGTCCCAACAAAATTGGTGCTCCCTGCCAGGTACACCCCAAGTTCAAGGTGAAAATAATCCAATAGCCCAAATATGAATAATAACCATATGGCATCCAATCTCATTTTATATCAGGAATCTCTTAAACACTTAATTAAATTCCCAGCTATAATGTGAGGGATGTAGCAAAGAATTCTCACCCTTAGCAACACCAATTAAAACTTTTAGATTTTGCTACTGATCTCAAAAGCGGTATTTAGCAGTTATCTCCTCTTGTTGCCACCAAATCGGCTCTTTAGGTCACCCACGATTGGGTAGACTCAATAATTGATAATATCAACACCTTACAAAATAAAATGGACGCCTTCCAGCCTTACGACGCATATATCAAAAACAGTTCCTTTTTAAGTGAAAATGGTCCCCTATGTCAATAAACGTTGTTCAACCAATAACCCCCCCAGTGGCATGTTCAAACAGTCATTCAAAGAGAAGTATGTCCCAGGTGAATGGAGATTCTTTTCTTTCTTATTTTGTTATGAAAATGCTATGGAAGAAGCCATTGACACACAACAACTCAAACACTTGACCAACTGTCTTAGACATATGGTTCAGGATATTATGGTCCCCCATCTGATGCATTGCCATACTTGGACTAATGCCAAGACTGCCTTGCTTTGGGAATTTAGGAGCGACATAGCCTTAATTAACCAAAAACAGACCTTTATGGGCATCTGACTTAATTGGGGGGAAACTATCAGCGAATTTGCTCACGATTTTACCTTAAAGCACAAACTCTGGTTGTAGGGAATCATTTTATGTTAGATAATGCCATCCCTCCCCATTGTTGGCGTTTAAAAATATGCCTATTATTGTATATTATCTTAAAGCAGTGAAATCTAACTTAACGACTCTCCTCCATATTAAAGAGGCTATATTGGAAATTCCTGATGAACTACATAAACCCATCGGGCCACCTCATTTTACCACCAATAAGCCCTTGTTCCAAGTATTTCTGTTACACCCCCTGATTCGCCTATACCTGAATTATACTGCGCTCATTGCAGAAGAAACAACCACATATAGATGACTGCTGGATCCTTCAATGTAAGTTGGCAAAACATCAGTCAGTATAGGGTGAGAGGCTCCCTATGCTGACGAAAAACAAGTGCATAAAGACCCTTGTCTAACTAACTATATCCCCATAAAATCAGGTTGTTTTTTTGTTAGCTTCCCCTTCAGAAGTTGGTGGACCCTTTTCTATCCAAAGAAATAAACACTTTTCCACTTTTTTACTTTTAAGTTGCTCAGTTAACCCAAAAGCTTTGACAGTCAACTACCTATGGAAAGTCAAGCGCAGGCAAACAAAACATTCAAACGCATTGAATAGCCCCAAGCTTGGCCAAGCAGAATCCTCCCCTGTTTCATTAAAAATCCCTACTGACAGTCTAATAGCTGTTAATTTCCAGTTTGGATCATTAGTGGTTAAAGTCAAGTTAGTTGTAAATAAGGTTAAAGTCCTGAAAATAACTGATACTGGCTCACCGGTTAATGTTATTTCCTCCTGACTTATCCAAGAGATAAAAATGGCTCCAGACTTGATCCATGAGGTTGAATATGGAATGGCAGGTAGTCAGTCTACTAAGGCGATTGGAGCATATTCTGTCTTACCTTTTCACTTTGGGAAACTCTTGATTACTGCCCCCGCCATTGCATTAGAAAAGGATAATTCTAAGTTTCTTATTGGGGTCTAACTGATGCGGGAGTTTTACTGCATCATCAACCATAAGTTAAAATACCTGTCCTTACTAGGGTATCAGATTCCGTTAATAATCAAACTCCTTGCTAAAAATAAAATAGCCTTTAAAAATTGGCATGCTTCCTCAAATACCCATCCTCAAATTGCAAAATCGAGTATCAACTCTTGGGGGAAATATGAGTTACCACCAGAGACTGTGGATGCTGAAGAAAGGATTACTCTTTATACCCCTCATTCATTACACTACCCTCAGTCTCACATGGTATTGTAGATATGGTGATTCAGATTCTTATCCCTCCTAATCAAATTTGGAGTTTATTGGACACCCAAACCCTTCCATCAAAGAAGCGTAGACCTGTCCGTGGATTTTTGCATCCTACCTACAAGGAATTTATCTCTATTATATGGAACATATCCACTAAAACTCTCCAGGTCCCATGACATGTCCCTATTGCTCATGTAAAACTATGACCTATCAAAAATATCACCAATGTGATTTGTTTTGGCTTGTTACAGGATTTAGGATTTGATCCCCCACCTCCATAGCTTTGGTTGACAGTAGAATTGGGAATAATCTTACCCCAAACAGACGCCATGATGTCAAAATCCTCCTTGAGGAATGTGGCTATATTTTTTTTCTTTGGGACCAAGTGACTATGGGAAAATGTCCATGGTAATGCATCAAATTGAAACTGAGGATTACACTTCATTTAAATACCAACCATATCGATAATCCAAAGTTGAGGAATCTCATGTGGCCTTACAGTTACAGCAACTGTTTGAGTCTGGGTTACTTGTGCCTTCCAAAAGCCCATGGGCTTCCCTAGTCTTATTAATTGGGAAAAGGATGTTGGTCACCAGGTCATTTAAGATTATCACCGCGTCAACTCTATCACTCACAAAAATAGTTACCCCCTGCCACGTATAGATGACTTTTTACACTTAATGTTGGTGTCCCACTATTTTTCAGCTATAGATCTCGCCAGTGAATAGTGGCAGTAGATTTATCACCAAAGAATCGGTTAATGTGCCCTTATCTCAAATGAAAGATTTTTCAAGCCACTTGTATGATGCATGGGTTATTTAACGCCCTTGATACCTTCCAATGCACTATGGACGGACTATTAGGCGAAAAAAATGCTCCTGCGTACTAGTTTATCTTAATTATATTAGCATTTTTTCAAGAACCTTTACTGAACATCTGGATCACCTCAGGCAAGTCTTTCATAGGGTATGGCAATCATCATTAAAACTTAAGCCATCGAAGTGCTCTTTCTTCAAGAGTGAGATAGAATTTTTGTGTCATAAGGTCAGTAAAGCTAAAATATCCCCAATAGATGATAAATTCTTGGATATTGCTAAGATGAACTCCCTAAATTTCTACTAGATGTACAAGTTTTCCTAGGAATGGTGGTCTATTACACCAATTTATCCCCCATTTCATAGACACGTCCAAGCCTCTAGTGTCTACTAAAGCAAGGGATAACCTTTCATTGGAAAGAAGAGCAACAGCAAGCCTTCAACCTGCTACGTGTCTCTTTCTCCCACTCTCCAGTACTTATTCATCCAAATTTTAGTAAACCTTTCCTCCTCTCTACTGATGCTAGAAATATTGGCTTTGGCGCCATACTATCTCAGCATGATGAGAACTTAGTGAATCATCCCACCGCCTACTACAGCAAGACCTTATCTAAAGCTGAACGTAATATAGTTTTATCAAATGTGAATTCTTGGCGGTATTATTGGCTATTAAGCATTTTAGACCTTACTGCATGTGAAACATTTCACTATAATTACCAACCATGTTTCCCTGTGATGGCTACAGCAGATAGAGGACCCCGATGGGAGGTTAGCTTAATGGGCGTTAAAACTTAAAAACAACAACTTTTTCATCATCCATCAACCAGGGCTCATACATCAAAACGTGGATTGCCTATCTTGGCTTCCCATTTTAGCTATCACTGACCCTGAAGAGGTTCGACTCCATGACCTCCTAACCCAACCACATTTATGGAAGGACAAATCCCCGACCTTCAAAAGTAATTAACTAAAAGATTGGAAAATCTTTAAATTAAGAACGGTCAATTGTGCAAACTTGTCTCTAAATAATGGGTGCCTTATGTGAGACCTTTTGGTTCAAACTGACGAAATATTAGAGGGACATCAGCAAGTCAGCCATGGGGAATTTGGAAAAACAACCAGTAGCTTAGAACTCAATGTTATTTGGAGGGAATGCTTGTTACTATCCAGGATGTATTGGAGCCCTGTCTGGAATGTAAAAGCCAAGCCAGACCTAATCCTCACTCTCACCATCTAGTGGCCCCACCATGTAAACCATTCCATACTATTAGCATTGATATTGTAAGACATCTTCCTAGAGCCTCCAATGGGCATTAATTCCTCCCACTAGCTGTGGACCATCTAACTAAGTGGATCAAAGCCGTATCCCTCCCCACCGCTTTGGCAAAAGCCACTGCTACATTTTTGTATGATTAGAATATCACCTAGCATTGGTGCCCTAATGTCATTCTTTCTGATAATGGACAAAATTTCCGTTTGATGATGGCGAATAATTTAGCTGACCTGATGGGAACCACACAGGTATTCCCCATCCCCTACCATCTACAACCAATGGAATGGTAGAGCGGGTAAATGGCACTCTAACTGCAACCCTTTATAAAATGGCTATTATTGACAACCTCCATTGGCCCCAATATTTTCCTAGTGCAATTCTGGTCTATCAGATTATTTACCATCAAATTACTAAGATTTCGCCATTCCAAGCTTTGTATGGCAGAAATCCCCATCTGCCTTCTAAAGTCCAGGCGAAGATTGATCAAGCTTCTCCTGAAGCATCTGAAGTCTCTATGCGTAGTATTACAAATGAAATCATAAGATTTCTGGCCTTGAGTGCAAAAACCTGTCCGCCACTACCAGCAGAGAAACTTCTCAGCTTAATGATAATCATGGTCCCCTACACCCCTTTCAACCAGATGACCTCATCCTACTACCATCACCAGCCAAGAGATCATGATCCCAAACTGGGGACCAACTGGTCAGAGCCCTAAAGAGTCATCTATAGACAGGAAGAGGAATACTCAATCGTAGAGGTTGTTCATGTCATAATTATAAGCTGCGTACATATTCACTTTCTCCATCCGTTTTCCCCCTTTTGCCAAGAGATAGAAGGGGTTATTTTCAGGATTCATACCTGAAAAGAAGATTCAGATATGTAGATAATGGGAATCAATCCTGAATTGACCACAAATGCCAAACTTTTGTCAGGGATAATCCTCAACAAAAGCTAATAGCTATTGAGGTCAGCGATCAATCCTAAATTGACCTAAAAGCCCAAACTTCTGTTGGGCATCATCCCCAATGAAAGTTGACTATGATCAAAATCAGCAATCACCCTTGACCAATGTGGCAGTATCATGCTCCCTCAGAGCCACCCAACTTTGGAGTTCAGACCAAAGCTATGAGATGAGTTCTATCAGATTGACTGAGTTATTTGGGGCTTGTATCAAATCCCCAATTCATTATTTATTATTTCTAGGATTAGGTGGCTTAAATTGTACCAGAACAAACTCCACAATTTCCCTTAAAAGCGGGTACTGAATAACAAACTTTACGTTTTATTACTATTTACAATTTTTAGTTAAAATTAATTTATCTTTATTAAGAATTACTTATAAAGATGTAGTAACTGAAAAGACTTCTCAACTAAGAAAGCAAAAATAAGCAATGCAACACCCAGAAATTTTGGGTCCCTTGTCTTAAAAATATAAAGGAATATGAGGTATTACACATGTGGTTTGACACTGACCTTTGGAAAAACTAGCACATTTGAGTTACAAATATATGTACCTGAAACCTTTCTGAGTTTGAGAGTATTTTGCCACCAATAAACCCAGTAAAATTTCATTGTTGTATCAGTTTTTGGGCCAAACTGAGAGAGAACTATAATATTGTATGTCACGTGCTTAGAGTATTTTTAAGAGATGCCCCAGAGGTATAAAAATACTGGCGCATGGTCAAGTAAAAGATCATCAAATCATATTTTTATGTGAAAAGACTTTATCTTATCACTAAATATAATTCTGTTATTTCTTTTGACTGGAATTTTTAATAGAGTTGTTGTTATTAAGAGTTTTGGCAAGATGTTAAGGCAAAAACCATCAGCTTGTGCCTTTGCCTGCATCAGTATAAGTTAATAACTTTGGATGTTAAATTTAGCCTGAGATGGCCAAAAGAGTCATGTGATTTTAGTTAATCTGATTAAGCTTCCAAAACAGTCACTATACCATAATAGTCTTGGCGAAGCTTGAGGATATATGGCTTAACTTTTCAATTATATGATCAGGATTTGTAATAAACAAAATGAGAATTACTTTAATTTAACAAGTGGTGCTCACAACAGGGGGCAACAAGAATTACACTATTAACAGTAAATATAAAAACAGTAACTAATCAATTTTGCCAGAAATGAACCGCCAAAGCAAACGTTAGTATTCAAATGAAAAGGACATAAAATATACCAGCAGTAATGGATAGGGTTGGATTTAATTAACCCCTCAAATCAGTCAGAAAATTGTTCTATATGTATCCTTATGCCCAAAAATATCTCAGAAATATCTTCCTTCTACAGAAAATGATTCACATTTAAGTGGAATTACAATCTTCAAAGAAAAACTGGATATTAGTTGAAAAGCCTCTGGTTTAAAGAAAATATATTAAGTTATGGCAAATTTACCTATGTTAGATCTAAAGCACACACAAGGTTTAATTCTGCCTAATTATCCTATGCTCTATTCTAATGAGAGAAGAGATTACGCTTTAACTACTGTAAATCAGCCTAAGATTAATTGAACAAACTAAAAGTAAACCTGTAATTGGGAAAGGTCACCTGGAATCTCTTGGAGTCATAACTAATAGGGAATTTTTAAGGCGAAGTTAGCAACCATATTCCAGATAACAATCTGAGCCAAATATTGCACCTGGTATTTTTATTATACAGCCATGAGGAAAGTCACACTTATGTGTAAACCTATAAAATAAGCCCATTACAATAAGAGACATCAGATTCCTGCCTTCTTGCATCTTTTCCCTAACATGGAAACTAACTCATTTCACTAGTTTGGAACTCTTAGAAAATAGGTCTTACCAAAAATGACAAAGTAGAATCAACAACATTGTCTCAAAGGCCAATTTGAGTCTTTTGACTAATCCTGATAAGGGTCAAGCTCAGGAGCTATCATCAAAATACCTGAAATATTTGTGCAATATGATTTTGACCTAGGGTGTGCTTTTGATGTCATCCACACTATTGAAACTAGAGATCCAAAAAATTAATTTCCTGATTAGATGCTTAAAATTAGAAGGGGAAGCTGTTTTAAAAGAGATTAATAACTCCTCACATTGTGGCATTTTACTGCCATAAAAAAGTCATTGTGCTGCGCCGATTTTATTGGTATAAAGAAGGATGGCTGAAATATGGTTGTCATTAATTACTGTAAAATGAACAACATCATAAATATGGACTTTATCCCGTGCCACAGGTTAACAGTGCCTTACACAGGATGGGGGATGTTAAGTTGTTATTCTAGATGGACCTCATTAATGGGTATGGCAAATCAACGAGCCCAAATAAGAGCGCAAAAAGTATGCAATAACAACCCAAGTAGGCCTAATTCAGCTGACAAGATTGCCTCAAGGGCTATGCAATGTCCCAGCTACCTTCCAGAGAGCCATGGCCGCAATCCCGGGGGATTTAAAGTTGCTATGTGTTTTTTGTGCCTTAAAAACAATAATGTTTTCAGTTGCACTTTTGATGACCACTTGAAAAATAGAGGAGCTTTCATAAGACTAGCAGCTAAAAAATTAAGCAATCAATTCTAGAAAGTGCTTTTATTAAAGATCAGTTATATTAGCTTGGCCTTGTAATTGATAAATGGGACTATGGCTTAAAGCATCTAAGTTAGATGCCATATAAAAAATGAAATGGCCCAAGTCAAAGAGCGATATCCTTGTTTCTAAGGCATGATTAGCTACTATCACTTGTTTAATGCTTTTTCACACAACTTGTAGTTTCCTTTTTTCATCAACTCAAAGACAATATCACTACTGTCTGGGTTCTGGCTTCTCAAGAAGAATTTATTAATTTTTTATCAGAACTATTTGCGGACTCCGTCCTATCCTATCCAGAATTTGATCCTATAAATTAATTGTTTAGATCAACGCATCACTCATGGCGTCTGGAGACATATTATCTCAAATAGGAAAGACGTTTAAGAACATCCTGTTGATTTTTAGTCAGACCTGAAATGTTCATAAGAGAAACTATATGGTGACACAATAGGAATACATGGCAGTCATATAAACTTGAAAGTAATTTCATGTCTATTCTAATTGCACTCACTTCACTGTTGCTACCAATTATGTATCCCTAAAATGATTAAACAACTTAAGGGAGTCTGAGGGCCAATTAACCGTTGAGCGTTGAAGCTTTAAGCCTATAATTACATGCTTAAGCATCCTAAAATGGTACTACATCAGAACTTAACTGCCTATCCTGACTCTTATTATCACTCCACATAGTTTGGCTACTTATTTATTTATAAAGATGTCAGTGGAGAGTATCAAAGTTGCCCAAAATATGTCAAAAATTATTATCAGACTTATGACAAGATACAGTTGTCAGGCTTCGCCTTATGCAAGGGAAGCCTCAAATTTGGATTTCTAAATGGCTCACATTCTATATCCATCCCATTAGAATTCTAATGTATTTTATAATTTAATAAGTGATGAATCATTATGTAGATGCGCCAATTTCACCATTAAGCTATTGCACTGGCGCTCAATGTTTTTTAGGATGAAGGCCCAAATATTAGTCTTGACGCCATATTGCCCTGACCACTTCCCATTTACATTCTCAAATACTAACCTATAATACTCCAGATAGATCGTCTTGACCACAGATTCTGACTATCTTAGGTTATTTATCACTATTTTCACCTAATCCATATTTTCCTTAGCCCTATAAAAGGGCTAGGATGAAACCAATAAATGATATTAGCCTATCTTATAATTTTTTATTAATCTCTTCTTCAACTTTGGCCCTTTTCAATATTGCAGGCTTCTAAAATACTAGACAGCGAGCAACTAACCAAAAAAAATGACAAAAGTGATCAATAAACGGACACTTTACAATACTGTTGAGGATAAAAAGCATATTATTCATGACTATTGTCCTTAACGGAC
The DNA here is from genome assembly GCA_022478985.1 of Massospora cicadina. NCBI lineage: Eukaryota > Fungi > Entomophthoromycota > Entomophthoromycetes > Entomophthorales > Entomophthoraceae > Massospora > Massospora cicadina. Next base: position 303,213 of record JAKSZP010007887.1, read on the forward strand.
ATAATAAAGGCTTTCAAAAAGGGAAATATGTTATATTGGGTTTAAGAGGACAAAGAGGAATCTGAAGCAATTATAGTATTTGGATTTAATGCAATTGGTCATCTAAGAAACACTAGAATGCTGTGTGGGTGTTAAAGTAAAACCTATTATAAGAAAGCACATCAAATTAGCTTGTTCATCTCAAGTTTGCCTTCCATACCATGTATATTGTTGTTGTCAGGCCTCTTCCTCCAAGCAATTTAGAAGGCCAAGTACACTATCATGGGTAATAACAACTTGATTAGAAAGGGAAGAAGCTAAGTTTTTAGGAAGCAGGAGCAGCAACTATAACCAAGTCGTCCTTGAAAACAACCTCCACAATCTCAGGTGTCTGCAGATCTTACATTCAGATAATGTAACTTATTTTACCGCCCATGTCCTCTCCATTCTTACGCAGTTAATGGGAGTAAGAGGGATGCCTTATATCCTATCTTTTAAACCCCATGGTACAATTGAGCAAGAAAATGAGATGTTAATGAATATTATAAAAAATTAATTTTGAACAAACTGTCCAAATGGAGCAAAACTGAGTTTGGCTGTGTTTACTACAACATCTTCTACATTAAGCTACCATAATGTCACAGTTTAGTTGTTATATATGGAAGACATCCTGTCCTACCATTGCAACTATATCAACCTTAGAGGAAACTGTAAATTTACTTACCCACGATATGTCTAATACTTGCTGATATGCTAATCAAGCTCCAAGATCAAGTCTTTTTACAACAGCTTTGCTATAGTTAAAGACTAAGCTTAAAAATGATATAAAAATATACTACAAATTGGAAAAGTAGAAAACTGGTGAGTTTATTCTTTATGACACCCACAGATCCTTCTTATTACAGAAGCTAAATTATATCTAGGTTGGCCATTTGAGAATATTGAGAAGACATCCAAATTTACTTATACTTTCAAGGAAGTAAGAACTGTTCATATACAATTTTGTCCATTTAAAGTATATAAGAAGATTTAAGAAGTTTTATTATTCTACTTTAATTGTAAAATTAATCTTAAAATTAAAGTAGAATAATAAAAAAGTTTAAAGAATCTTATATATGTACAATAAGAATACATAATTAATATAATTAATACTAGAAAATCCTTCTTTCCACTTAATCTCACTACAAGCGGATTTTATTATGAAAAAGCTTATAAATGTCCAATGCCGTCTGACCATGACATTTTCCCAAAAAAATGTCCATGGATCCACCGCCTGCTTCTCCAATGTGGGGTAGCAGTTCTCCACAGTTTAGCGTTTTACACCCTGATAGCAAATGCATTTGTATGGGGTCAAATAGCCCACTATCTTCTTAAGGCCATTTTGTCCCCCCATGGGTCTTAATGCTATAACTGACACGCATCCACCCTTCTCGCCCCCATCCTCTCGCCCTACCTCATTCCAAAGTCTGATTTTGCCTTAGAGTCGAATACGTGCGTTTGTTCCCATATGTTGACAAGAAAACTATTGAAAGCCTTAGCTGCATTTGCGCCAGCTGGATTTATTAGTTTCTGCCAATTTAGGGGCTATTTTAATGTTGGCTTCTAAATAGAGGAGGATGCTGCAGTAGCGGCTTCTTTTACCATAATTTACAAAAACACTCCTATCCCTAACACCTGAACTCGCCTTCCTTCAGACACCACGTTGGTGATGTCCTTCACATCCTTCCATCTCAACTACCACCCCAATTATTATATGATCAATTAATGATGGTCCTTCTGACATATGAGACACATCCCAAGCTTGCCTTTGCCATTCCTTCTGGAGCAGAGCGCCTTGCTGCACCTCACGCCACTGCCACCATAATCCACATCACCCTGCTATAGCCCACAAAATCCCCTATGCTCATATCACTATGGCGCCAGAGCATTTCTTTTAGGCTAGGGTGGATAATGGTAACCAGATTTGACACCTCTTATTTGGACTTGACCATGCCAAAAATCATGCCCCCACGCCACTTCCTCTTGTGTGGCCTCTGAGCCATATTTGGCGGATTCCAAATGGGGTCCTTTTGTTGCCCCCTCCTGCTCAATGTTCTTGTTCGATGGGCCATAGTAAGAAATTGGCCTCCACCAAACCCACCCACACTACCCCACCCAATTTCACCCACACCAATCAGAACCAGGCCTGGACTACCATTCAAACCCAAGCAGGAAATTTGACTTCTGCCCACCCAAAATCTCCATCCACTAACCTGTGAACCAAAATCACATAAAAATATTAGCTGAGATTGATGAATCAGTTGATATTGTCACCAATGAGGACTCCAATGAACCTCTCAGCTCACTCAATTGTGTTTGTGCCAAATTTACAATTCTGATTTTGACAAATCCCCATCCCCTAATCAATTCGCTCCTAAACCTAATGCCATCCCCTACCAAAGTTGCCACCAGCTCTCCTTAGCAGCGGCGGCCTCATTACCTTGCCAAATCCTATGAAAAGTGGTGTTTCAATCCATTTCTCAATTTCACCAGGGCCTGAGCATATATTTTCCCCTGAATTCCCCAAAACAGCACAGGATAAATCACAAAATTTCCACTAAAGCACTAATGCGGTTATGAATGTGACATAGTTGGCAGATTTTGACCCATCTTCAAAAACACCCAATAAAGTCTCACAAAATTTTCCTAACTTCATAAAGCCTGCATTCAAGTTGAACACCAAGTAGCGTAATTTGTTAGAGCTGTGTACCAAGCTGTTCTTGAGGAAGGTAACAAATTTTTCTTCCACCAGCACCCCACCACACTAATGCCCCCACACCCTGGCACTCCAAATTTATCTATTTCTACAACTTCAACGAGGATTCCTAGAAGAATATGTCTGCAGAAGTGCTGCCCAACACCACCTCACCCTCTGCCATGGTGGGTTAGCATATTTCGCTCCCCGCCTGGTTGGAGTTTTATTTTGGTTTTGGTTTTTATTTTTATTTTGGTTGGTTTTTTGGTTTTGATCCGTTTTATTCTTTTTTTCAGCTCTTATGCTCATTGAGTATTGGTAATGTCCATACCCAGGTCAGTGTACCTCAAATAAAATTCAAAATATAATCAATAACTATTGTTTGCTCTCAAGGAGGGGAGAGGAATCTGGCCAAATCCATTAAAAATTTAGGCTAAAACCAAAGCTAGGTTTTCTGCTCTAAACTCATAATCAATTTGGGCTGAGACCAAAGCTGCCTGTTATCAATTTATTTCAGACAAATCAGGAAACTCAGGTTTTTTGTTTTATTCTAGTGGGGAAAGTTAGATTCTGATGGTTGGCAAAAAAACAAAACCTTCAAAAAATCATTCTATTTGGTCTGATTACCCTAAAAATTGTTTGCAACCCTTTTTGACAACCAAGCATAAAAATAATTTGAGACTCAAGAAATTGCCATGGTATCAAACTTATTTTGCTCTACAAATTCCATGGATAATGGCACCTATAATTTTTGCCTTACCTTTTTATATATATATAACCGAGGTAAGCCGACCAAGCAATGGACATTACCAAACTTTTAAACCTAAAATCAAATCCTCACCAAATAAAAATGAACGAAGCGCCCAAAATGAGCGTATGACACACACAATGCAAACTTTTGAACCAGGTGGAACAGTGGGAACCGCTTATCCCATCATGGCAGAAGGTGAGGGGGGTCAGGGGGCTCATCCTCAATAACATCTTTATCCCAAAGCATGGGTTGGGCTACGGCAGAGAGCAGGGGCATTGGAGCGTCAGCTAGATGTTGAGCTATATTTCTAAAATCGGAGTGTTATTAAGACATCTACTATATACAAGGGTTCTGATGTAATTTGTTGAAATTAGTTCAGCTTTCATGTATGTGTCAGGTAGTTTTTGAAAATAGCGATATTGGTGCAGGTAATCTTTAATTTGGGATTCCGCGCTACCTCTGCCACATGCTAAATGGCATCATTGGCTTCTTTTGTGGGCTTCAATCAGTATGTCTCCTTGTACCTTATTGGCTTTAGAGAGAATTATTGGGAGGAGGGATTCCTCCTGCAAACATCGCCAATAATTTAGTGACAGCTTTGTAGAAAGGGCGACAATCTGGCTTGTTCATTGCTCCTACAGCCAGCTGGTGGTCACTGTGGAACTTTTTGGCTTTTTGATAGGGGCATATAAGTGAGGGGGTAGTTCCTCGCTATCGTCAATATACACAAACCACTCAATTAGTATATTGCAGTTCTCAATTTTATTCCCAGACTCGTCAATTTCGGCCAATAAGTCCCAAGGATTTTGGTCAACTTTAATTGGGGAGTCAGCATATTCCTGTGGTTTGATTGGTTCATTGGAGGATGCATGGGATTGAACTGGGGTCCAATATTGTGTTAGATTGTATGGAGATTTTGTGACATGGGGCGAGGACTAGGCTGATTGGTGGCTGCAGGTGCAGCTGCAGTAACAGGCTTTGGGGGAGGGGAGGTAGGATCGCGCCCCATACCAAAGGTGGTGTGGGATGGGCGGCAGAATGGATTCAAGTGGATGAGAAAACAATGCCATCAGAATTGGCTAGGGATGGGCATTTTCATTTCGAGTGGTCCAACTCAAAACATGTTAGACATATCATCCATCCACCCTTGATGTGGTCCCAGAAAGGATGGTCAGGGGTGGAGTGGATAATGGCGTGGGGGGATTGACGGGGCAATTTTACTTGAATCAAGACTGATTGTGGCGTACACCCAAGGCCCAGCTAGGTGTGTGGCCCCATTTGGGACCACAAATTTCAGGATGGGGTTGAAGCCATAGGCTTCCAAACCTTCCATCAGTCCTGGTGGAGCTCTTCAGGGGGAAGGTGGGTGGGCAAACCAGCAAATTTGACCACCAAAGTGGTATCCGATGGGAGCCAGGTCTGAGTTGTGGGGGGAGGGGTACCCTGGAAAACCAGGTGCACAGTTGCCGCTGTGGTGGCATTGGCTTCACATGTGAAGCTAAGATCAAAGTACCCCTTATAGGAGCTTAAGTCAATAAAACCGGCGGGACGCATCATCACCTGAGGAATTTTGATAATGGCTTGATTATGTTAGGGGTAAGTTTCCCATAATTGACCTGAAGGCTAAAATGCATGTTGCTCTGGGGGAGCACCAGTGGGCAGAGGGGTACTGCTTGGGTTCAAGCGAGGTGGTCATCAAGATCCTTGTTAGGAATAAATCATCCCAGGGGTTTGCTGTGACTGGGTGAGCCAGTCCAAATGCGTTTTCCTGATAGGCAGAAAAGAGGGAAGAGTTTCGCCACTGCCCACATTGGGGCAGCCAGTGTGGAATCTGATGACATTGGAGTGAGACTAAGGCATGCAATTAGGATTTACTTTTAATTAACCATGTAAATGCTTGAAAAGTTAATCTGAGCAGAAAGATAAAAAAATTTTGCCTTACATTTTATAAGAATCAGTTTTTGCCCAATTACAAAATTATGTATGTCATTCTTTGACATTGGTATGATAACACTTGCACATGGACAGCCCAAAAGCACTGATGCTATTGAGAGGCCTGCCAACTTCCCACTTATGGTATGTCATTAATCTGGAATTGCTGCCAATTTTCCCAGCAATTTTACTTTGCAAGCTTTATGACAAAACTCAACTTGGGCTGATCTTTGATCAATTTAGCAGAATTTGAATTGCAATTTTTATACATCTAAACTTTATGATGTTAAGAGTATTTTTCACCAATAAACCTAGTAAAAGGTCATAGTTATATTAGCTTTTGGGCCAAATGAAGTGGAAAATATGTTCGATGTAAAACCACGTGATCAATGTATGTTAAGAGATGCCTCAGAGGTATAAAAATACTGGCTCTTGTCAAGTAAAAGATCATTAAATCATATCTTTATACAAAAAGATTTTATCTAAATCTAGATCTAATTATATTTGAATTTATTATGAGGCATGCCAACCAGGGGATGAACATTGCCAAAGCACAGAAAGTGACAAAACAAAGAAAAAAACCAAACTAACTAGATTCTCAGACTGAAATAAAAAAACCATTCAAAAAACGGGCAAAACAGAATGATTGAGATACCAGCCTACCAGGCGGGACAGCACCGAGGCGCTCATCCTACCATGTCAGAAGGGGAGGGGGGATCAGGGGGCTCATTCTCAGTCTCATTTGCCTCATCAGCGAGAGCACAAGCCAAGGAGGAGAGCAAAGGGGTGGGGTGATCAACAACATGGGGAGCGCGGTCAGAAACAAGCAGCTGTTTGAGGAATTGATTGTACATCAGTAAGTCGCTGATGTATTTGGCAAGGGTGGCCTCCGCCTTAATGGGGAGGGCAGGGAGCTGGGACAGTGAAGCCACGGAGGCATGGGTAACTCGAGAGTTGGCCTGTGATGTGGAAACCACTCTCTGGATGGCATCCTTAGCGCGTCTGTGGGAAATTTCAATGGACATTTTGTGGTTTATGGGTGTGGATGTCCTGAGGATGGGGGCGGGATTTCCATGGCTAGTGCTGCTACTGATGACTTTGCCATTTCACAGATAGAGGTTACATCAGGGTGGGTGGCTGCTGCGACAGCAAGCTGGTGGTCCAAGCAGAACTCAATTTGTCTAGTTGGGGGGTGTAATAACGTTGGGTGACCAGTTTGGGAGTTTGACCCTGGGCAAATTCGTGAAATGTGGGTTGCAATGCCTCTATAAAATTACCCATCTCATCAGTTTCAGCAAATGAGGATCATGGGTTCAAATCAAACTCAAAATTTGGGTCAGCAAATTGAAGTGGTGTGGCTAGTGCTTGCAGTATTTCGTGGGAACACACATTAGTCCAAGCCAATCCCTGATTGGATGAGGCGCATGTGGCACTGGGCGAGGCTCATGTGGCACTGGCCTGAGGGAGGGGCTGATTGGCTGCAGCAGGCACTGAGGTGGCAGCAGGCATTGGGGGAGGGGGGTAGGATTGTACCCCATGTCAGAAAAGTAATGGGGTGTGAGGAAAATTAGGGGCCTTGCGATGACTGCACTGGGTCTGAGGAAGTCACGAGGGAGGGGCATTTTCACTTTGAGTGAGCTAACTCAAAGAAGGAAGGACAGATTGTCCTTCCGCCCTCTATACGGGCCCAGAATGGGTGGTTAGGGGCTGAGGGTATAATGGCGCGGGGTGGAATCACCAAGTAAATTTTAAAATTTATGGGGCTGATTGTGGCAAATGCCCAAGGCCCAGCTAGTTGAGAGGCCCCATTGGGGATCAAAAATTGAAGGATGGGGTTGGAGCCATACGCGGGTAATCCATCCACTAACTCCTGATGGAGCACTGCGGGGGGGAGGTGAGTGGGCAACCCCACGAACTGAACCACCATAGTGGTGTCAGTGGGGAGCCAGGTGCATGTTGTTGATATAGGGGTGCCCTTGAAGACCAAAGGCACATTAGCCACAGTGGCGGCGTCAGCTTTGCAGGTGAAGCTGAAGTCAAAACACCCCTCAAAGGGGCGGAAGTCAATGAAGCTGGCTGGCTGCATCACCACCTGGGCCAGGTCAATAATTGCACGTTTCCATATGGGAACAGTCTACTGTACTTGACCTGAAGGCCAAAATGGAGCTGGGAGTGGGGGAGAACAAGTGGGCTGTGAGGCACCGCTTGGGTTCATGCCAGGTGGATGGTGAGATCCTTGGGCGGACTAAACTGACCCAAGGACTTATTTGGACTTGACAATCCAGACTGAGCACATTTTCCAACCGGATGGAAAATGTTAGGCGGGGTTTCACTGCTGCCCCATACTGGAGAAGCCGGTGGTGAATCTGATGTCATTGGGGATTGAACGGCTGCAATTGGCATTCAATCACTAATTGTTTACTTGCTTTTCTGTTTTTGCTAATAAAATTGCTCAAAAGTGACTTCAAGTATAAAAAAACAAATCTAATTATATTATTTCTTTTATCTGCCATTATATCAATAGTAGGTTTTTATTAATAGCGTTGATAAGATGTTAGGGCAAAAACCACCAGCTTTTACCTTTGCCTATGTTTGTAAAAGTTCCCAAATTTTTATGATAAACTTAGCTTGAGAAGTCCAAAAGAGTCTTTTAATTTAATATAAGCTGTGTGAGCTTCCAAATGGCCGATATCCATAAAAGTCTTGGCGAAAATTAATAATCTGGAAAATCTAACCCAATTATACAATCTGTATTTATGATAAACAAGTGTGGTATCCCTGAATTTACAATATAATCTCTTTAGGTGACTGAAAGCTTCCTTGGTTTTGTACTCTCAGCCTATGCGTTGTATAAGCATCATAGGAGAACCCATGAGCATGGAATAAAAGTTTTTACATGATGAAATTTTTAAAGGTCATTTTTAGTTCCCCCTAAGCAACAGTATGATAACAATTACGCACAGGTAGGCCCAAGTTCTAGCAACAAATCTCATGATCACCATTTTGCCAGTTGCTCTTTTGAATTTCAGCATGTTAAATAAATTAGATGAAAACAGTGTTTTGTTTAGCACTTAGATTAAGGAAATATTAAGATTAATGCAACCACTTGAAAATAATATTTTAGTATTCCTGGGTAACCCAAGATCTTTTGCCTATCATGTTGGTAAAGAAAGTCAGATTTGATGCCTTCTAAGACAATTGCGTGACATGTGCCTATGAAAATGTCATAAGATGCATAGCCATTTGTCAACACAATGCTTGTATTCTTTGGGGCTGCTTTGAAGAATTCATAACCAACATTAATATATGAGAAAATACCTGAGTGGTAACATATTTGGGGAAACTTAAAAAAGATCTTTAGAAAGTACTATTGCATAAAAATTAAAAAGGTAAAGAAGGTTAAAGTGAATTTAATCTTTCTATTTGTGGCTTTATGCCCTATTACAGATAAAAGAAATCTAAATTATCCTTTAATTAAGTTTCTTTATGCAATGAGTGAATCTGCTGGATGTTAGTTTCAATTTTTGGGTCCTTTTTAAAAATTTATTCCTGATAAAGAGAAGCCTTGGCAAAGAGATGAGTCTGGCTTTACCTCTGTGTTTGGAGTTGAATATTAGGTCTCGATCTACAGGAAGTGGCGATATATAAAAATGGAAATAGCCTAGAACGTAGGTTGGAGACTGGTGGAAGAAACAATCTTTGAAATCACTATAATGGTTATATAGCTATCATAAAATTCTCAGAGGCAACAAATACTTTGTAACTTAGTGCTTATTATGTATAGATAGAGATAATTGGAATCAGACTATGTTGTAATTGCACTGACTGTATTCACTAGTCTTTTGGGCAAAACTTATGATATCAGTTATTAATATGTTATTTAAGGTATTTATGCCCATCTTTTGAGAATTTAGTTATACTAAACCTTCTTAATTTTGGTAAAATTTCTAAACTTAACAAGAACTGTTGTATGTTCAGAATAAGCAAGGGTTGCCTTCACTTGCGCTCTCTGTCTATATTGAAAATACATTAATCTATCTCTAATATCTCATCTATAAAACACCTATGCATAGGGTGAAAAATGCTACAATAAAAAACCTTTTTTCTGATTCTTTCATTTTTTTTATGATTTTATTAGTTTGTGGGCTAAGGGAATTTTCCCAAAAGTGTGGTCTTATTTGTGATATTTGATCTAATAAAAGTAATCCACTTGCTTAACATCTTTGAGGCGTAGAAAATTTAGAGAAATACTAATTATGAACCATAGCCCCATTAGTACAATTTAGTTATATAAAAAGGGAGCTGATAGAAACACCTAAGCGCCTTGAGATTTAATAAAATAGATGCCTGTGCCACCCATAATGCCATGGTTTATTTACAAAAAAATGGTAGTTTCCTGGTGAATTAGATTTTTTTGGGTAGATGATTGATGATATGAAGTTAGTCCATACTTAGAGAGTATTTGTATGTTCATGCTCTGTTTAAGTGTAATTTCTGGTAAAATTAATGCGACCAGACCTGAATTCAGTATATTGTATTCATAAAAATAAGATAGAAGTCACCTTAATAATACATCGCATTATTCGAGCCTTATCCCTATGTTAGCATAAATGCCAAATTCAAAATACCTTGTATAAGCAGAATCAGTTATATAGAAGCTGGACTGTTGCAATTGGCATAACCAACCATCTTGATATAAAGCTTATATACTTGTTTTATAATTAGCTTATATGTAGACCTATGGCTCAATTATTTTCAGCTACTCTTAGTGATTCTGAGTATTAGTTGCTATGGATTGCCTCACCCTGGTGCCAATGTTTTCATTTTATGCTAACAATTGGTAGTATTTATTTACTATTGATTACCTTGCTTTGGTAACGCAGATTTATGGTAGCTATTAAGTATGATCAAATCCTTGACTCCTTTCCAATGAAATTCTCATATCTAAAATATTATTATTCTTGGCAGTGGACCTGATCTCCTTCCTTATTCTCCATTTATAGTGTTTAACTACTTTGCTGCGCATCAGCTAAAATGATCGCTAATAGATTTATTAATATTTTTTGGTCATCTGTTGGTGTCTTTTGGGGTAATTAACTGATTGCTATGGCATAGTAAAATGGCAAATGAAAAACTATCATCTCTGCCCTTTACAAACACTATGCAATTATCCTGAATTTCCTTAGTGATATTAAGTTATCAAGTGCTTTACACTAATAGGAATATGGATTCTGAGTAGGATATCAGATGGAGACTGCCATTTTGAAAAAGACTTATTTATAACAATCTTGTAAAAAATGTGTGGAAGACTATTCAACGCGTGCCTTTATTCCACTGGCAGTATTTTATACGCCAGTAATATTAAATTTTTATTTTAAAAAAAACCTATTTCTGACAAACAAAGTTTATTTGTTCAAGTTTTTACAGGTCAATCTCTTCAAAATGTACCTTGATAATCTGGTTTCTATCGACCTATGCCATTATATTTGATGCCTAAGCTCCAATTCTAACATTTGCTGCTCTCTATATGGGGAACATTCCTTAACCAGTACCAACATTAATATGATAAGCTATGGTGAGTATTTCTTTACACTTAATTAGTACAGCCCATGGATGCAGAAGCGTCCGCCATGAGGCCAGCATAAATATGGCCAATTTTTTCATCAACTTGGAGATAGATGACTGGCTGTACTGGACAGTTTTCTGAAATCTGTAAGAACCAAAACCCTAGTGCTTCTAATCTTTGAGATAATATGGAGGGCTACCAACGCCATCCTAATGGCATTGATAAAATTGTGACTAAGCTTGTAAAATCTAACACTGACTGGGAAAGAAATTTGACTCCACGCATAACTTAGTTTCTGTCCAAGGGTAGAAAAATTAATTTATTAAAAGTTCAGCTTTTAACTTCTAAATTAAAAATGAGAGCAGGCTTAAAAATGATTTATGGTAGATCACTTTCACTTTTACTAGTTTATTGTATCAACCTTGCTAGGGGTTCATGGGGGATAGCATAAACAAAAAACAAAGATATCATAGTTAATTTTTTCTTAAATAGATAAATTGATATACAAAGTGGTAATATGTTAGCATCTGATGCTAAAGGAAATGGAGCGCAGGTTAATCGCCATTTGTCTATGATTTTTACCAATACCACCTAATGATTGCTTGGAGCCCATGCTATTACAAAGCTCTTAGCTAGGTTTAAAAACCTGGGTGGGATTAATTCTTGCTGGTGATAATTTACACAGGATTTGTCAATTAAGCAGAAACAAGAGTATAATAACTCCAAAATGCTATTGTAAATATGGGTATTTTAATACCACTGGAGAAATAAAAATGAGATAAAATTATATACTAAGAAAACAGGGTTTTTGATTTTTATGTTTTATTAGTAATATTTCTGGGATAAAGATGAACCCTTTTTATAAGTCAAATTTTAGTTACTAAAATGTTGAGGCTTAAAGTTCAGATTGCTTAGTGAAGATCAAATTAGGTAATTGATATTAAACCTATCAGAGCTCAGAAGACTCACTTCACTATGACGATATGGCTGATAGAAGGCAGGTAAGTAAGTCTATGTGGTAAGGTTTTGATGTATTTTACTTTAGTAACTGGAAATTTTTTTCACTTTGTTAGACCCCCTCTGACCCTATAAAGGGGGCCAGTCTCCGCGGTGTAGGCTGTACTAAATTTGAAGTGTCCTGGAGAGGAGCCTCCAATGCACTGACCAGATTTGATTAAAAACCTGGACAATCTGAATGCCCAAAATCATTTTGTTTGCACAAGTATTAATAGAAGCTTTTACCCAACTTGATGGGTTCCACCTGGGAATTGATCAGGCTCTTTTGGCCAATAATTTATTATCTTCCTCTGAACTACTCTAATTAATACATTGGTCTTGTAATTGCCTGACACTGGTAGCTTATATTTTGCCACCAACTTCCCTACTAATCATCCTAGGGCAGCAATGTTCGCTCATCTCACACATACTACAACAAAACAGGACTTTCCTTCAGCCCAAGGTCACTTTATTTCAGCTCTGTGCTCAACTATTTAAGTAGTCTTATTGCTGTCGTCATGTCCTACATGGCCCTGCCAAGATGGATGTCAATTCCTAATTAGCCTAGATAATATACTCAAGTTTGGTAAGAATATAATTGTACATAATTTAGTTGACCTGTTTAAGGTAAGCATGAAGGTGCTCCTGATAACGCTAAGTCAGCAGATATATGAACTCCTTAGGTTCTGACAGTCAGGAGTTAGTAATGCCCAAGGTATAGTATGGTGGTATGGCTACTGTAAACCACTGAACTCTTTGTCAAAATGTTTTGGTGTAGTAGAATGGATGAAAACTCAGAAGACGTTGTTACTTTATTACTACTTCAAAAAGGATAAGTCCATTGTGGTTTTTGCCAAATGTTTTATCATGAGGCTCAGATTCTTTTTGGAGCAAAGGCGCTAAATACTTTGATGTCCAGATTGCTTCATGACACGCCTGTGAGTTTACAATGACTAGCTAAGTATTATTTCTGGTGCTTAAAATAGAACATTAATTACTAAATGATTAATTACCTTTGTTATGTGCTGTGATTTTTAAGGCACAAACTAAGTCAACTGGACTATTGTAAAAACTGTCAATAGGCCCCTCTCGCTTATACCAATTTATCTGACCTGATAGGCTCACTTTGATGAATTGAATATTAGAATATATTTTGTTACATGTGAAATGAGTTAGACTCAATGTTAGTCAGTGTCTGGCTATAGTCCCTGCTGTCCAAGGGACAGGTTGTGTATCCTAATACTGATGAGGACTCAGGAAAAGTCAAGGCATAATAAAAAGGGACATTCACCTTCAGCTATTTCTTGTATAATTCCGAAAAATAATAAAGCTGACTATCCTTTAACAACACATTAAGACCACTGGAAATTCATGGAACTTAGTCACTAGTTTCCTTTCCAGTAATCAATTATGAGAAAGTAGATGTTATTGCTTTGTCACCACCAGCTTCGCTTCATTGATTTTTGTTAAAAAAACATTGTTACTGCTCTTTTGCTTCCAGAAAGCAAGGTTTTATATGTAAGAAAGGTAGATGTGAAGATTCACGCTAACAACTGATAAAACAAAAGAATTTGGTCTCCTCTGGAGATTGCGCAAGATTATATGGGTCCAGGTGGCCATACCTATCAGAACTTTACAAGATTCAAGCCCGCTATATGTTCTGACCATATATCCTACTTTAGGTCAAACTGATACACTAGATGTCAACTTAGTGAATGTGTTAGATGCCTGTTATGCAGAATGCACCTATATAAATATTACATTTAGGAAAAGCAAAGTAAGAGCTATCATAGGCAGTGGGGAACCAAATTTAATTATATGTCTACTAAATAGTTTAAAACTTTGGCCTTGCACTTTATTAACCACCAAAAAGTATATAGTGATTTACCTCCCCAAACATCATCTCTTAGAGTATATATATTGTGTTTCTCCTGAATTTTGACTCAAATTGTAATATCTCTCCTGCTAAGTTTACCAAAACAAAAATTATGGGTTTCTCATTGAACTCCTTATTAAAACTTATAAGGTCAAAAATGGTACTTAATAAAACATTTTAGATATATTAAACACGTCATTTAGATTACTAAAAGAAAGATTGAGGACCCTGCACCATGAAAACAGGTTTTGTTCACTTGGCATCCAAAGATGTCATAGTGCCTATTATTATCAATTGCTTTGTGGCAGTACCAGACGATTGTCTATTTCAATCATGGCTTTAAAAGTCATTCCACTAAGGGATAATTATAATTTAGTCATTATGGCGGGCTTTAAATCTTTTTGGAAACTATAATCAGCTCAGATATTCCACTCAGATTGTACAGTAAGACTCTGTTCCATTTTGTCATTCCAACTTGGAACTTGTTGTGGCGCCTGGGTTTATCACCCTGACCATGGAAGCATCCAAGTGCTTTTAACCAACATTTTCAGATAAAGTGACATTAAATAGTCGTTTATGTTCAATTTTTACCAATTGGAGTAGTGCTATGTAACCATAATTTTAATAACTTAGAAGAGTTTTTGCTTGACAAATAAAAATGAGAATAGTTGTTACTTGGTACCTTGGGAACATTTTTTAATTAAACTGATTATTTAAAGATCACACGCTGGCCTTAATTGAAAATTGTAAGTTCAAATTTTCAAAAAGATGAATTAGATTTGGGTTATGCACAAGATGTGCTACACCATACTATTATTAATTATTATTCATCAATTTTCAGCATTTTGAAAGTCCTTAGAATCAATCCCTGCACCGGAACTGGGAGGAAATCAAATACAACTAAGAAAGGCAAAAGGGCAACTATGCCTCTCACCAGCAAGGGCTATTTGGCACACTTTGTGAATTTGATTGGGTCACAGACTACCTTTTATAGGTTTCTCCCCTTCTAGTCCTCCCCACAACTAAAAAGTTTTTGTTTAGGAATAGGGGGTGTGAAAAGAGTTAGTGGAGGCCAGGGGAAGCACCAAATGACAGGTTGTCTACTCTCCTAAAAGTAGCAAGGTTAAAGAAATAGGTTTGAGTTTCTGTAGGTCTTCATCATCCTCTCTGAAAGTCAGAGCTTTTGAAAGCTGTTCAATTATTAAATAAACGCGCTTCCAGCGGAACCTCTTAGGGGCAGGGTTCTCTAAGGCAATCTATCAATGGATTTTCTTTGTTTAGGCTACTTTTTTTCTCTAAACATGAAAGGTCCTCTGTATAACAGGCAAATAAACACTAGTAATAACAACTAGAAGATTCGAAGTTATTGATTAATCCAACTTCTGAGATATTTATAGGCTGCCAAGATATTTGGGTTCATCTAGAAGGAACTTGGTGTGACAATCAGGAATGAGTAGGTTAGGTGACCTCTTTAAAGATGTGGCAGGTGACTTAGTTTTTCTTTGAATTCAAATCTCTTTTTCCAGAAGCTGATTCTGAGGACATCCACATGGCAAGAATTTCACCAGCTGACTCAGTGCATTTATTAGTAGAATTGGCGGGTCCTTCCAGAAGTTGAGTTTCATTTTTCATTCAGGATTCACTGTTTGAGTCAGTCTCAATGCCATTTAGTTAGTGGATCTTCTATGACCAAGTTGCTATTTACTTTAGGTTTAGTCCTGCTCAGGTCTGTCAGATTCTCATAGTTCCCAACAATACACCTCTCTAGATCTTACTGAGGAGGAACATAATTTGTGATAATCTAGCATATACTTAATTTACTATGGCACCTGACTTCACGTAGGCAATTAAATATTCAGGTCCCTGATGGTAGATCACCCAGTGAGGACCTGACCACATAGTATCAAGTTTATGTATTCGTCCCACAGGCTGGTGATATAAAATAGGATGAGGTCCTGCAATTAAAAACTAGGCTTGACCAGCTACTGGGAATTCTGTTAATCAACTTCCCTTTGTCAAATAGTACCCATGGTTCTAGCGCTAATGCTTGTAAACTAAATGATTTGTCAGTCAAATTTTGTATGGCTAAGTCAGTGGTTTCTGATGTGAAAGTTTCAAGTATAGGACGTACACTAGAGGGCAAAATTTGTTCATGACCATAAAAGGTCAGAAAAGTAATATTTTATTAATATGAGATAGCTAATGTAATATGCTAATAAGGCCGCTTGTAAGTATATATTTCATCTTGAAGGATTGGAGGAAGTAATCTTGGTCAAAGGAAACTAAAGAACCGTTTTCTTGTTCTACAGCTTTGTTGGTATGCGGATGATAAGTAAATATGAAAGAATGGTAAGTGACCATTAAAGAGTTAAGATCAGCAAATACACTGGAAATAAAATTGGTACCATTTTCAGATAGCATCACCTTGGATCTACTGTGATGACTGAAGACCTGCTTCAGCAAGAAGGATGCAGTCACTTTGGAAGTTTTTAGAGGTAACTGAGATAGCCTCAACTCTTTAGTAAAGTGATAAGCTCAAGAATGATAAAACGGTGACCATACATCAACATCTGCAGGGGTCCAATAACGTCAATTCTAACTGTGGCAAATGGGGCCGGTGGACCCAAGAAATAGTGTTATTATGGGAATTTTGTGTATTCTGGTTTGCGCAAGTGAGCAAGCGTCAAAAACATCCTAGACTGTCATGAGCATTCCTTCCTAGTAGCAATGGCTTTTCAGCCATCAATTAGTTTTCCTCACTTTGTTATGCCCCACGGCAACATGAGCCTCCAGAGCGGAAATTGTATGAGCAGTGGGTCAAATATATGGTAGTCAAGAGGTCGTAACTTGCTTATATAACAATTCACCTTTGACTATAGTCTGAGCAGCCATCTTCTTTAAGCGCTGTTGAACTGTCAACAGCTCAACGCTCCAATCTTTCAGTTTTGCAATGAGCTCACAGATATGGTCTTCTTTGGAAGTGTAATGATCCAGGATAGGCAGTCAGAAATTTCCGTTTGCATTTAAGGTGTATCATCTTTGAAAGGTGTACTTTTGAGAAATTGTTCTCTGGAGCTTAAGAACCCATTGGCCAATCGTCCATCTGATCTTTCATCTGTTGTAACCACCATAGTGATGCATGGTCTGTATGGTAAGATGATTCTAATACAGAAAAGGGAGGAAATGCTTGATGGTAGATTACATGGCCAGACAGTCACATTCAGCTACACTGTAACTGGGTTCCAATCAGGTCAACGCCTTACTAAAGTAGGCTATAGGATAATCAACTTGTCTTGAGTCTAGTGAATCCAGAATAGGCCCCACAACCACATTGCTAGCGTCAGTGAATAGAAAGAGGTGTTTATCAAACTCAGGATATACCAGAATTAGGTTGTAGTCAAGCCTTTTCTTAAGACATCAAAGGACTGCTGTTGGTCATCCTCTCATTAGAAAGGAACTTTTTTATGGAGAAGGTAGGTTAATGGCTCAGAAATCTTGATGAAGTGTGGTATAAGTTGTCAGTAGTATATGACCATGCCAAAGTAGACCTGAATGTCACACAAATGCTGTGTCAAGTCATCTTCTTAACAGCAGTCACCTTGTCAGACAAGAGAATAAATTTCTCTTGGGTAACCTCATGATCAAGGAATTACACCTCAGTCTGAAAGAAATGGCATTTAGTAGGCTTTAACTTCAACGCAGAAGAATGTAGGTGTTCAAATATTTTCTTCAAGTGAGCCAAATACTGGTCAAACGTTTGTAAAATTAAAGTTACTAAAAAAGGTGGATTAGCACACAAAACATCACTAGGTCTGCCAATAAACAGTCCATGGCCCTCTGGAAAGTGGCTGGGGCGTTGCACAACCCCTGAAGCATGCGAGTAGGCTTAAATAAGCCCTCACTCGCTATAAGCGTATTTCTCAAAGTCATTTGGCGCAAGCTCTATTTGTCAGTACCCGCTGGCAAGGTCCATTGCAGAGAAAAAAAGTGTCTTAGCTAAGAGGCGTAAGGAGTCATCAATCCTAGGTTTTGGGTAGCTATACTTCTGGGATATGGCATTCAGACGTTGATAGTCAATTGCTACATGTTACCCTCCGTCCTTCTTCTGCACAAGCAATAACGGTGAGGCCTAGGGACTCTGGGATGCCTTAGTAACCAAGCTTGCATTAGTTGTTTTTAAGTTTTTTGTGACCTGGGCTTCCTCAACTTAAGTCTTCCAATAGAGGTAGGTACAAATTGTAGGGTGTCGCCAGTCAGCACTTGATGTTGCTCCCCCTCATTATCCCGAAATCCTCTGGCTCAATGTAAAATATATTGGCATATTCTATGTATAGGCTTCAGCCTGTTGTTGCTGTCTGCAAATAAGTGTTCACCAAGTTATACCTTGCCTCAGGCTATTAAAACATTTTCGTCCATTAATAAGTCTTTCACGTCTCACCATCCTTGGATGGAATCAATTTGGTTAACAGGCAATATCTATACATATTCAATGATTTAGTTCCAGCTTAAATGAATTGGTCAATCAGTAAAGATGGCCATTAGGGCAATCAATGGACCCCTGTAAGTGAAATCCACCACTCCATGACAGGTAAGTGGTTTGCACTTGGTCAGATTACTCTCACCTTGACATTCTAACAAGCGGTCTTGTGGTATGGTAGCTTGGATATCATTATCCACAGTATCTGCAATTTAGGCGGTATGACTATTCGGCCAGGCGCATATGCAAGCATTCCTTCCATAGCTTTTTTATGGGAAGGCGCCAACTTGGTCTTTGGTACAATATCCCAATTATCTAGACATTCAAAGTGGTCTGGATATTCAAGTAAGAAGCATTGTGTTTCCCCTTATCTTTAACTTAGGAACTTTCTTTAAGACAGAGAAAAGAGAAACTATAAATTAGAAAAGTACTATTCCTCATGACTTATTAAAGTATCAAATTCAACTGGGAACTCGGTGACAATAAGCAAGATATTTTATCATTTTACAACATGATGGCGGGAGCTGTAACAACAGGAGAGCCAAATCATAGAGGCAAGGAGTTGTTGGCTCCCAGGGAGTAGAAACAATGAGGTCCCACCATTTCATAGTTGAAAGAGTGATTCTGGTCTTATGAGTCCTTTATCCGTTTAGCCAGCCAAGAGAGAAATGACATTGACAGGGGATCCAGTGTCAATGATGGCCAAAATAATCACATTGTTGAAAATGACCTCTACTTGAGGGGACTTTGATGCCAAAGTGGGTTATTATATGAATGGAGTTCCTAGAGGCTGCGGTCCATAGAAGGTAGAGTAGAAGAAAAATAAGTTTTATATCAAAATCAAAGAATTTGGGTCGTCCAATTCGTCTGGTTTCTCCAGAACATAATACTAAGCACGTGGAGTGAGAGAAGGTTGAGGTTGAGGCATTGCGTCGCTAGCAGAGGGTGCCTCGCGCCCTAAGATGACTCCACTTTTTCAAAGTCATCAGCTTGCTTCTTTCAACAGAAACTTCCTTGTAGACAGAAATTCCGCAATATGATCATGGGTCACAATTTGTCTTTGATCTCTGAAAGAAGCTGACAGCATGGATATTAGATTAATTCTCCTTATTTAAAGCTTGGCGTACTTTGGGCTCAGGCAGCTCCATTATAGACTTCTTGACATCAAGGATGGATTTAAAAATCTTTTTTGTGTTCTGGGAGTTGAGTACTGGGCTGGTACTGTGTTGAAAAGCGGAGAGAACATCTAAGATGGCATCATCCAAGGTAACTTAGTCACAATAAGCTAACGCCTTTGCTTCATTATAGAAGCGTTCTGCAAATTCAATATGGGGTTCTCCATGTCTCGAAGAAGTGCATGAAAGCCTGCTTACAGTCATAGAAGGTCAGGTTACTGCCGATATCTTTAGTAGACATAATTAATGGCTGCCCAAGTGATGCATATCCTGAAATAAGGCATCATAATTTCTAGTGGCTTGCCGTCCAAACCAGTTTGTATAAGCTGGTATTTTTAGCAGTTGGTAGCTAACTCCATCGTGCCTTCATATACAAAGAGGTACAACTGAATTGTCTCAGCCCCAGTAACATACTTCACCTTAAAGGTAGGTTTGAAAAATCTGATGGATTTTAAGAGGACATGAGCGGCAGGAGAGAGTGGGCACTCTGAGTCAGTGGGCTCCGTGGTGCATATATCAGTGCGTAGGATAGCCCTATCAAACTGACGGCGGATCTCATCCATGTCGTCCTGGATAATGGAGTAGCATTTATTGCCATACTTATGGGGTCATTATAATCTAAAATTTGGCGTAGACTCTTATCTCTTCAGATGATTGGATGAACCTCTTATAGAGAACATTCTTTTTAGCTTCAATTATTTAGTCAGTAATTATCAAATTTGATGTGATTACCTACTTGGTTTTTAAAAATTAACAGATTAACGCAGGTACCTGAACTTAGAACAATGGTTGTACAAGGAGAATAAGGTCATACCAGCATCCAGATGTTCATCCTCAATAGTCATTTAAGAACCTAAGGCCACCAATAACAGCTGTCACTAGTGGGCCTTAAATCAGGCTTTAAGGTCTTCATTGAAGAAGTATTAACAGTTGAGGAGGCACATGGAGGATGTAAGGAGAGTGTCTATAACCTTCCCATTTCCAGCGTGTTGGTGCTTAGTGCACAGAGCCAACGCAGGGAAACTAGCTGTTATTACTAAAGCTACTAGCGCCCAGCAGAGGGTGCTGGGACAATAATAATTACAACCAAGAAATGCGATCAGGAACCATCCAAAAACGACGCGGTGCACTAGGAGAGAAGAGGTAAATAGCCCAGGTTGGAGGGTACCTGGCAAACCAACGGTGCATGGGGGAAAATTGGATTGTGTCCATAATGTCAAGGTACACAGAGTGTGAGACCTCCTCAAAGAGGTTCACGCACAGGATCGTTATAAAATACATAAATAAATCTTTAAAACGGGAAAGGCTTTTATTGGGGAAGTCAACCATTAAGAAAGTTGGTCAGGGGAAACATATTTAGGCGTCATCAGGGGTATATGGGGTTTTCAGGAGTGGGAAAAGCACTGACACACCAATAAGCACACACTACCATCCCAATTGGTAGAATACTCTGAAACTGACTTCACTCATGTAATTGCAAAAAGTTGTATTAAACCTGAACATGCAATTGTGTAAATGGAATGGGTAACAAAACCCCTTTCCTCAACTAACTGAACTGAACCGTTTACATTCGTTACATAAACCATTCGTTTTAACACTTGGGCCAAAGTATGAAGCTGAGCATTTAGCTCCCAACTAGTACCAACCTGGGCATAGTTTGCCCATACCCAGCGTTGGTCTAGGGTATGCCTCAGGTCAGGGAGGCCCTGTAACTTCACCTTTTGGACCTCCTAGCGCCCAGCCTTATCTTTGGGGTTAGTTTCCATTATGATGTCATGTGACCATGACATCACCCTCTCCATCCAATGGGGCTCAACCCCCTCCAGGGGCTTGCGCAAGGGAAAAGTTCTTGTGGGCTGGGGACAACTTTTGGCACCAACGGTCAGTTTGGGTTGAGATCCAGAAGTCTTGGGAAAACACTTGTGGAAGGCTTCAATCAGATCTTGGGAATGCACACAGTCGTGCACTGGAACCCAACAGTTCTCTGCAGCGTCAAAACCCTTCCAGGATACCAGGTACTCCAATCTTCTTTTAACATAGCGGGAAGCAAATATTTCTTCCACCTCCCACTCTGACGCCCCATCCATGAGATAGGCCTCAGGAGTCTCTGGTGGGGGCCCTCAAACAATGACAGTTTGCTCTCATAAAACACTGAGAAGATCCTTAGTAAAGGGGAAAGATCAAGATGGTATGAGGCATGGCCCACCTTTCTCACAACGCGGTAGTGACCAATCCTCTTTGGTCCTAGCTTCTTGCAAGGCTGCTTTCTAGGGATGTTATGGGCATCAAGCATCATGAGATCCCCTTCCTTGTACGCAGGACCCACAAGGCACTTCCCATCAGCGTTTTTCTTATACACTCATATTGACGCCTCCAAGCTTGTGGAAACCCCCTGGTGGACCTTCTTGATTGTCTTGGCAAAGTCCACCACCGCTTCCACCTTAGACCCACAACTGGGCTCCATGTTAAAGGCGGGGTTAAAGTCATGGCTGGCGAAGAAAAGGGGAACAATTGATTGAGGAATGCGATGTGTTGTTGTAACTGAATTGGGCCATTGGAAGGTGAGAGGCCCAATTAGAATGATCTGCGGTGGTGTAACACCGCAGGAACTTCTCCAAGCACTGGTTCACTCGTTTAGTCTGCCCATCTGATTGAGGGTGATAGGCAGTCGAACAGCAAGGGCGAATCTGAAGAATCTTACACAACTCTTCCCAAAAGACGGAGGTAATAGGGATCCCCAGTCACTAAAAATCTCTTGGGGAACCCCATGGAGCGCAAACACATGCGTGACGAAGAGCCTGGCCATCCAAGCCACGGTTATTGTATTTATGAAAGGAATACATATGGGCGAGCTTCATAAAACGATCCACTACAACTAAGATGGCATTGTAACCATCAGAGACAGGTAGTTTCACAATGAAATCCACTGAGAGGGAAGTCCAGGGCCCTTCAGATTTCTGTATTGGTACAAAAGCTGGGCTAAAGGTTAACAATTTGGCTTTATTTAGTTGCAGATCAAACAATCCTTACAATACCACCCCACCTGAGTGGCAAGCCCTTTAAATTGTATGCGCGGCGTATTAGCTCCAACGTCGTTGCTTTCCCAGGATGTCCAATGGTGAGTCCATCATTATGGTCCCGGATGATTTCCAGGCAAAGTGGGCCAGCAGGAACCCATAGGCGCCCCTGAAACCCCACCATCTCATCCTTCACGTGGTAGCCCCTGGAGAGACCTCTTGATTTAACTCGCACTTAGCAAATAACATAGTATATTTAGCTGCTAGTGGCTGGGAAAGGACTACCTTCCTGAACATAATATATTCCTCCGCGTTTTCCAGAGGTGCAATCGCTGTCCCGTTGGCCAGGGGAGAGGGTCGTTGAGGCAGAAGTTTACTTGGAGTAATCATCACCTGTGTGTTGTGAACTTCTACCTCCTTGGGATTGGGCGCTAAAGCAGGGCTGCGGCTCAAAGCATCCGCCAAACCATTATCCTTTCTCTTGGTAATTTTATAAGTGAATGCAAAATGGGCAAGGGTCTCATGCAACGGGTCTGTCGTGGGGTTAAAACATGAGGAGCGCAGTAGTACAGCAAGGCACGGTGGTCTATACATACCCAAAAAGGTTGGGATGAGCCATGCAAGTGGTGACGCCAATAAGTCAGCGCCTCCACCACTGCCAATAGCTTCTTATCATAAACGGAATAATTCAACTCTGGCAAAGACATTTTCCTAGAATAATATTTCACCAGATGCTCTATTTCATCTTCGCCTACTTGTAACAATGCAGCCGCTATGGCGAAGATGAAAACATCAGTAGATACAATGAACTCTTTTAAAGGGTCGAAATGGAAAAGAACAGACGTGGACAACAGGGTGCATTTCACTGCTTGAATGCATCCTCCTAAATGGGGGACCACTGAAGCACCTTGCCACCGCTAGCCTTGTATAAGGGAGCAGCCACCTCAGTAAGATTGGGAGTGAACTTCTTGAGGAACATACATGTCCCCAAAAAGCTCCTTAGTTCCTTGACCGAGGTGGGTGTAGGCCACTCACATATAGCCTTCTCCTTGTCTGAAGTTATCATGTGTCCCTGGTCAAACACGTCGTTGCCCAGAAAAGTGACCTGTGACTCGAAGAAATCACACTTTATTATCTTCATCATAAGGCTGGCTGCCTTTAAATGATCCAACACTTGCCAAAGGTGTACTGCATGAAACTCATGGTCAGGGGAAAACACCAGGATGTCATCCATGTAGGAAACCGCGCATACCCCTAACAAGTACCCCAACGCTGCATCAATGTGGCGTTGAAAGATAGCAGGGGCATCCTTAAGCCCAAAAGGCATGAACTGAAACTGTTATATTCCTTTTCTGGTGCTGAAGGCGGGTAACTAATCCTGGCCCTTCTTTATCCGGATCTGATTAAACGAATTGAAGCAATAAAGATTTGAAAAGACATTAGTCTTCTCCACATAGCGCGCAATCTTTAATTCCAAAGGGATGGGATGGAGGTCTGGTACAGTGACATTGTTAAGGATTTATAGTCTACACACAGGCGTAAAGTACCATCTGGCTTCTCCGCTAAGCGAAGGGGGGAGCATACAGGGTAGGTATACTAAAATATCGCACCTTTGGCCAACTGTTCCTTCACCCACACCTCAAACGCCTCTTCCTCCCGGACAGTTAATGGGTAAATGGGGGAAGATATATGCACCAGATCCACCGTGAGCTTGAAGTCACAATTGAACTTGGAGTGCTCAAAGAGCATTTGCGGATGCTGAATCAAAAGAGGATTCCAAACCCTCCAAGCATGAAGGAATAGGAACCTCCACTGAGGGCTTCCGCAAAGGGGTAAGGCTATAAAGGAGTTGATGGGGCCAGTGGGGAAAATTGCCCTGGGCGTTCTCTTCTGACAAAGGCAGAACTAAGGGGCGACCATTCTTCACAGTGAGGGATAGGTATTCTCCTTCATGTTGGTACTAACGTCAAATTTTCGCCACAACTCCACACCCAAAAAGATAGGGAAACAGGAGGTTTTTGACCGCGCTAATGTGATCTAGCAAGTGGTACTTGCCTACCTGGTAGACCACTGCCCCAATGATCTTCAGAGTGGGAATATCTTGGGACACCCATCCCCTAACGATACCACCTGGCAAGGAACTTAGTACAAGGTAGTCAGCTAGGTACTGGTTCATAATGTTTTCAGAGGCGCCAATATCCACCAAAATAGTTCTGCATAGTTTCCCTAAAGGGGAGGAGAGGGTTGCAGTCAGTAGAAAAGATCAGGAATGATCTTTATATATGGTAAACAATGACAACACCTCACCAAAAAGCTCTTCCTCTAGCTCAAGCAAGCCATCTGAGAATGTGATGGAATCATAAAAGGGGAGGGATAGTTGGCCACTCTTAGTACTGAGGCCACATACCCCACCAGGCCTTCTGCAGGTGCATATACTTTATCATATCTTAAAAGGAGTTCTTTCTCTGTTTCCTTTTGCCCCAGATCATGGTAGGGGTAAACGAGGGTTCTCAGGGGTTATTTGATATACTGGAATAGGGTTCTCATCCAAGCCATAAAGTTAAGAAACGGCTCAGAGGGCTGGATAGTATTATCATCATAAAACGCATTTTCAGACGAAAACGACCATATTTCCCTAATTGCAATGGAATACACAAAGTTACCCATGGCCAACACCCCCAGGCTCGTCTGCACCAATTCTGGAGGTATTGGCTGAATGCATGGTCGAAGAAAAACTTGTTTATTTTAATTTGAAATTAATAATTTTGGCGGAAAGTCAGGGAATCACAACTTCTGGACATCAAAGCATCCGCATCCACCAGGTATGAGCACAAAGGGTGGATACTTTCCAGTTGGAGGCAACTATAATAACGCCAAGTTGCCACAATTTTCAGAAAAAGAGGAAACAGAGGTGCACTAACAACATCTGAAGCCCACAGCTGGCGCCCACAGTTTCCATTTTATAAAAGTTCCACACAAAAAACGTTTGTGCACATAGGAAAAAGAGGTTTTTTGACTAATGTAAGGAGAGTGTCTATACCTTTCTCGTTTCCAGCGTGGTGGTGCTTAGTGCACAGAGCCAACGCAGGGAAACTAGCTGTTACTACTAAAGCTACTAGCGACCAGCAGAGGGTGATGGGACATTAATAATTACAACCAAGAAATGCGATCAGGAACCATCCAAATATGACGCGGTGCACCAGGGGAGAAGGGGTAATTGGCCCAGGTTGGAGGTTACCTGGGCAAACCAACGGTGCATGGGGGAAAATCGGATTGTGTCCATAATGTCAAGGTTCACAGAGTGAGAGACCTCCTCAAAGAGGTTCACGCACAGGATCGTTATAAAATACATAAATAAATCGTTAAAACGGGGAAAGGCTTTTATTGGGGAAGTCAACCAATAAGAAAGTTGGTCGGGGAAACACATTTAAGCATCTATGGGGGAATACAGGGTTTTGGGAGTGGGCTCAAGCACTGACACACCAATAAGAACATACTACCATCACAATTGGTAGAATATGCCAAAACTGACTTCATTTGTGTTATTAATTATAGCTGAATTTGACCTGAATGTGCAATTGTGGTAATGGAACGGGTTTTAAACCCCAATCCTATACTAACTGAACCAAACCATTTGTATTCGTTATGTAAACTGTTCATTTTAACGCTTGGGCTGAAGTATGGGGCTGGGAATTTGGCTCCCCCATTAATACCAACCTGGGCATATTTAGCTTATACCCAGCGTTGGTCTAGTGTGTTCTTGAGGTCAGGGAGGCCCTATAACTTCACCTTTGGGCCTCCTGGCGCCCAGCCTTATTTTTAAAGTTGGTCCCCACTATGATGTCATGTGACCATGGCAGAGGACCTCAAGGACCTCTGAGCCCAGGTTAGCCTTGTTCTCCTTCTCTCCCAATGAGGTCTGTTTCTTTGGGGGCCTCATGATAAAAATTTAGCTTCTGTAGTCAGCATCATTAAGAGTCGTTCACTCAGCTGCTGGTACAGCCAAACAAATTGATATGTTGAGAATTAGTCGCTTGGCAATCTTCAGTAACTTTATTGAGGGGGTTTAAGGCACGTTCCACACTTAAATCCATACCAGTGGTTTTATGATCCATCCGCTGGGCGAATTCATTATGCAAGTATTGGATGACTTTAGTATCAATTTGTGCAATGTAGCGCTTAATTTTATCGATTTTATTAATAGTTACTTGAAATGGCTTCCTAATTATCTTGGGTTAAAATTAGAGGCAGTGTCATATAACTCATAGAGCTGGGAGTGAATCTGGTGGGTCAATACTAGCTGTTGCTGCATTTCCATTAGTAGAGGGCGAGCAACTGCACTTGTTGGTGTATCGCAGGATGCACAGATTGTTGGATGTATGAACCTGTATGTGTCGCTCCTATGTCACTGCTCAAAAGCTCTTCTGAGGAATTAAGTTGATGCTTTTTCATAGTCTGGGTCTAACCGCTATGACCACTTCTCCCACCAGGAGTTACATCTTCTCCTAGAAGCTATTAACCAGTTTGATCAATATCAAGAGGCTAATTTGTAGATAGAACCATCAGGAACAGATATAGTTTAGGTCATGGTTGCGTGTAGCTCAAGTTTTTGCAATTGAGGTAGCATCACATTATGATCAGTAATAGCAACCCATCGGGTTTAACTTGTATTCTCGTAAATATATTGGGAGATTTGTCTTCTATGGAGTTTTTCATACTTAACTTAAGTCTTCAATAGGAGCCCCAAAAGCACCAGGCAGAAAGCACCATTTTGTCTTCGTCGTCCTAATTAAAGTGCAGGGCCTTTTAAGGCTGTTTAATATTAGGAGAATGCGGTTACAGTGGGATCTCTTGGGACAAAGTTCCTTAAGGCAATCTCACAACGAAAATTTTTTGTTATGGCTACTCTGTTCTCTTCAAACAGGTAAGGTCTTCTGTATAAACAGGCAAAATAAACACTAATAATAACAACTATAAGATCTGAAGGTGATTTAATTTAAAATTTTCAGATCTATAAGCTACTAGGAAATTTGGGTTTGTCTAAGGGAAATTTGGTGTGATTATAGGGAGCAAGTAGGGTAGTGTGACCTCTTTGCTGATGTGGCAGGTGGCGTAGTTTTTTTTTTGAATCTAATCTCTTATGCCGGGGCAATTAATTCTAGGGATATTTATGGCAAAATTTTCACCAGCTGAATCAGCGCATCTCTGTAGTAGATATAACGGGTCATTCTGTAAGTTGAGTTTCCTTTCACTTATTTAGGATTTCATTAATTGAGTTATTCTCAATGCTCTTGAATTGGTGGAGCTTCTATGACCAAGTTGTGATTTTGTTCAGGGTAAAGTCCCTATAAGGTCTGTCTTATTCTCATAAAACACAACTATTTCCCTTAAGTGTTAATCTATTTCAAATCCTGACAAGTTATGCAAAGCTAATTTGAGCTCAAAAGTCATTTCTGACTCTCCCAATTTATCAGGTAGTACATATAAGCTGTCCCCAGAAGGTTCAGGCCTCATAAACCCAATCATTTTTGGTTTAGATTCAAGCCTACCTAAAATGTCCATGGGCCTGCCCTGCCCACCCCGCCAAAAAGCCCATCTGCATGTTTTTGTTGTGATCAACTTTTCAAAAAGTTAGATATAATTTAATAGAAAATCTGAGCAAGTTATAAAACAATCTGGACCAGTGACTTTAAAAAACATGTTAGTTATTGGTTATTTAATTTGTCAAACCATGATCATGATGCTTTAATAATAATTGACTTAACCCCATTTATCCCTTAAGTAGTTTTAAGGCAGCTGGTCCCAATATGTCCTGCTATCCTTCCATTCTTTTATATTACGTTTCCTTTATATAAAATCCTTACAAGTCCAGTTTCTTACAATATTAAGTACCAAAATCCTTTATCACTGTAATTTCAATTCTTAGAAGTCACTGCTATTGTGGCATCTCCTTCCATCAGTTAGGCAAAGATTCATGGCGGGCTTCACCTTTGGTATTATGGGTGGCGGGTTAGGTGTTTACCCACCTAGAAAGTCTGCTTAGTTTTATTCTTATCAGCGCAATTCATGGCACATCCCTTTATATGCTTAAAGGTGGCTGATAAAGTTGTAATAAAAAAATTACCCTGATTGTGCAAAAAGGGATGTTAGTGCCCTCCAATTATCCTTGAGCCTCCCCAGTGTTGATTAATAAAAGAAGTACATTTAATTGAGTAATAACTGACCATGAGAAGCTAATAATATTATTAAGAAGAATTCCTATCCCTCACCAAGTTTCAATATACTAGATTTTTTGGTCATCAAACAATACTTTCCACCTGATTTCGTATAAAAGCTATTTGCAGATTAAACTGCTAAAATGTGAGCAATAGTAGCGCACTTAAAAAAATTCTCAGGGTCTTCATCAATCCACTTAGATGACAAAATTGCTGCGTAATGCCACCATGACTTTTCAGTGAGCTATGGCCAGCATATTAGGCAACAAAAGATCTCCCGTGTTTTAGCTTATTTAGATGATATAAACTCTTTTAGATTGTTTAATGAGCACCTGCAGCACATGTAATTCTTCCATTACCTTGAAAGTCCGATCTTGAAATTAAGCCGCATAAGGACACATTCTTTTATGAACAACTATATTAGCTGAGGTTTGTTATTGACAAGCATGAGATTATCTCCTTATCTGGTGAAAACTGAGGCTATCAAACAAAATACATGGCTGAGTAGCAAGAAAATATTCTGAAGTTCCTTGGAATTATCAAGCTATTACCACCCATATATCAAATATTTTAGAAAAATTTGTGAGCCATAAATTCATCTTCTCAAGTTGGCATGCAATTTGAGAAGATGGCGAATTATTAATTAGAATTTGACAAACTGGGGAATTACCTCACTAAAACACTAATGCTTATGTACCCCAAATTCTAATAATTTAATTTAAATAAATGTATCCATCACCACAGTAGGGGCGGTGTTATCATAAAGTTGATGTTGAAGTAACCTTGCATCTAGTGAATTAATGTAGCTAAGCTCAACAGTGTATGAACGCAATTAATCGTGGTTATTATGGAGTTTCTGCTACTATCTACGCATGTAAGAGAACCCAGGCATATCCACAAGTTAAACTTCTCCTTGATAACTGATACGTCTAGAAGATTTGGTTACAAAATCTTAAGGAACCAGAAAGGTGGCTAACCCCTTAGGCTTTGAAATTACAGACTTACAAACTTAATCCAGACTGCCATGATGTAAAACCCTAAAAGCCAACTGTCAATATCGGCTACAAACAGTGACCTCAGAAAATAATTTGGCTTATGAATTGTTAAAAATGGTAACTCAGCACTATGAGAATGAACTAGTGGAATTTCAACACATTATATAAGTTGAGAGAAAATACCACATTTGTTAATATTAGTCTATTAAGAGTGAAGCCTAGACTTTGTATTATTTGTTTTGTTATAGTTATATCATTTATCATTAAATTATATCCAAATACTGTAAATCAAGGTAACTGTTATTATTAGTCTAGAATTACATTATCTAACACCAAATGATCCCCATTAATTACATTTAAAGTATGAATTGCAAAATAAGTAAAAAAATTAATTGCTCTTCATGTGATCCATGATAGAATTATATGAGGTTGCTGAATAACTTTAATTGATCCTGATTATCATGATCTTATGATCTTTATCATGTATTTTCAGCCTTAGTTTGAATAAGCCTTCATTTATGTTACTCCTAATGTACTATATAAGTATAAAGCACTTCTATGTTAAAATAACTTTACTTCCAAAAAATTACTAATCTACTCTTCAAAATTTCATTTAGAAGTACATGTATTTGGATTTAAGTGTGAAACACAACATTTGGTCATTAATCAAGCTGTAACCTCAGAACAATTACCAGCTGCTTAAGTTCAACAATAGGGACCTTTTAGGTCCGTGAACCTTTAATAAAGGTAAAGTTTTATCATTTTATAAGTAATTTCAGAGAGAAATCCTACCCAACTGTCTCAATATGTTGAACTTTGAAGTACTGAACTCAATTTTAATATTGTGTTCAGTGTGAATTCTGGACTGATGCTTTCTGTAAGGTCCCTTCCAAGTCACACCATTTATTCAAATATACTAAGGACATATTATGAAACTAAAACCATTCCACTACATGCCCATATAGGATTTAAGGCTAGTCTACCATAAAAACTTTTGAACAAGTTCATCTCTCAGGGCTGTTGAATAATCTTGATCAACTTTTATAATGGATCAAAAATGCCATGGAAAAAAATTGAGAAGTGAGAAAAACTGGGTACATGATTTATGTTACTGTGAACTATACCTTTAACTAATTGGTAATTATGTTAAAAATGATGGCTGGCAAGTATCAGTATGTACAAATGAAAATGAGGATAAAATTCTCAATTTACTTTTTGATTCCTAGATGTAATTTTTCTCATTTATTATAAATAAGCTGGAGAAAATTGTTAAGACATGACATTGGCATTTTCTATTAAAAACCTTGTATAAATTAGTCAGAAATTGGGTTTGATCAAGATAGCAAACCATAAATTGATGCAAGTTAAAATAACAACTCTGTTTTTGTAGCTTGCCGAAATTCTGATAATCTATTAAACAGTTAAGGGGATGGTGCCTTATTGGTATTTTATGGACTCAAATGACTATAGCTCTTGAGTTTGATTATAGTAGATGAACTCAGGGTAGGGGGAGAATTAAGGCTGTGTTGACATTGTGCACCAATACCTAAAAATGAGACAACATATAGCAAGTCATTTCATTGAGTAATTGGCTTATCATAATGCTGTGTGTGGAGGTCTAATAATATTTATCCTTATACACGTTGATCTCATTTTCCCATTTACACATTAAATCAGTGCAGTATTGTCCCCAGGTTGGCCTACCTCAGGTAAAAAAAAACCATTTAAGGAAAAAACCTGATCAGTTTATAATTAAGCATTGAATGAATCAAATAGTCTATTTAATGATAATATTGACACTGATGAAGTAAAACCAACATGGATGTATTCTCCTCTATTAAAAATATGACTTTCACGAGACTATTAATCAGTCCAAAAATGAAATTTAATGAAGAGGAAGTACTTTCCAAGATGAAAATAATTTTAACTAAATTTATGGCCTTGGATGAGACTATGATTGTCCAAAAAACAAGCTTTTAAAATTTATTTCCTCATCAATTTTTTGATTTTAAAAATTTAATGACTTTGATCTTTTTATAAAAAAATGTAATCCCATTGTTGCTGAAGAATCAAAGACGTACAATTTAGACTTTAGTATTAATACAACCCATGAATCTGCCATTGTCATGGAACTAGCAGATTCTAATGAATTTTATGGCAGATTACAGTATGGCAGATTAAATACTCGTTTCTCAAGTTTATTGATCTAAAGGTAGTTGTCAGTCATCCAGGCACTTTATTGAGTAAAATCCCAACTAAAAGAGCTTAAATATTACTTAAACTAAGTGCAAAAAAACTAGAACTCTATAATCCGTTTACTCTATTGTGATAATCAAGGTTTATATACCCCTTCTAAGAGGTTTTCATAAACTTAAATGTTCTAGGATAATTGTTAAAAAGCATGATATATATAAATACTTTTTATATGTCAGAATTAATGATCTACCAAGTATTGGTGAATTGTTACTCCGTTTAAAACACTCATATTCATATTTAAGTTGGTATAATTTAGATGGTTGTCATTGATAGTATATTGGTAATGTACTCCATTGAGGGTCTCTGGGTTTTAGTTCCCATAAGGAAGTATTTTGGTAAATCTAAAAATCCTTTGAAGTGTGGGTGAGTCTTCTTAAAATAGGAGTCCTTTTGTATGTTTTGATACAATAGAGAACAAGTTTACCCACTATAAAGACTCACAGGGTTTTAGACAGTTGTCATAATTGGTCTTCTTTTGTGTGTATGACTCTATACCTGTTTCTTGGGGTAAGATTGTTTGAGTTGGCAAGTTGATGTTTTCAACCGCTGGGTTTCTTAGCGTGCAGGTTATGTGGAATTTTAATTTTAAATAGTATTTCATACAGAAGATACTTGGTAGTAGTGTATCTTTTTGGTACTCCAGGAGGATGGCAGATAAGGTTTTGGGCCATATGTTAGAGCTTTCAATGACAAATTGTTACAGGTCATGCATCAGCATCAAAATTTATCTATTCGGTCAGACAGTCATATTGAGGGTTGTATGTTGTCACCATGTAGTTTTGGGTGTGTGTCTGGGCCATCATTCCATTGATCAACTTATTATTAAAATGGAATCACTGGTCAGTCAGGATAAGGCAGGGTGGTCCATATATAGTAAATGTCTTTTGCCATAGGAACTGGGCTGTGGAGGCCAATTTGGCATGGAAATGACTTGGTGAGAGGCCAGAAGCTGAAGTATTTGGTGACTGCTAAGTTATACTTCGACCCTTTGGTTGAACTCTTAAAGGTTTCATATAGTTGAGCCCCACATCAAAATTAGTCCAGGTGTCGCCGTAGGGTCCAGTGGTGTCTGAGAACCTGGTGACTTAGTGGAGACTTGGTAGGCATGTCAGGTGGTTACATAGTTACTGCTTTAGTGTAAACGCTTGGTTACTCTTATACAGTAAAATGATTCACCATGTGACTTGTGCTCAGAATATCCAGCATCATTGTGGGCCTCTTTCATCTTCTGCGTACATTAATTCTTTTGAACCACCTGAGTTTATCCTAAAGTGCATAATACCGGTGGCCTTTAAGATTAGGATTTTTGAGAAAGTTTATTTAAGCAAAAAATCAGGTACTGAGTATTTTTGCCATCTAAATCTTCCAGGAACTTCCATATCTCTTGTAGCTCTTTCTTATAACTGATCTCCTTATATGGAAAATTTCTAGTTCTGCTGGGTTGTTGCGAACTAGCAATATCACATCTTTTACCACGTTGAGCTATCCAAAAAGTTGCATAAATTTAATGTAAAATTATACTAGCTCATAATCCAGTGTACTTGAAGTCCATTTGGGATTGAGTCTTAGTAGAGAAATCACAGCCAAATTTTTAGTGAATATGGTGACCTACCAGTCCAACAGGTAATACTGGGAATTTGATTAGGATAACACAAATGCTAAAGCACTTTTCTCAAGCATCAAGTAGCTTTATTACACTGGCATAAATTTATTAGAAATAGATCTGAGAGAAAGATATTTAGTTCTTGTGATTAAGTGAGCATGGTCCATAGGCTGAATACTGACATCTGTGAATAACTGGAGGTATCTAAACTTGAGGAAGACTTAACGGGTGCTTGAACTAAGACTTGGCTTAGGCTTAAAATCTCTGGTGGGCGGTGTTGTTATATTACCAAGGGTTCTCTTCTTTTGGATTCAGTATAATAGTCAGATACCTTATTGAAGACTGAAATAAAGGCTCAGTAGTAGTTACTGGCTCCCAGGAAACTCAGGAGTTCTGTTGCATTGTTTGGGAAAGGTCATGTGAAAAATGGCTCATTTTAGAAGGGTCATTTTACCTTCCTTCTAGAGAAAATGTGTTCAAGCGACTTGAAGTCTTTATAGAAAAGCATTAGTTTTGTCGTGCTAAGGCTAAAGAACTCTTCTTTAATCCACTGGAGTACTGCTACTAGGCCAAAAAAGTGTTGTTTTAAAATGTGGAAAAGACAGTATTATCACCAAGGTAGACAATGACATGCAAATGATATATTCAAAGGATAATGTATCTATAACCTTTTTAAATGTTCCAGTTGCTCCATTAATTCTAAAAAGGCATTTGAGTATATTCAAATTAGCCAAATTTGTTGATAAATACTGTTTTTGGAATAAATTTTTACTCCATTACTAGTTAGTAGTACCTAGAGAATATGTTAATATTGAAATACGGTGCACCACTTAAGGTGTTAAAAATATCTGCAATTAGTAGTGTCAGGTACGAGCTTTTTCGTGGCTACTTTATTTGGTAAAATATAGTTGTGAATTTCTAAAATTCAAGATTGTGAGCGAGTCAAGAACTCCACTCCTGAATCAGGCCTCAATAAGTTGACTCTTTGGTCATCACAAATGAAACCTAACCCCAAACTCTAATAAGATTTTTTATCGGGAAGCATCGCATATACTAGAATCAGTGGAGATGCTTTAAAAGATTTCATCTCCGCTTATCAAATCTCAAGATGCACGACATCCACCACTGAAGTCATGCGGAAGTCGAAGTACAATGAGGGCGCCAATCATGCTGATCTGGAAGACTGTAAAAGATCAATATCGTTCAGGGCCATAAAGGTCCCCAGGCACCACATCCTCACACATCCTATAAATGTCGATGCTTTCCAACTCAGATGATGTTATCTATTTTGCCCCATCTTTTCATTCTATTGAACTCTCCACTAGCTTACAGTTTTAGGCCTATTTCTGAACTTTTGCTACAGTTAATAGAACTGTTATGTTGAGATGAGTGGTGCTACTACTGGGGATCCGATATGTCCATGTGAAAACATCTATTAAAAAAATGAAGAAAAATAAAAATTAATAATTTCAACCTTCTGATTGGTCAAGAAGCGTAACTCAAAGGAAAAAACCTCTCAGTATGAGGTACCTCCTATCCAGCCTGAAATTCTAGAGTTTCAGCCCACCTTCCAGTTTACCCTACCAACTTTTGACAATGATCAGTATTGGCATTAATATAAGAACCTCAACGAACTTATCTAACAACTATTGAACGACATCTACTTTGTGAGAGACGATCCAACTGCTCCCGCGCCACTTCAGAACCTTCCATTATAAGAGATATATATTCCTCAACTTACTACCATCAGGGGAATTTTCCTTGAGTACTTAATGCCTTCTCTAAAGCTTTATCCATATGGGTATACACCACCTTCTATAATTAGTCAGGTTGCATCACCATGAAGTATCGTGACAACTTAAGATAATCAAACCCTACTTTCAAACTTTGTCAACTTTTGTAATGTGATCTCCTTCCTTGTTCACAACAATATGAGAAATTCATTGATGATTCTGACAGTTAATCAACAAGGCCCAGAATTAGCTTGGTGTGTTGGATATTAAAATTTATTTCTTCAAGGTCTAGCTTAGTCAGTAAATGAAGCTCCTTGAGGCTGCTTGAACTAGCGCCTCAACTAGATCAAAGTTTTGTAAGGACCTTCCAGCAACATAACCAGGATTTGTCCTCCTGATATTGCCACAGAAGTGATGTTCCTAATGGGCCCCATGGGCCACATGACCTTCTAGTCAAGCAGTGCCTACATCTGGCAACCCTTGTGACTCCTAGAATAAGATGTGCTTACAGCGATTGCTGCCTTACAAAATCAATTATATGTAATGTGGCCTAAGGCTGCAAGTTCTGAGTAGGTGAGTGCCACTTAATCCCAGAGTTTTTATTGAGGCCTTGTCAGAAGAGATGGATAAAATCAGTTCCTTGACCAAGCTCACTATTGTCACATTAGTCAACTTGAATAAAGCTGTTGCAGGTACAAAACAATGTGGGCAACTTTGAGAGTCAGATTTTTTATTAAACCAAGGTAAGCTAACCAGGGGATGGACAATACCGATATATGTAATTGGATAGGTGGAGGTAAGAATAGCGAGATTTGTGCACCCCAGAGTAGACGAGCTACCCCTGTTGCCAGCCGGTACCACCAGGTATAGGGGGTTACATCCCTTCCTCCAAAGGGGTTTCCCTATTATGGATCAGATGTGGAGAAAGGGGTCCGTATTCAGAAACCAGACTGGGAACCAGGATTCAACAAATTGTTGTTGCCTTGGCCTCATGTATCCGTATAGCCAGTCTTGAAACTTTTTCATTAGGTGTAATTGAAATTTGCTGATTGTCCCATGGATGGTGGTCAAGGTCCCCTTGAAGGCATCCAGTAATACAGTATGTGTTCGCAGTGCAATGGTGACTATCAGGGAATGGAGTATGGGTGGTACTGGGGATTCAAGTTGAATTGTGAGGAGGCTTCTGGAGATTTACAGCTTCTGTCCATTTTGGGTTCTTAACAGATGCACAACTTCTTGTAATTTGCTCTAGATGGGGGCATGCTTCAATGCGATGGTGCAGGGTGCCATCCCCTCCTCACACTGCGCATGCTTCATGAAGAGAATTGGAATGATATGATGTTTTGTAGGCTCTTCTGAGGCAACGCCAGTTTTTATCTCTTACCCTTGGCTGGAAGAGCTGATGATGTGTTATCCTCCATATTGCCTTCTGTGTTGTGAGATCATATGGAATGTCTAAAGCATCCAGGTAGTCAATTCTTATGATGAACGGGGCCACTTCATGTGTGTCCCTCTGGGGGTGGTCATTTAGTTTCCTTAGCGTGAAGTGAGCTCTGAGACTTCCCTGACTAGTGCCTGTGAGAGTGACGGTCCATCCTATAGGCTGAATGGTGCAGAGGAGGCGTTTGAAGTGAGGGTTCCATGTGGGCCCACTGCGTTGGGGTGGTTTGCAAGGTATGTGAGCAGGCTGGACGGGTTGTGTGGGTTGGATAGATTGAGCGACTGTACAAAGTTAACCCTCGCCACTCTAGACCAATGTTGCTGTGGGAGGTCTGAGGCTAGGACATCCTCTATCCAGGTGAACAATATGTGGTTGGAGTGGACCTCAAAGTCTACTAGGACCATGTTTCCGCTGGAGCGTGTGATGAAACTTGTTTCCACCCATACAGGCGGTCGGGACCCAGGCAACAGCCTCCTCTGTATAAGTTCATGGATTGAGGATATTCTTGTAGGTGAGAAGGATATTGTGTGGGTGAGAAACCACAACATCTAGCGAGGATGAATTAGTTTGCAACTGTTACTTGCCCCGTTAGTCCTGGGTATCATCCCTTGAGGGAAGAGATGCATTTGGACTTGCTGTAGTAGATTTTTCTCAATTGTTTCATTGGCGTACCCCCTGTTTTCGGCATATCCTAAAGTGTTGGACAGGGTTGGTTAAAGGAGGTGATGCGAAGGGTATGTCAGGCGAACATTAAGTTAACATTAGACCGTTCTGCCAGCCTGAGTGCTAAAGCACCCAAACAGCAAACCAGAATTTCAGAGGCACTGCTGCTTGTACAAAGGTTATTGAACTAGGGAGGAGTTCTGTTAATAAAGGTGTATGAGCCATAATCTCATTTAGACGCCTAGTAAAATACCAGATGAACATGGCCATAAACCCTGAGGGGTGTTGGGATACCGGCGGAAAGGGTGGTTTATTTAACATAAAACTGAAACTGGAGAGAGGATTTATTTA
Organism: Massospora cicadina; assembly: GCA_022478985.1. Lineage (NCBI taxonomy): Eukaryota > Fungi > Entomophthoromycota > Entomophthoromycetes > Entomophthorales > Entomophthoraceae > Massospora > Massospora cicadina. The sequence continues at coordinate 340,973 of JAKSZP010007887.1, forward strand.
TTGAAAATATAGAAAAAAAGATTGATCAATAATTTTTAGTGCAATGCAACTGATTAAATAGTGTTCGATTGTAGTTAGTCCAAGCAGGGATCAGGTCCCTAAATTTCACCTAACCCAGCAAAGTTTTTGGGGAATGAGGCAGATGATCTCAATTGGAACCAACATCGAAGGATTTGGTGCAGGCTGAGTCGCTGTTGGTTCAACCTCAAATGCCTGAACCAAGACTCAACTGCGTTTCCATAAGTTGGCATGATGGCCTCTGGCCCTATGAGCAACAGGGATTCCCCAGGGCCATTCCACGTAGGGGCGGTCCCAATTGTTTGGAAATGGGTTCAGGATGCCCACAATATCTGTGCCCAGTCACTGGGCCATTCGTTTGGTCAAATGAGTTACATCGGCCACAACTCCCAATTTGATGGATAAGGGTTTTGGAATGTTAGTGATGGTTTTCAAAGATACCCTCTGCATTTCGGGGATCAGCCCAAAAATTTTAAATGGGTTGGTGTCAGCGATTTTATTGTTTACTGAGTCAAAACTGTCCATGATTTTGGCTGATAATTTGTCATTTGTCCCTTTTTGAGTATAAATTTTCCAATTTTCAAGCTTTAAGCCCTTTGGTTTTGGAACCTTCAACTTTGACTTAGTGATCTCAGTGCAGATTTTCTTAATATGACAGACAAGTTCAGCTGAGGTGAGTGAGGGTACTGGGGAGGAATCCAAAGAGGGAGAGCTGTTACCTAGCGTTTATCTACCATGTGGGTGAGGTCACCCTGGGTGACGAGGGGTACAGCCACCTCTTCAGACCCTTTTTATTTAGAAACAAGAAGATTGCCCAATAGACACACAGGAAATGTTCCCCTTGATTTACATTACCCTTTTTTTTCCAAAGGAAGGGTGCCACCATTGGGAAACTTCATGAGGGCCACATTTCTATGAGCCTTGGGCAATTTGATCGCCATTACAGTCACAGATTTTTTTGGAGGGAATGGGGAGTGTTGGGGTGGGGTGGGACTCATGAACGCCTCAGAAAGTTCCATGCAATTAGCGCAATCATGAGCCTTGAACCAACTGTTCTCATAGGCCAGATACCCCTTCAACGCGATTAGATACTGAACAAACCACCATATTTTGTGATGATGCTAAGATGTCTTCCACAACAGCTTCTTCTGCATCCTCTATCACTAATTATTCAGGTTTGGCGGGAACAATACCCTTGAATGGGGACAACTGAGACATGTGAAAGATGTAGTGCTGTTTCCAATGAGCTGGCAGTCTAACCAGAAAGCACCATAGCCAAGTCTTCCTCCATCAGGTGAGGACCCAAACGCTTGCTTGCAAACTTTTGAGAAGGTACCTGCATCCGCAGATGGCGAGTATCTAACATAACATGAGAGGCCACCACTATATCATTGCCAGGAAGCCATTTTTAATCCGCAAACCGCTTATAATCTTTGATGGCCTTTGTGAGATACTCCTGCATTAAGGACTGAGTGAACCAAATGCGCTTAAAATGATCTGCGGCTTCAGGAACCTCAGGACGTAGACAGGGACTGACCAAAAAGAAGGATTATAACTCAACATCGCTTCATAATGAGAAAACCCTGTAGAAGCGTGAGTATCGTTATAGGCAATTTGGGCGACTGGGAGGTCATCAGCCCAGGTATCTTGTGCGGCTGATGCATAACAATGGAATTACTTCTTAAAATTTGGTCAACCCGCTTGGTTTGTCTGTAATACTGTGGATGGTACACGATGGAATGGAAGGGTGTGATTTTAAAGATGGTAAAAAGCTCATTCCAGAACCACACTATAAATTGGGGCTCGCGGTCACTGATGTTCTCCTGTGGGAGACCAAATATAGAGAACATATGGCGTACGTAGAGATGAGCAGTTTCATCTGACAAATTTTGTGGAAGCGCAGGGAATAAATAGGGAAATTCGGAGAAACAAATGACCACCATCATCACCACTGTAAACCCATTAGAACATGGTAGTTGACAATAAAATCCATGGACACCATTGTCCATGGAACCTCCACCTGCTGTAAGGGATGTAGGAGGCCTTTTCAACCTGAGTGGTCCAACTTGGCTTGTGCACCGTAACGCAATTGGCGATTCAAGCTGGAACTTTTTTAGCTAAACCTGCCCAGTTATAGGTCCGCTTGATCAATCTGATGCTTTTCTTGTCGACCAGATGGCCAATTGTGGGAGGATCATGACGCGCTCAAAACACTTCGGCTCTAAGAAGAGGAGGAACCAAACCTGCGATCTAAAATAGATGAGACCCTTCACCAAGGAATAAAGGGAATGTTTGTGGGTTTGAAGGGATAATCGATTGAGTAACTCTACTCCTATAGGGCAGGACATCTGAGCTGCCAAAACATGTGAAATATTAGGACATCAGGAGCTAGCTCTACTGAGGTGACCACAGGCGGGACAATGAATTGAATTTGGGTGGTGGATTCACAGTAACCAGGTCCACTTCCTCTAAGTCCATGGGGGCAATGGGCCAGGTTGTGGCTAAGGAAGTCAGGAAGCACATTTAATGCACCTTTTACGAATTTGTTTTTAGAATTAAAAGTGCATATATCCTGATAGGTAAGAGCTTACCTATGTGCCAAATATTGTGGTTTGCAAGAAAGTAAAAGAACTTGGCGGTCTGTACACACAGTTAACTCATACTGGACACCTGGTAACAGATACTGCAAATGAATCAGCGCCCATGCTACGGCTGCCAATTCCTTATCATAAATAGCCCATGATTGCACAGTTGAGGTATGTTTCCAGGATAAGTAGGTAACTTGATGTTCTAAACCATCATGCTCCTGGAGCAGAATTTCCCCAACTGCTACTGCTAATCATCAAAAGCAACGATATATGGTTTGGAGAGGTCTGAGTGTTTTAGAATAGGGTGTGATAAGTATACTTATTTAATTGACTTAACGCCTGCAGGCACTCAGGGGTCCAATGGAAAGGCACATTTTTACCCTTGAGGGGAAGGAGCAGAGCAGCTAAATGGGAAAGGGTCGGGGAAATTTTCTTTGGGAAAATAATAGTACCTAAGAAACTCCATAATTTTTTCTGGCTTGTTGGAGTCGGCCACTTGAGGATGGATACAACTTGTTGGGCAGGATCACATAACCATCTTTTAGGACCAGGTTACTGAGAAAGGTAACTTTCTCCTGTATAAAACTCACATTTTAAAGGCTTGATGAACAGGCCTACCTTATGCAAAGAAGCCACGAACGCTTCTAAGTATTTAGCATGTTGTTTGGGATTTGGGGAATGAAACAAGGTGTCATCAATATATGTGCCCACCCATGTAAATCAGAGGTCGCCCAGCACACTATCAATCATTCTTTGAAAGGTGGCAGGTGCATTCTTCAGCCCAAAGGGCATTACGCGGAACTGAAAGATACCTCGTTTGTACAAATTGCAGTAAGCCATTCTTGACCTTCAATTATCCATATTTGGTTAAAGGCATTAACGAGATCAAGCTTATAGAGCACACAAGACTATACAATCGCTTGAATGATAGTCTGCTCAAGTTGTAAAGGGTAGGGATCGCTTACTGTAATTTTATTTAGGTGACCATAATCCATGCAGGGATGTAGTGAACCATCAGCCTTCTTGGCAAAAACGATGGTGGAGGCAATTGGTGACATCTCTTTTATAAACCATCCTTTCTTAAGGATATCGTCTAACCAGGTGTTAAGAACAGCCTCCTCCTCTACCGTGTGTGGATACAAAGGGCAGGTGATGTTCACCAAATGTAACGTTTTTTAGAATCCTAAGTTGAATTTAGTGTGAGGGGGAAGACAGTCCGCCTTCTCAGAATCAAAGATACTTTAATAGCATATCAATTAGTTGGGAAAATCAAAAGGAAGACCTGAAGGGGAAATGAGTGAACTAATGTAGCTGCGGCCTTGTGTTTTATTGAGGGTATTAACTAATGGAAAATCTACCTTCTTTGATCATTGGCAAAAGAAAACATATTTGAATCCATATGAATCTTAACTTGTTGCCAGTGTCACCAACTAACCCCCAAGGTAACTGAATACACCAAGTTTGGCATTGCTAAGAACTGATCACAAAAGCTAAATTGATATACTGAGAAAGAAATTGGCCAATGGAATAGATATGAGGTCTGGGAGGCTGAAGAAGCAACCATCACTGAAGGACTGACATCCAGGTCAAGCTCCAATTGTTGGGCGAGTTCAACACTCATACGTTGCCCATGGATCCAGTATACACCAAAGCCTCAAAGGAAACGTGATGGGACCCAACATTAATCTTTATGGGGAGTAAGAAGTAAGCGAAGTACTCTTTATTGGCTGCTGTAGTCGAATTCAGCAATACAGAAGAGACGGTAGTAGATTCAGGGGAAGCCACTAGGTCATATTGGGAGTAAACCCTTCACAAGTCAGATTTTTAGAACATACTTAAATGGGCATGATTGCCAAGTCAACTATGGTATGTGGATCAGACATATTGAGTCGTACAAGGCTAACATGTCCAGAGAGAAATTTTCTTTACAACCTGGTTTAGCTGAAAAGAAGGGACCATTGCTACGCCAATATTTATGATAAAGGCGGAATTGGTTAGGAATATTGGCTGGTCGATTATGTCAGACAAACAGCAAGTTAAATTTAGACCGGCCTTCCAGCCTGATTGCAAAAGCACTCAAACAGCAAACCAGAATGCCAAAGCACTGCTGCTGGTACAACGGTTATGAAACTAGAAAGGAGTTCCGCCAATAAAGGTATATGAGCCATAATCTCGTTCAGACACCCAGTAAATTTACAGCCAAACATGGCCATAAACCCTGAGGAGTGTTGGGATACTGGCGGAAAGGGAGGTTTATTTTTAATGTAAAACTGAAATTGGAAAAAGGATTTTATTAGAAAGATAAAGAAAAAAAATTGACCAAAAATTTTCTCAGTGCAAGGAAACTTATTAAATAATGTTTGATTGTAGGGGTCTAAGCAGGGATGGGGTCCCTCAAATTCACCTTTTCCGGCGAATTTTTGGGGGAATGGGGCAGATAATCTAAGTTGGAACTAATATCAAAGGATTTAGCAGCAGGCCAAGTTGTTGTCATCTTGACCTCAAATGCCTGAACTGAGGCCCAACTGCGTTTCCATCATTTGGCACAACAGCATCTGGCTCAATGAGCAACAGGGCTTCCCCAGGGCCACCCCACGTAGGGGCAGTCTCAATTGTCTAAAATGGGTTCAGGATGCCCACACTGCCTGTGCCCAGTCACTGGGCCGTTCATCTGATCAAATGAGTTACATCAGCTGCAGCTCCCAATCTGCTGGATAGGGGTTTCAAACTTTTAGTGATGGTTTCCAAAAATACTATCTGCACTTCAGGGATCATCCCTGATATTTTTGAGAGGGGGTTGGTGTTGGCTATCATATGGTTGACTGAGTTGAAATCGTCTGCAATTCTGGATGATAATTCATCATTTGTCCCTTTTTGAGTTTGAATTTTCCAATTGTAAATCTTTAAACCCATTGGTTTTGGAACCTTCAACTTTGATTCAGTCATATTGGTGCAGATTTTTATTAATCCAACAGACAAGTTTAGCCAAGGTAAGTGAGGGTACTGTGGAAGGAATCCGAAGAGGGAGAGCTGTTACCCAGCACTCATCTACCACGTGGGCGAGGTCACCCTGGGTGACGAGGGGTACAGCCGCCCTCTTTGGACCCTTTTTATTTGGAAACAGGAAGATTGCCGATCCATACACAGGGGACGTTCCCCTTGACTTACAGGGTAATATGAGTGGGTTGTTCCTTCATGGAGGCTGTGAGGTTTGGGTGTTGTGGCCCAGTTGTTGGTGTACTTGCCTAAGAGAAATATTTCCATTTTCCTTTTGTTGAGAGAAGCGTTGCTCACAATATATTCCTTCTAGTGTGTGTTCCAGTTATTAAGTGTCATTGTTGTTAGCTATACATGTCATGCAGTCATCCACAAAGGCTATTATCTTGACTGTTGGATGTCCTTGTGTGGTTATGCCCATGAGGAGTGAGTCAGCGACGTGAAGGAGTAAATCAGTACTGAAAATTATACATCAGTGAGATTAAGGGGTCCCTTTATTTGATCCCTCTGTGTGGTGTGATCTTGTTAGTTAGGAAGCCAGGGTCCTATACATCCATGGATGCAAATTCTGTTAGGAGCATCGCCCAGGTTATGAACCTGGGTGGGAGTTTGAAGGCGCTTAGGCATTCCTTTAGGTACCGCAAGCTAACGCGGTCATATGCCTTCTCATGGCCTAGGATTACCAGGGCTCCAGGCGCTTTGGACTGGCATATGTGGGCGATGGAGTGTATAGGTCCAGATTGAATGCCTTGGTAAGAACCCAAACTGAACGGGCGACAGGACTTTGGAGGCTAATGTGCCTAATCTGGTGGCTAAAATTTTTGTAAGTAAATTTTGTATCAGTGTTAAAGAGTGCAATTGGGCGCCGGTTGTCCAGGTCCAGTTTGTCGCTCTTATTAAACAGGGTTATGACAAAGGTATCCTGGCCACCAGGTAGGAGACGTGTCTCCAGCAGGCACTGTTCATTGATGCCAAGAGGAGGGGGGCGATTTGCTTAAAGTATTTTTTGTAGAATTTATAGGGTATCCCATCAGGCCCTGGGCTTTCCTATGTGGTGCACCACGGACTGTGTCACAGGGCTCCTCCTGTGTGATTGGATTTAGGTGCTTATAGTCCAGTGGGACGCTTTTGATCCTAGCTATGTGTATAAAAGTTTTATTTTTTTGGGTTCAGTTGGGGTGTTGGTGTATAGCTTGGTGTAGTAGCGGTGTACTTCCGCATTGAACTCCGCTGGATAAGTTGCCATGGTGCCTTCTACTTTTGGACCTGTGTGCATGAATGCTGGTTGCTGCAGGATTGGAATTAGTGGAAGAATTACACCAAGCAGGTTTCGCCTTCTTTTATGAACTTACCTTGTCTCATACTTTGATTCTGAGTGGTGTTTGAAGATGAGGGCATTTAGGCAGGTTGATATTTCCGCCCATTTGCACCCCCAGTTGGGGCTATAGCTGAACTTCAGGGTTTTGAGCTCGACGTGGTTCAGTTTTTTCAAGGTGCAACTAATTGTGTCTGTGCGAGCGGTGTACTTACACAAGGCCAGATGGCGAGTTTTATCTATTAGTTTGACTTTAAAACTTGCCCAAGTTATGATTGGGTCCAATATAAATTGGGGTTGCAAATTTTGGTATGTGGCCTTGTGTTTGACACAGTTAGATATTTTGGGCAATTTTTCTTATTTTTACAGGTGTAGCTTCTTCTCGTCAACGCCAGTGTGGGAGTTTAGGTTGGCAAAGGCTGCACCAAATTGAGTTGGTTGTCGTAGAAGTTTGATTTTTTGCTAAGAATAATAAATTTGTTTGAGCGGTGAGTTTTTGGGCTGAAGATTAAGTTGATGCGGCTCATTGAGATGTGCATTCCATTTAATATTTTGGGGAGGTCCATGTGGGGAAGGAGTGGTGACTTGGATAGGAAGGTATTGTGTAAGCCTAGGAATGTCTTCATTGAACGAAATTTGATGTGCCCTGGGGGATATCCCATGGGGTTAAGCCATTGGTCCATGTTGGGACTAGCCCAGAAGTTGAGGTTGCCCAGAAGGATGGTATCTGGTTGGATGGTGAGTGTTGGGATTGTTTTAAGGAATTGTTTCCACTTGGCTGCAGTGCACCGTGCATAGATACATGCTTTCGTGATTGTCTCCACTTGGAATGTGAACATTGCTACCAGGATGAAACTGTTTAGATATGAAGAGGAGTTAATAATCTTTAGTTTTTTGTTATTGCAGATGACCACCCCACAGAGGGACGTCCATACTGATTGTAATGGTGAGACCCTGGCTGACTAGGATCCCTCTTTACCCTGTAAACAGTGGGTTTCTTGGATGGTCAAGTTATCTACAGAGGGTTTTTTAGGAAGTCCAGTTTTAGGCTTGGGACAATTGAGCCCTGGCTCCCACAATGTTTAACATCCCTATTGATACTGAGATGCCCGCGGTGACTCAGGAGCAGTCGGGAGGACCGCTCAGCCCTAACCCAGTGCACATATTCAGGGACTTTCTGCGTGTCACTAGGCAAGTCCAATTTGTATCATCATCTGGTCCCTTACCCTGTGCCAATTTTGTGCAGGTCTCGTAGTTTTTAGGGTTTGAGTTAGATTTTCCCACTCATGACTCATGTTAGTTTAATGCCGTGTGCTGATTATTTTTTGTGGTTGCAGGGTTCAAATTTAGTTGATGTGACTTCTTATTTTCGCCTATAGTGGAGCTGAAATGTGCTGCTAAATTTTCTTGATTGATACCAAATGGTGATAAAGTTATTTTTGTTAAGAAAAAATCAGCTTGGGCATTCTGCTCTGATTGGGTGGCTTGGTTATTTTCCTTCATGTCCTCCTCAGCTTGGGCATTTTGCTCTGATTGTTTGGCTTGGTTGATTTCCTCTATGTCCTCCTGAATTTTTTCCGGGGTTGATGGAGGAGGCTGTGAGTGATGCAGTCTTGACCGCTGCCTGCTTGTGGGCTTCAGTACCATTTTGCGTATTCTAGGTGATTTTGGGTTTATGTGGATGTATTGCAAATCCTCTCCCCATAGGAAGGCGTGGTTAGTGTCAACTATTTTGGAAAAGCGCTCATCATCTTAGTCCATGACGTCATCACAGAAGTCTGGGGCCAAAATGTCCTCTTTCATGGGGCATGCGTGTTCCTTGTGCCCCAATGCGTTGCAGTGGTTGCAGTTAAGCAGTGCACATCCTGGTGTGATGCGGAATACCTTTGATGATCCCCCTTCTGGGAGGTGAAACACTGCTGTGCATGGGATTAATGTGAGGTTCTTGGCCACTTAAGGGATTGGGTTAATCACAGCAAATGCTTTTCATGTTCGCAGGTCTGGCATCATGTTAAACCGCTGTAGTTCAAGTTGTTTAATTTTTCCATAGATGGCAAGTCCAAGTCAGAGCCCCTCCTCGATTACATTGCAGAGAAGGTTGGTAGGAAGCAAGTTGAAGGAGATGAACAAAGTGTTCGCTTTGTTCCATCTGTTGTGAACAGTGCACACAATATAATTTCCCTTAGGGAGGGCAAAATTGACACTGACTTTTGAGGTGGTGTCTGAATCTTATCTGGTTTCAAAGCCCATATCAATCCAGCATTTGTGGATTGTATGGTGTAACATACACCACGTGGGGAAAATGGAGGCCTGTGCCTCGCCCACTTTCTCTCACAGAGTATGGAGAATTAACCTTTAGGAAAAGTCAGAGCCAATGATCTACCTTTGATAGGGTTGGAATACTGGATTTTCATGTATAATTTTGTTTAGTCGTGAACTCCACAAACCTGGACTGTGTCTAAGTTTGTGGTTTCTTGGCAGCATTGGCAACTGGTCCCCCTCCAGGGCGTTTCTTGCCCTTTGGCAGACCTTTTTGACCATTGACTGATATGGCTTTGGCCAAGTTCAATTGGGATTTGTTGAAATCGCCATCTCTCTTGTGTGATTATCAAAAATTGCTGTTTGAATTGAATCATGGTAACCAATGTTATTTTTACAAGAAAGAAAAGTGAGAGTCAGCTTTTTTTACAGCATTCTGAGATTCAAATAATAAAGGAGCAGGTTGCCCATAAAACCTACATTAGCTCTCTAAACTAAAATAGGGATGTCTTTCAATAGGAATTAAAAGTAGTAAGATGCCTGTTGTAGATAACAAGCCCCTCATGATTATGCTAAAAAGAGATCTCTGAGCCTGCCACAGTTCCTGGTGTCAAAAATCTTTCCACCCATATTGTGACTAGATTTTAATCCTAGTTTCAAGAAGATTTTCACTCCAGGTTTGGAAAGTACTGCCTCCTTCCTGTACGCTTATAAAAGCTCAATGGAGGTTGCCATGGATTGGCAAAAAAGGTGAAGCACATCAATTTCTGTTAAATAGTACAGCCCAGGAGATTATAACTTCCCATATCAAGGGATGCCTAACTGTGAAAAAACTGTATCACTCTAATCCAAAAATTTGGAAGCAATTTAACCTTACCCAATCATAACCAGCATTTGCATTAATTCAGCTGAACAAAGGAGAAAGTTTGAGGGAGTTTGAAACCAATTTTTGGCCAAGTACAACCTTTGGTAACCACTAATCACAATACATTGGAAGACGCTATAACTGCAGTCAACTCCACATTGGGATCTTATCTCGAGGTCCAGACTCGCATGATTGTCCAGAAGAGAAGCCTCACTTGTATCCAGGAAATTAAGGAAGCTCTTAATTAAATTACTGTACCACCTTGTATACCAAGTCTACCGCATCTTCCTCCTCTAGTTCCCCTCAGGTCAACGTTGTCAAGAAAAAGAAGAATCCTTGACCTCAATGATCTTTTTGAAATGGATTTTGTCATAGTGCCATGTATTTTTGTAAGTGACTTGACGAGGAGGCGGGAAAAAGTCCATCATTATGAATGATGAGGCTCTTCATGCTAACATCCCTGTAAAGCCTCAAAAATGTTTAGTTACCTATATCAAGCCTATCACATTCATACTAAATTAACCTGATTTGGTACTCAATGATAATAAAGATCCTTATAAATTCTTAAACTTCTTCTGATGGATCTCTAATATTCCTAACTATACCATCGCAATTTGGGAATTTAGTTAATTCATCACTTTTTGGGTCTACAAAAAACCCTTACATGCCAGTGTTGAAAAGGTTACACAGTAGATGTCATCTCGTCTAAGGTGATGAACCACACCAAACTGCTCCATGCTTGCCCCATTACTAAATATGGCACGGCAGGGCTGCAATGCGCTCAATCCATTGGTGCCTATTACTCTCTACCCACTTTCCTTGGTAAGTTTACTGTGAATACCCCCTCTGTAGCATTAATAAACCTGAGATATTGGCTTCTAGGGACTCAGATTTATTGAGATTATTAGGCTTTAATGTACTATGATGGGAGATTTTAAACCCTGATGGGACACTGGGTCCCATTGGTTGACAAAATCTCTTGTAATACCAAAACTGATGTTAAAGCTCAGGCTTGTCTATTGAATAGCGAAGGCTAGATTGATTGGTTCAGGTATCATGTAAGGAGATCTCGCATAAGGATACCCCCTCCATCAGCAGATGGCCAGGTAAGCATGCAAATTTATCCTCCTAGAAAGACTACTATACCACCAAAGTCCCAGGTTATCATTGACACCAGTCCATATCAATATACCCTCCGGACAAATGCTTAAAATATGAAGCCTTGATAACTTATCTTTATAGGAGGTCCTGACAAGTCTCATAATTTTAGAGCCAGCCTACGCTGGATCTGTATTGCTGTTCTTGGAATACTTCACTGAAAAACCTAGTATGATGAGTCTGATACTCCAGTCATTTATGTTCGCCTTCTTTCTGTAGAGGCCAAAATGGCATCCATAGCTTTGAAAATTTATGGGATTTTGGGTTAAGAAAACCCCTCAGTGGCTTTAGTCAAAACATTATTGTGCAGAAGCTCACTAGTGAACAACAGAGCCAGGTTAAGCAAGAAGAATTTTACATTATTAAATTTTATTTTGGGGAATGCCAAACAGGGGATTGACACTTCCAATAAGTGACTAACGAAAGGAACATTAACAAGAGGAGGGCACTCCATAGAGGCAAAAGCTATCTCCTGTTGCCAGCGGGAACACCAAGGAAAAGAAGGGGGGTTACATGTATAGGTGCTTGCGCCACTATTGAGCACGTATGTAGGAAGTGGTCTGAAGCAATGAACCAAACCAGAAACCAGGATTAGACCAACTGGTGGCGATGGGGTGGTAGGTATCAAACATCCAAGCTTGACAGTGTTTATCAGGTGTGACTGGAACTGGCGTACAGCTTCCTGGAGGGTAGGAATAGAGCCTGAGATAGCATCCAAGACAACCATGTGGATAGTCAACATAGCATAGCAACCACTAAGGCATGGAGGGAAATAATTTATAGTAGAAGCCAAGGACAAGGAGAAGATGTCCTTACCCAGGATAAAAGGCTGTTTCTGATCCTGGTGAAAGAGATGCTTAACCTCACGGCATATTTCTTTTGAGGGAGGGTACTCTTCCAGGTGTTTAATTAAAGTTCCATACTGGCCACACATGACACAAGATGAGTGCATAGAGGTATAGTGCTCAGCAGTATGGTACGATCATCTCAAGCAGCGCCATACATAAGATCAAATATGTGGCTGCAGAAGAGGGTGGTGGGCGTAGTTCCAAATGGCTTTTTTGGGTATCGAGGGAGTAGAGGATGTCCAACATGTCCAGGTAGTCCACCCTGGCTATGGTAGGGGATCTCACGGGTTTCACACCGTTTAGAACGGGATGGCCTGTACTTCCTGGGTGAACCTGGGAGTAGGGCGCCCCCTCTGGGCGGTGTGCCCACTGATGCAGATTCTCCACTCAGCGCTCCGCATGGAGATGAGAATTCCTTTAAAGTGGATTGACGCCCCATGTGGGCCCGCAGCATAAGGGTGCGAGGCAAGATACTTTAACAGAGAATGTGAGTGGGTAGGATTGTTGAGGCCCAGGGCACAGGAGAAGTTGGAGCGTGCCACGCGTGACCAGTGCTGGGCTGAGATCGTTGGGTTAGTGACTGCAGCCTTCCAGGTGCCTAGAAGTTTGACGGCGTGGACCTCATAGTTGAGAAAGCCCATGCCACCACTATGGCGAAGGCCAAACATGACATCCAGGCGCACTGACAGTGGGCGGCCTAACCAAAGCCACCATTGCAGAAGGGCGTATAATGACTTTATGAGACAAGGGAAAAAGTGATGTCGTGGGCCCCAAACCAAAGTTTAGAAAGGAGCATAGAGTTGGCTAGCACTGCCTTGCCTGTAAGGGAGGTCTGGAGGCTTTGAGTGAAGCTATGCGTTTTATAACATTGTCTAGGATATGGTTTTCCATCACAGTTGAGGCGTACCCTCCTGCCTCCAGCCACACCCCCAAATGGCTGACAGGGCCAGCGGTAAGCTTGACACAAAAGGGAGAATAAGTGGGGAGGTTTGGGGTGGACAGGGCAAGCGATCTGCGAGATAGTAGTTGATGCAGGTAGAAAATGGGGCTCTGGGGACCAGCGGGCTTAGTACCGTTCAAGAAGCTTGATTTCGGTTTTGAAGGCGTTGAGTGCATCATTACTTACCCTGGAGTAAACCTGGATAGTAGCTTCAAGCGCGCGTGCATCATGATTGTTAGACACCCCAAACACACAATCATCAGCAAATGCCAACATCTTGACTGGTGCTTGGCCTTGCACATGGACACCAGTAAGGCTGGCATTTCATTGCAAAGAAGTGAGTCAAGGCTGAAGTTATACAAGAGTGGTCTCAAAGGGTCCCCTTTGCGTAAGCCCCTTTGAGGGCTAACTGAATCCGTGAGAAAGCCAAGGCCACGAACAGCCATTAAGGCAGAATCTGTGAGCAGCATCATTCAATTAATGAAGCGATAGGGGAGGTGGAACTCAGGAGGCAGGCTCTGAGGTAATCCCAGTTGACTCTATCATAGGCCTTCTGCAGGTTTAAAAAACAAGTGCTTCAGAATCTGTGAATTGGCAGACGTTGGCCATGGTGTGTATGTTGTCGCAAATAGAACTTTTGGTGATAAAACCTAATTGCTCAGGGGAAAATAGAGCAGAAGCCACTACCCCTAGGCTGTTTGTCATTATTTTGGTAAAAAGTTTGATATCTATGTTAGTAAGTAATATAAGGCGCCCGTTGGCCAAATCCAGACTATCCCCTTTCTTGTAAAGCGTTATTGTGAAGGCCTCTTGTACTCCAGGAGGAGGCGCGTTTTAATAAGATTTGGTTCATTAAGGCAAGCAGCAAGATGGAAAAATATATGAAATATTTTTATAGAACTCACAAGGAATGTCATCTGGACCTGGCATTTTCTGTAAGGTGCACCATGAATGGCAAACCTGAGTTCATCCTGAGAAATCAAATTCATCAACTCCAGATAATGGGAAATTATGCGTATATGTGCACTATTGAAAAATGTTCTCATTTTGGCCAATGATATTGGATTGATCAATACAGTTTGGAGTAATAGTTTTGTACTTTGACTGCCACTTCGGCTGGAGTATCTGTGATGGAGTGGTCTGGCCTTCGCAGCTGTGTGCAGGCCAAGTCTGGCGCGGTGCAAAGAATTTCGAAAAAAGTAAACAGAGCACATGTCACCTGCTGTTATATGCTTTGCTTTATACTGAACATAAACCTGATTTTTGTGTTGTTTTAATAGTGCGTTGAGGCAAGTGGACACATCTGCCCACTTACGACCCCAAGCTGGGCTGTAGCCTGCTGCTGGAGCACTAAATTCAAGATGTTAGACTTCTGCTGGTGGGCGCATTATGACTAATGAGGCAGCCCACGAGCGATTTTATGAGATGTGGTGAGCCTGGAAGATAGTGTTTGCTTTGAAGGTTTATCAGGTGGAAAGTGGGTCTGCAAATAATGGTGTGGTAAACTCTGGAGCTGAGGTCTTTGTCCACCCATAAGGAAAGCCTGGGTGACGTGTTCTCAGTGGGGCAGAGTTTGAACCACTTTGGTGCCTGTGCCGCTGGATTGGACAAGGAGAAGGATATGATACCATCCTGTGGTCAGATGAATCAATTTTCGTCGTAGTAAAGTGGGAAACTTAAAATTAAAAATTTCAACGGTGTGATAATAAGGTCAAAGTGGGTCATAAACCTTAGATGGCCGTTGTGCACATGGGGGTGAGACATGTTTGGGAGTTACGGTGCATGATGTGGCAGAGTATTGAACAGCCCCAGGGTGGCTTTTAGAACGCAAAGTTCTACATGCCCCTGCGGGGTGTAGGTGACAAGGGCCTGCAGTCTGTAGTTGGGTTGGTCCAGCAGTTTATGTTGCCAACAAAAAAACAGGTTGGGAAGTAGTGGGAGGGAATTGATGGCCAATAAAAATTCCTGACGATCTCATGCACAGTTTAGAACATATATGTTTATGACATTGTGTACTTTGTCATCCCACGAAAAAGTGACTACAAGGACTCAGCCATCAGGGTATAATGTCAACAAGATAATTTTAAAACTATGGCTCACTCAAACAAGCATCCCACAGTTAGGTGACCAAAAGGAAAGGGAAGGGAGGAGCATGGTTGCCCATGTAATTATGCACCTTGTGGACAGTGGGTTTCCTTAATGATCAGGATATCCACGGATAAAATATTTTTTAAAAAAAATCAGTTTCCTAGCCCAGAGTTGTGAGGCCTTGAGTCCAGCGATGTTCAACGTCCCTATAGTAAAGGCTTTTCCCATCACACCTTAGGTGAGAGGGGAAGAGCACATGTGCCCTTCAGCCTTCTCTTTTTCAGCACGTCGCTGTATGGCACCATGGGTACTCTGTGCTATGGAGTATGGTTCAGTATGTGAAGCTTTTGCTGTGGGGTTTGCATTGGCTTTTGCCTTCTTCTTTTTCCCCACTGTTGGAAGAATTCTTGTTGGCGTGTGCACTTTTGGTGCACCATCGCATGATGTTGGAATTTCAGCAGTATTATTGGTGAGTGACTTGGATTCAATCGATGATTGGTAGCATTGGTCAGGCGAAACCGACTCTTTCATCAAGTCTTCAGCTTGAGTGGCTCTATCTGATTGGTAGAAGGATTTGTGAGCTGCTTCTGCAGCAAATGACTCGATGTCCTCTTGGAGCTAAGTGGGTGGGAGCTAAGACTTGGTCGCAGCTGCCACTTTGGCTGCCACTATGTGGGCCTGCTTGGCCTTCTTATGCTCCTGCGGGGATACAGGCTACACTTAAAGGTAGCACCCAGGCGCGCCCCACGGGAAGGCTGCATTGGTATTCAAAACCAGTTCATAGTGGGCATTTTGCACCGTACTTTGCTTCTGGGATTATTTTAGTTTGAGTAATGCCCTCCTTGGCGGGGCAAGTATGGGCCTTGTGGCCAAAAGCGCAACAGAAAGTGCAGATAAGAGGTGCGCTATCCACGGTGACCCTGAATAGGCAGGAGTCTTGACCATAATTTCCACAAAAGCAGTGTGAGGTATTTGGGTCAAATCTTCTGAAACCCATGCAGATGGGGTGAGTACAGCAATTACTTCTCATGTGCACAGGTTTGGCATGAGCGTAAAGTGCTGCATTTCGAAGGATTGTATTTCTCCATATATGGCGAGCCCAGCCTTTAGGTGGTGCTCTAGCAAGGTGCGATTAACTGTAATAGGTAGGAAGTCGAAGGTAATAAAAATTTGGTTGGATTTAGTCCAGTGAGTGCACTTCTTTTCAACTACCTGTAGACCATATGGGAGGTCCACCACCAAACGCACTTTTTGGCTTCATCCACCGCATTACTATTTTCAAATCCAAGATCCAGCCAACTGCGAGGCATGAAGTGTGGTGTGACGTTTTTTGCGTTCAGTAAATGTGTGTGTACATCTCCACAAATATTCTCTCCAAAAACGCCGTTTGTTGTATATCCAGGAAGACACGCACCCCATGTTCCACTGACAATAGTGGTTTAGATTGCAATGTTGATGAACTGGTTGCAGCGAGCTTGCCAGGCCAATATTTCTGGGGAAATGGTAACCGCCATATTTTTACTATTAGATTTATCTATGCCGCCAGTTTTGCTGGGGCGTTTATAAAGATTGGTTGATGTGGGTCCTGCACCTGTGACCTTAACTTTGCTCTCCCAACTGCTACCCAACATTGGGTGCACGCTAATCTCCTCAATGAGATTATCAAACTTACCTAGGCTATAATTGAATATATTGCAAAAGTGTTTGAAACGAGAGAAAAGTTACAGGTAAGAAATTTTTGAAGGAGTACTCAGACCTCTTCTCAACATCTACCTAGGATTTTGGGAATATGAGCGGCATTTTTCATAATGTGGAAACTGGGTATGTTCCTCTCATTTAATACCATCCCTACTGAAAAAGTAAAGTTGAAGAGGCTCAGGTGGCTGTTGTACTCAAGAAACTACTTGAAGCCAATCCATTGGTGCGTTTGCATAGCCTTTGAGTCTCCCCTCCCTTTACGTTTGAAAGTAGAATGCAGTCACTGTGTGTCTGATGGACTATCAATGGCTTAATTCTGTTATCAAGAAGGACAGATACCCTTGCCCTTGATTGATGACTCTCTCAAATTTTTTGACAGGTCACAATACTTTTCTGCCAAGTATCCCACTAGTGGATATTGGCATATAGATCTTAACCCTGAAGATTGATACAAATAAGTGCTTATAGCCAATGAGGGTCTATTTGAGCTAGCGAGGGAGCCACTGGGCCTTTGTAACGCGCCCGCCGATTTTCAACGTGCCATTGATGGTATACTTCAGGACTTTCAAATTACCCGTGTCCTCATGTACCTTGACAGTATAACTACCTTCTTGAAAACCTTCAATGGCCATGTAGAACACCTCCAGTAATGTTTTAACCGTATAGAAAGAATTTAATAAATATTAAGCTGTCTTATTGATTTTTTTTCCAATCTGAAATAGGGTTCCTCAGTCACATGGTCTTAAAATATGGTATCCAGCCCCCCCAAGGTAAAGTTGACACCATTAATAAGACGTTGCGCCCTCAGAGCCTTAGGGATATAAGTATTCCTAGGAATTGTGGGCTACTAAATTCTTATCATTCCTAGGTTTGCTGACTTAGACAAGCCCTGGTCTACCACCTACAGAAAAATGTGACTTTCAAGTGGCGGCCTGAACAAGAAAATACTTTTTATTGTGTTATAACTGAGATAATATTTTTAAACCCTAAAACTTTTCTCTATCGTTGCAAACACTTTTGCAATAAAGTCAATTTAAGTCTAGGTAAAGTTTGATAATATCATCGAGGATATTATTGGCGCCCAATGTCAGGGACAGTTGAGCAAGTAAAGTTAAGGGTATAGGTGTTGGCCCTACATCAACCAAGTTTCATAAATGCCCCAGTGAGTCCGGTGGAATAGATAAAATTAGTAAAAAAACGGGCGGTTACCATTTTCCAAAAATTTTGACTTGGCAAGCTTGCTGCAACCAGTTCATCAATATTCTGCACTCCTAACCACTATCATTGGTGGAATACGGGGTGCATGTTTTCCTGGATAATCAGCAAACAGCGCTTTGGGAGATGTTTTGTGGAGATGTACACACATTTCCTAAACATGGTGTACATCGCACCCCACTCCATGCCACATGGTTAGCTGGATCTTGGCTTCAAAAATAAGGAAGCGGCAGACAAAGCCGCAAAGGTGCGCATAGTAGTAGACCTCCTGGATGGTCAACCGGTAGTCGAAATGAAGCGCACCTGCTGGACTAAATCAAATCAAATTTTTGAGACTTTTGACTTCCTACCCACAACAGTCAAGCACACCATGCTAGAGCACCACTTGAAGGCTGGGCTCACCATATATGGCGAGATACAATCCCCACAATGCAGCGCTTCACACTAATGCTAAACCTGTGCTTGGGCAAAGTGATTGCTGTTCTCACCCCATCTGCGGAGATAGCAGAGGATATAACCCATATCTCACACACCGCTTTCATTAAAATCAATGGGCAAAACACCCATCCATTATGGGTCACCGCGGATAGCGCACCTCCCATCTGCACATTCTGTCACGTTTATGCCACAAGGCCCACACTTTCCCATTCAAAGAGGGCATTACTCATCAAGAAAGTATCTTGGAAGCAATGTGTGGTACAGAAGCCCACTATGAACTGGCACTAGACACTGATGCAGCCTCCCATGGGGAGCGCAAGGATGCTACATTCTAGTAAAACTAGTGTCCCCACAAGAGCTGAAGAATGCCAAAAAGGCCCACAAGGCAGCGGCCAAGGAGGTGGCCAAGACTGCATCCACAATCCCACCAGCCCAGCTCCAGGAGGACGTTGAAACTTTTGTAATGGAAGCAGCTCGTGAATCCCTCAACCAATAAGATTGGGACCCCAAGATGATTGGACCACCCAAGCTGAACACCTGATGGGCAAAACAGTTTCACCTGACCAATGTGCCCAAGCATTCATTGAAACTGTCATTCACCAATAAAACTGCTGAAATTCCACCTCCAAGTGATGGTGCACCACAAATGCACACACTGCAAATAACTCAACCCACAGCAGGGAAAAAAGCGAAGGCAAAAGCCAACGCGAACCCCACTGCTAAAGCTAACCATTCTTAAACATACTCCATATCATCAAATATCTGTAGTGCTAATCAGCGACGTGATTAAAAAGAGAAGGCTGGAGGGCTCAGGTGCCCTTCCCCTCTCACCTAAGGTACAATGGGGTGAGCCTTTAATTTAGGGACATTGAACTTCTCTGGACTCAAGTCCTCACCGTCCCAGGCTAAGAAACTGAGTTTTACAAAATAATGTACTCATGGACATCCTGGCCATTCAGGAAACCCACTGTCCACGTGGTACTGAGGGATTATAGAAAACCATGCTCCTCCCTTCCTTCTATTTTGGTATGAGCACTGTGGGGTTCTAGTTTGAGTGAACAGCAATTTTAAAAACTATTTTATCAAATAATACCCAAATGGCTGTGTCCTTGTTGTCAACTTTTAATGGGATGATGAAGTGCATGCTGTCATTAACATTTATACCCCAACTGTATGCGAGAATGTCAGAAATTTTTCTTGACAGTCAATTCCCTCCTGCTACCCCCTGACCTGTTTTTTGTTGGAGATATGAACTGCTGGTTGAACCCATTCACAGACCGCTGGCCCTCATCGCCTACTCCCCCATAGGGGCATGTTGAACTTTGCATTCTCAAAGACATCCTTGGGTTGCTTGATACTTTGGCACGCCATGCTCTGCTACTCACTAACATGTCACGCCCCCATGTACACAACGGCCAGTTAAGGACCATGACATGCATTGACCTTATCCTCGCACCATTTAAAATCTCATACCCAATTTTCCAACTTTAACATGACAAAAAATCGATTTCTCCAACCACAAGATAATATCAATTTCCTATCCTTAATCCAAACCAGCAGCCCAGGCGCTGAAATGGTGCAAACTTCGCCCAGCCAAAATTGCATCACCAAGATTTTCCTAGTGGGTGATCTCTATGACCTCAGCTCTGGTTTTTGTTGCACCGTTATGTGCAGATCCAATTTCCACCTGGTCAACCTTCAAGGCGAGAACAATCCTCCAGGCTCGCCACCTCTCCTCCACCACTCATGGGCTGCCTTGGCGGTAATTTTGTGCGCACTGGAAGAGTTGGACCACCTGGAGTCCAACATCCCTGATGCAGGCTTTAACCTAGCTTGGGGTCACAAGTGGGAGGAAGTGTCCGCCCCCAAAGCACTAGTGAGACAACACAAGCATCTGGTTTGTGTTCAGTATAAAGCTAAACATATTACAGTAGGTGACACGTGTTCTGACTCTTTTTCAAAAATTCTTCACACCACGCCAGAGTTTGGCCTGCACACAGGTGCGAAGGCCAGACCACTATGTCACAGATATGCCTGACAAAGTGGCAAAGGAATACAAAACTATTACTCCAAACTGTATTGATCCAATCCAATTTCATTGGCCAAAAAGGGAACTTTTCTCAAGAGTGCACACATCCACACCATTCCTGATTCCTGGAGTTGATGAATTTTATTACTCGGGGAAAACTCTGGTCCTCCATTTGCGGTGCACCGTTTAGGAAATGCCCAAATCAAGATGGAAACCCTTATGAGTTTATAAGAAGTATTTCAAAGATTTATCCACCTTTATGATTGCCTCTCTTAACCAATGCCTTCTGGAAACGCGCCTCATGCTTGGAGGGCAAGAGGATTTCACAATTACATTGTACAAAAAATGGGATAAGCTGAAACTTAGCCAACTGGCGCCCCATTTCTCTCACTAACACAGACATAAAGGTTTTTACAAAAATCATGGCTAACCGTCTAGGGGTTGCTGCCTCTGCTCTCATTTCCCCTGAACAATTCGGTTTCATACCCAAAAGTTCAATTTGGGACAAAAAACACACCATAGCCAACATCTGTCAGTCCACGGCCTCTGGTGCACTTGTAATTTTAGACCAACAGAAGGCCAATGATAGAGTCAATTGGGAATAACTCAGAGCCAGCCTTTACAAGTTCCGCCTCCCCCTTCGCTTCATTAATTGGGATTGTTGCTAACGGAGAGCACAATGGCTGTGCGTGGCCCTGGCTTCATCATAGATATAGTCCGCCCTCAAAGGGGACTGCGTCAAGGGGACCCTCTTAGCCCACTCTTGTATAACTTCAGCCTTGACCCACTTCACCGAAATGTGAATGCCCGCCTTACTGGTGTCAATTTTTAAGGTCAAGCACCAGTCAAGATGTTGGCGTTTGCTGATCATTGTGTGGTTGGGATGTCTAAAAATCATGATGCACGCGCACCTGAATATACTGTCCAGGTTTACTCCAGGGTAAGTAATGCAGCGCTCAACGCCTCCAAAACCAAAATTGTTCTCCTTGGTTGGTATCAAGCCTGCTGGGCCCCAGCGCCCTGTTTCCTACATGCCTCGTCAGCTAGCGCACGAGATAGCTTGCCCTGCCCACACCACAATGCCCCGCTTGTGCTCCCCTTTGTGCCAAGACCCAATATGCCCTGTACGCCATTTGGGGGTGTGGCTGGAGGCAGGAAGTACGCCTCAATGGTGATGGAAAACCATATCCTAGACAATGTTATGAAACGCATAGCTTCCCTCAGAGTCCGTCAGACCTCCCATACAGGCAGGGTAGTTCTAGTTAACTCTATGATCCTCTTTAGAGTTTGGTTTGGAGCCCACGCCATCGCTTTTTCCTCATGTTTCTTCAAGTCACTATATTCCATTTTGTAAGGGTGGCTTTGGTTAGGCCACCCATTGCCGATGTGCCTGGATGTCATGTTTGGCCCTCGCCATTGTGGTGGTAATGGTCTGCTCATATTTGAGACCCATGCTGCCAAAATCCTTGGCACCTGGATGGCTGTCGTTACTAACCCTATAATCTCAGCCCAGCACTGGTCCCACATGGCCCGCTTCAACTTCTCCCACGCACTGGGCCTCAGCAAACCTTCCCACCCCCACTCCATGTTAAAGTACCTTGCCTTACATCCTTCTGCTGCGGGTCCACATGGGACGTCGCCCCACTTCAAAAGGATCCTCCTCTCCATGTGGAGCGCTGAGTGGAGAAATTTCATCAGTGGGCACACCGCCCTGAGGGGGCGCCCTACTCCTCTGTTCACCCAGGAAGTATAAGGACTTTCCATTCTGAACGGAGTAATACCCATGTGACCCCCTACCATGGCCAGGGTGAACTACCTGCACATGATGGACATCCCCTGCTCCCTTGATACACAGAAAGACGTCTGGAAGTATGCCCACCACCCTTTTCTGCAGCCGCATATTCATTCCCATGTGTGGCACTGCTTGAGATGGGTAAATTGTACCAACAAACGCTCTAACACTTTGCACTCATCTTGTGTCATGTGTGGCCAGTATGGAACTCTGGTTTACCGCCTGGTAGAGTGCCTTTATCTAAAGAAAAATGGCGGAGGTGCAACGTCTGTTTCTCCAGGATCAGTCACAGCCTTTCAGCCGGTTATAAGACATGTTTGCTTTATCCAAGGCTTCCCCTCTTCCACCCTACATCCGTGCCTTGGTAGTTGTAATTGCTATGTGGACTATGCACACAATTGTCTTAGATGATATTTCAGCCTCCACCCCCACCCTCCAGGAAGCTGTACGCTGGTTCAGGTCGCACTTAGTGGACCACTTTCAAGCATGAATATTTGGTTACCTCCCACACATTGCCGCAAGTTGGTTCATCCTGGTTCCCGGTTTGGTTCATAGTTTCAGACCCTTTCCTACATAAGTGCTTAATATTGTCGCCAGCCCCTGCACAGTCTACCCCCTCCCATTCTTTTGGCGTTCCCGCTGGCAACAGGAGATAGCTTTTGCTTCTCTGGGGTGCCCTCCTCTCGCTGAAGTTTTGATTTTTTAGTGTCTTATTAGAAGTGTCTGTCCCCTGGTCAGCTTTTAAATAAAATTTGAATGTGTTAGATCTGATCTTTGTACTAAACACTTTAGTTCCTTCATGATTTGATTGGGCCATCTTATTTTTCACTGACGCTAATGACGTTGCTGTTGGGGCCATCCTAGCTCAACGTGATGAAAATCAAATGGATCACCCTTTGGCTTACTTCAGCAAGACCCTGAGCAAGGCTAAACGAAAATATAGCATTACTAAGTATGAGTACCTGGCTGTTTTAATAACAATCAGTATTTTAAGCACTCCTATAAGGCACCCATATCACCATTATCACTAACCATTCCTCGCTCTGATAGCTACAGCAAATGAAGGACCTGGATGGTTAGTTGGCCAGATGGGCCCTAAGGCTGTACATCTATAATTTTAGTATTGTCTACAAAGCAGGAGCGATTCATCAGAATGCCAATAGTTTCATATAGATGCCAGTCCTCACTGCCCTGACCTCCAAAGAAGATCAACTATATGATCTAATTGGTTGGTCTAAAGATAGAGTTAGACTCCCAAGATCCAGGCTGATCTTTAAAAACGAAATGAGACACTCAATTAAAGATGTAATGATGTACAAAAAAATCAATAATATTGGCTCCCTTACATCCACCCTTCTTCCTGAACTGATGTCTCCTAGAAGGACAAATGATTAGGGGACATGGGGCATCGAAAAACCCACTAACTGCTGAAGAAAAAATGCTACTGGTACTGAATGGTTGAGACCATCAAGGAAGATCTGGAGATTAATGACTTTTAAAGACAAATATTAGGCTAGTTTCTGATATTAGCATTCAGTCATGTCTCTGTCAGGTCAAATTCTATGTTGTCAGCATCGATGTAGTGAGCCTCTACCCACTGCAGTTAAATGGTCATAAGTAAGTCTTATTGGCCGTGGACCAATTAATCAAATAGTCAAAGCGATTTACATTCCCACTTCCACCGCGTAAGCTATGGACCTATTCCTTATTAAATCCATTTTCTTCCAGTATGGATATTCAAAAACTTTACTTTAGGGCAATTTAGAAAATATTCCCCTTTCAGGTAGTCTAAGAACTAACTTTTCTTTTTAAGTCTAACCAGAGTTTCACCGCTCCTTACAATCCTTAAACTAATCGGCAGTGGAACGTGCTAACAGAACATTCATCTCTATCTAGCAGAAGATGGCCTCCTCCAACCCTGCCCAATGGAACCATTTCTTACCCAGCGCCTTGCTCTCTTACTGAATAAGCTACTACCAAATTATTAATATGTCCCCTTTGAAGCTCTATATTGGCGTGCTCTCCAAATACCAAGTGTATATACCCCCTGCTCAATACTTCCATAATGAGAACTCTAATTGAACCATGAGGGTCTTAGCCGATGTATTTTCTGTTTTTAAGCCCTAGCCATGAAAGGCATTGTTACCACCACTGAAAGTGAGACATCCAAATGTAATGTCGTCTAACCTCTGTACTCAAATTTCAATCAGGTGACCTCATTCTCCTATATCACTATTATCCCAGAAGTTGACAGAAAAGCTCAACATTCTTTTTTCTGGACCTTATAAAGTCTTTTATAGGGTAAACTTATATAACCACATTGTCAATGTCAATCAAGAAACAATGGTGAACTGAGTAATTGCTGATTCTTTTGGCACTTAAACCCTTTTAGAAGGATGTAGAGGAGGGTCATTTTCAGGATTTGAGATGCCAAGTGAGTTGAGATACCAACTCTTAAATTGAGTCTCAATAAGTCATCTCTTGAGCCATCACATAATGAAATATTTCCATGAAGTCACCGATGAGAAATTGATCAAGAAGCATTATGTATGTGAAAATTGATGAAGATGCCTTCAGGAATTTTAGATCCACACCGAAAAATTGAGAGGCATGACATCCACCACTTTAGTCTTAAGGACTTGCAGAATAATGATGGCATCAACCAAGAGACCAGTCTGGAATAATAAAAAAGATCCAGATCATACAGGTTCATAAAGGTCCCCTGGGCACCACATCTCCACACATCCTTTAGATATCAACTCTTTCTAACACAATAAAATAGTCTATTTCGCCCATATTTTTATTTTATCAACCTCTATAGTAGCTTACATCTTTGAGCCCATTTCAAACTTTGGCTACGGTCAAGGGAACTGTTACTCTGATAATGCACAGCAAGATTTTTCCATTCTTGTTGACAACTATGATGAAGAATGTTCACTGTGATTGGGAGTGTCGAATGAGGCCAATAGCCCCTCCTTGATTTCCACTCTATCATTTTTTGTAAGGATTAAGGAAGGCGTAGTTTATTAAATGTTTTATTTCAACATCAATGTGATATGAACCCAGGGGTCAATAAAGGAACTCTTTTGCTTTTGGGGTGGGAAAACATCATGTTTTGTTTAGAAAGCTTAATTAGTTTACCCCGTCGTTGAATCTCCAAAATGAAAAGGTTGTTAATCTTTTTTGATAAATAATATCATAAAAAGATAGATAATCGTGCTGGGACATCAGTTAACTTCTCTAGACTGGAATACATAAAGTCAAGGATTTTTATTCACTTTTTACTAGTATAAACCTTTGATCTGATTCAAAGTTGCCATGGATTACAAATTCATTTAAGCATTTTGGGAAAGCAACAACTGGAAGGGTTGCGGCCAAAAACAAACATATCAATGTAGCATATTTTACCTGCTATAACCACGAAAAGGTTAATCACTTGACCACAACAAGCTTGCTGAGTCCCTCCAACCACTAGTAAATCCATGTAGCTCTGAATAAATTTCACGTAGTCAATGTCCAAAAGGAATTTATTGGCCGCATATTCACTTATGAGCCTGTGGTGAGGAGAATGGGCTTGGCATATCCAATGAGTGACCCCATAGTATGGGTAGTTCCTGTGTGGTAATTAGGGGTTCTTGTTTTAGGCCCCTGTTTAGATCTGGGTGAAACCAATAGCTTGATGTAGGTATTGTTGTAAGACGAGATGTACTTTCATAGGTCTCTAAGGCTATGGAATAACTGTCACTTACAAGATCTTGGTAGCTGAGATCCCTTTGGTTTGGTATGACGCCAGAATAGAAGCTGGCATGTTGGATTGCTGAAATATATGAAATTTTGTGCCAGTTTTTTCTTCACTTCTGGATGGGTTTTTGTAGGGACAACTGCTGCAATTCTCATGTTGTGTTGGGACTGTAGGTTTTTCATGGCCTGCATGCAAATTCTAAGTGAGAATATTATTGTTGTATGTTTCTTCTTTGGTCTTCATGTCTTTCCATAGAGATACCATGTGACCTATTGAGTCTTTCTGCTTTGTATTCAAGAGAACATCAACCTTAATTCTTTAGGTTGTGCATAAATACTGATGTTGGCTAATTTCTCTTGTTTGCATTATTTCAGAGGCATTCATTTCATTCAGGATGAGTTGTCAGGTTTCTTATATTTCTTATTGCACAGATAAGTACTTAATTTGACAATAAGCGACCAAGGCTGTAGTTGTAATGGTTTATTTATGGGTGCTGGTAGTACATCAGCCTTATCCATAGTGATTGTTTGGTAGTGGAACTTTGTAAGGGTGTGGGCATGGCAGACAGAGTCCCTTATGCTCCCCATAAGGCATTGGCGGAAGTTTGTATTACTAGTAGGAACATATTGAGCAAAATTCGCCTTTCTGGGGGCTGGAGGTACATTGCTCTTTCTTTATCAAATCTAACAGGACACCTTTTCATATAGATGGGTAATTTTACATTGCCATCAAGGCTTTAATACTTTTAGAAATAATTTGGACTTCCAATTTTAAGCATAGTGGCCTTATGCCCAAGAAGCTTTACAGTCAAGATATGAAGCCATCCAAGATGCATAACAAGCATATTTAATATCTAAAAGGGTTCCAAATCAACGCTTTTGTCCAATCATATAGGGTATCCATATTATGATAAGTACGGCGAAATGGACTTATTTAAGTCAAGTACTAAAATGAGATATAGATATAACAACGTTATTTTTATTATAGTAAAGAATAGGAGTTTTTATATATCTCCTTTAACAACATAAACCTCAAAAGGAAAAGGTTCTAAAAATAATAAAGGAAGAGATTTGGATGTTTGGCTGTGATCAGGTGATTCATTCCAGATGGTATAATGCCTTTTTAGCATATTTTGGTAGGGTAAAAAAATTGTTAAATGTGCCAAGTTTAATGTGACTTGGTTGCATTTAGGTTGATCACTAACAAGATTCTAAACTTACCCTTTTGCGGGTTTATCTTTCTTTAATACTTTGTGTACCCTCAAGAATAAGTCGCCTGACCATCTAAAGATTCTTTCATTTCAACTAGGTAGAGTTTCATTATGGTATCTTGGGCTAAAATTGATCTGATGGGCTTTTCCCTAGTATCAGGTTGATTCTTAAAATTAATTTTTCGGGTGTAAATTGAGGTAGCTTCTCAACCACCTTTATGGGTTTTAGCACCAATGCTGTTGTGGGAGTCAACTGGTTAATATTCATCCCATCATGTCTGATATCTTGATATCCAAAATCACCACTTTATACTTTCTTTCCGCTTGGCGTAACTTTCTGAGCAAAATTACATGAACTTATAAAACAAATTGAATTTGCCCATAGTAGTTTTGCTCTGATGTCCTCAGATTTTCTGCCAGCTGCTCCAGCGTGGGGCAGCAGCGAAACTCCCCCTGCCATTATTAGTCCGTCAGGAAAACATGCTAGGACTGGTTCACCCAGTCACTCCAAACCCATAAGCCAATTCATTCCACCTAAGGACCTAGACCCCCACCTTGCTTGTACCCAAGCGTTACCACGCTGCCCCCTAGTGCTCTCCTGGAGCAACATGCGCTGCAGCTTAAGGGTCAATATGGGAAACTTTTCCCATACCATGACCAAGCCATTATCAAAATGGTACAGGTGGTGATGACACACTCCAGCTTAATCAATTTCTGCCCCTACAAGGGGTATTTAACCTTGGATTCACCTGTGAAGCTAACGCTGTCACTAAGCAACTGTGCCCCTGGTATTCCAGGGCACCCCTCTCCCCACAACTTGGACTCACTCTCAGCGGACACCACTTTGGTAATCCAGTTTTCTGGTTTGGCCACCCACATCCCCCCTGTGGTGCTCCACCAGGAGCTGATGGAAGGTTTGGCAGCCTATGGATCCAACCTCATCTTACAATTTGTAGTCCCAGATGGGGCCACACGACTTGCTGGGCCTTGGGCATATGCCACAATAAGCCCTGAATTTAATAAAATTGCGGTGGCAATTCCACCGTGCACCATTATTCCCTCAGCGCCCGACCATCCATTTTGGGCCCTTGTTGAGGGTGGGCAGATGATCTGTCCGTCATGTTTCAAGTTAGACCACTCAAAATTCAAGTGCCCTTTCTCAACCACTTCAGGCAAATCGGATGACTCATCTGCTGACCTCCAATCTGCTGCCCACCCTGTACAATTTCTGGCATGGGACACAATCCTACCTCCTCCACCCCCAAAGCCTGTTGCTGCAGCTGCATCTTTAGCCACCAATCAGCCTCCTCCTCACCCCAATGCCATAAATAATTCCTCCAATTAAGTATTGGATTGGATCCCAGTCCAATTCCATGCTTCCTCAAATGAATTGACTGAACCTCAACCATACGCTGATTCACCAATCCAATTCAACCAAAACCCATGTAATTATTGGCTGAAATTGACGAATCATGTAAGTTCATTGAAGAACCATCTCTGAAAATTGAGCAGTTCATTAATGCACAATGGGACACCAAATACCCCCTCAACTTTATACCCCACAGCTAAATGCTGAATCGTTTTGCAGTGATCACCAGCTTGCAATCGAAGCAGTTGCAACACCAGATTGTTGTCCCCTGCGTATAGCTGTCACTAAATCAGTAGCAATACTCAAAGGAGGAATTTCACCTCTTGTTATCCCCGCAACCTTAACTCCAAATAGCAAAATATTGGTGAACCAGTATTACAAAAACGCAAACAATGCTATCCAGAACGTGGCAACTATAGCACAGAATCCACAAGCAAAAATAACCCAAACCAACATTGCCACGTTCATTAAACTCCCAGACTCCTGAATCAAAGCTTAAAAGATTTAACCAAATATCTCAGTGCCATTTACCTAGGTGGCAATTTCCAGAAATTTCAATTATTAGAGATATTGAACCACATACCGCAGATGCCCCAACGCCATTACTGATGGCCATGACATGCACCCTACTATGGGAGGAAGAAGCTGCTGACAAAGAGGATGTTAAAGATGAGCCCCCCGACCCCCTCCCCTTCCACCATGGAGGGATAAGCGGCTTCCGCTGCCCACCTGGTTGGTCAGTTTTCAAAGCGTTTCACTCAATCCACTCATTATGGAGTTTTGTTTGAATTAAATAGTTACATTAGTTTTTAGTATATTTTAATTTCAGTAATGTCCATCCCTTGGTTGGCTTGCCTCAAATAAATAAAACATCACCACTTTATGAATACTGGCAAGGTAGTACAAACACAGAATCTGCTATTTACACGGCTGATATTTATCTAGTTACTAATGATTTTATTGATTATTAATATCTGCGTTTGTAGGTTATAGCACATGGTCTATCTCATATGGAATCTAACTTCCCTCCTTGAGATGTTTTTGATTGTGATAATATAGTACTAAGTCTAAAATCTTAATAGCTGTTAAGGTTGAAGAGTTTCATTTGCTGCTTAATCTTCTCTTGTAATTGTCTTAGCCAGGCTTGTTATTGCTTTTGATTGCAGTTGTACAATCTTTTAGGCTAATCTTCTTAGAGCTTGATATGCTCTTCACTATTATCACTGGTAACTTTACGAGCTAATAAAGCTGGACTTGTAGGTTCTTTTCTCATATAAGTTCTAGAAGGGTGAGATATTAATAAATCAATGGAAATTATCCTGTAGGTTACCAACACACTTGGGAGATTCTGGTCCCTGTGTAATGGATTATTAATG
Organism: Massospora cicadina; assembly: GCA_022478985.1. NCBI lineage: Eukaryota > Fungi > Entomophthoromycota > Entomophthoromycetes > Entomophthorales > Entomophthoraceae > Massospora > Massospora cicadina. The sequence continues at coordinate 370,918 of JAKSZP010007887.1, forward strand.
GACATTTTACATGATATTAAAAACGTTCCATTAGCTCTTTTTACATTCCTGTTTTTATATTTTGTAAGGCGCTAAGTTTAATTATAGAGTTTACCATGCTCATAACTAGAATTCTTACAGCTCTAGATGTAAATTTCTTCCCATTATCGCATAGCAGTACCTGCAAGCAGTTTGTTCATAGTAATAATTTAGGTATAAAAAAGGTAGTAGCAGCTTTGATGGCTGTTACAGGAATGACGATTGCTTCAACCCACAACTTGAATGATCAATTCCCTGCAAGGATGCTTCAATTTCCTCCTTTGTATTCAGCCGTTGGACTTATGACGTCAAAATTGATGTATGAAAAGGCTGCTGATGGATCATGTAATGATACTTGTTCTTGGCCTTATGTTGAGTGTTTTTTACAAGTTATGCAAGCGTCTATAACTTCCACTATAGAGTCCAGTTTTTCTTCCCATTAGTAGCGATTTTTGATCCATTTTAAGTTTTTTTAGCTCCTCCATAATTTAAGGTATCATGAGCTTCCATTATAGTTGTACCCACTTTGAAGGTCGCAAGTAAGGTAACCAGTCATTTCTCGATTCTCTTATAAAAACCATCAAAACCGTCATATTTTGATCATGTCAGTTTAGCTTTAAAATGGCTCATCTTCTTCCCTCCAAGAGTTTAATTTCATGAGTAAGCATGTAACTGTTAAGCTTTTCTATCATCTAAATATAGTAGGGGCAATTTGGCATTACATCTACATTCATATGATTTGTTCTGTCTTGGTGGACTAATAATTTTGAAATTGAACTGAAGTTTGAGAGCCCAGCGTGCTAGTCTTTCTGTCAGACATTTCATGTACTGCAGCCATGTTAGAGAAATCGTGGTCTGTCACAACTGTATAGTTTGCACCTTAAAAAACAGGCTGGAAATGTTTCAACGCCAGGAGAACTTTTTTGCATTCTTTCTCCTTGACGCTATAATTTTGCTCAGTTTAGAAAGCGTTTTGCAATAATAGGATACCGGGTGATCAATGGCTTCATCATCCAATTGATAGAGGATGGTGCCTATGGCAAATTCAGAGGTGTCAAATAATAAGATAAATGGCTTTCTGCAATCCAGGTGTTGAAGTATCAATCTCTTTTTTGTACTAGATGGTAAGTATCAGTCTCTCTTCATTGACTAAATGCAGTCCTTTGCTCTGACCCCCAAATGAAAGGGGTATTTTTGATCCCAAACAGACAAGCGTTTCAGCGAGTTAAGCAAAATTGTGGGATAAATAAATAGTAATACAACAGCATTCCTAAGAATATCTGTATGTCTTAGAGGCTCTTAAGCTCAGGCATCTTGGAGATTTTTTCAACCTTATCATAAAAGGGTATACTCATTCCACAATTAGGCTTGTCCTAAAAATTACAATTTATGATGAAATAAGGTACATTTCTTTTATTTAACTGAGGCAAGCTGATCATGGGATGGAAATATCGAAACAGAAACTCCAAAACTATTTTTTTAACTTTATTTGAGGTGGGCTGACCTTGGGACAAATATACTGCAAGATAGAGAGGATAGGGAGTAGGGAGCGAAATTATAGGAGTGAAGGACAAAACCCAAGTACTGGGGGTAAAACTTTCCTGCATGTGTTCTGATAGGCCGGGATTACATGATCTAATTTCAAAGATTCACTTGGTCAGACTGAGGCATGGTGCGCAAATCCACATGTATTGATATCCTCTTGGCACAGAAATGCAATTTCTGCCATGATGGGATTGGAACTCATGACGTGAGGGGTAATAGTGGAAGCCCTCCTGACTATGCCACACCCCCTAAGAAACTCTAAATCTAAATTAACCAAAAAGTGAAAAGACAGCCCTAAAAGAGCAGCTGGAAAAGTAAAGAAATGAGAAAACAACCTACCAGGTGGCACAGTCGCGAGCTGCCTATCCCACCATGGCGGAGAGGGAGGGGGATCAAGATGTTCATAATCATTATTCTAAGGATTAGCATTTAAAAAAGTAAATTAATTTTGATAGCAAGGGGGTTGGGGCATCTGCAGGATGAGAGTTGAAGTGAGGTAGATAGCAGTTGAGATTGACAATTTGGGCCTGGATAAGAGACTTTATGAGTTCAGGAACAAGTGTTTGGCATGGATGCGGGCATTAGGAGTTAGGCTAATTTTGGAATGTTTGCTCTGTTGACATGTGTGGATGGGGAAAATATGTCAGAGTAATGACATGTTTGACAGTGGCGGTGGCAGTTTTATAGAGGTGTTGGATATACTCTTTTCAGTAGGAGGAAAATCTGAGGGAAACAAGGGGGTACAGCCCTTTTTTAAATTCAGCGACAGATTTTGCCACGGCTTTGTTAAGATGGCAATATTTGGGATAGGACACGGGAACCTCAGCTATCTGGTGACCGCTTGAGTATGGGATAGCGTTGGGTTTGGAGACAGATTGTTTGGGTGGGAGTGGGGCATCAAAGTCTGAATTCATAAAAGTTTCTAAATCGATTGGTTTAGCTGGAGGTGGGACAATTTCACCAAATTTAGTCATTTCATCCAATAAGTCCCAGAGATTTTGGTTGACTTGGATTGCGTCGTTGATGGTAGCTGTGGTTGGGTAAGTTTTGGGGCAGGAAATTTTTTGGATTAATATGGGTCAAAACCTGCTCCCAATTGGTTAGCATGGGTGGGAATTGGCCAGCTTGAATTTGGGTTGCTAAAGTTTGTGCTGGTTCATTGAGCGCACAACCTGGGGGGTGGGGCAGCCAAAATCACAAATCAATGCTATTGTGTGTCTTCTGGGTGGGGTTGGCATTATTTTCAGGGTTTAAATTGTATAAATATGATTTTTTGGTATGGTCAAATTCATGGCAGATGTGGTAAACTGTGCGGCCATTGTCAATTTAAGACCAAAAGAAATGGTCAAGTGTGGATGGAATGTAGGCATGCAGTGGGATGTGCTGGGCATGTTCAGCTGGTGGGGGTAATGTTGGCCATTACCCAAGGTGTTGAAAGGCAATAAGCACCACACTGGGAAAATGAATTGGTTGATGGGTATTTACCATAAATGGACAGCCCTGACATCATCTCCTCATAAAGCGTTTGAGGGGGAGGTGTGAGGAGAGGTTCACAAATGTCTTCATAAGTTTGGCATCATATGAGAGACATGTTTTGGTGACGGTAAAAGGTGTGTTTTTATATATTAAGGGCGTAGCTGCTGAAGAAGCTGCATCCTCTTTAGTGGGGAGTCTAAATCAAAATAGCCCTTGTAAGGGCGGATGTCTATAGATCCTGCTTGTGTGAATGTGGCAGTTGCCAGCTCAATTTTTGCTTTGTTGGTATACATGAGAAGACATCCTTACTCAACATGGAGGCTTATAGCGGATAGTGGATCAAGGTAGGACTAATAGATGGGGACAGGTTGAATGGACACGTGCAAGGTAAAGTGCTAAGTCCCTTGGAGAGACATAGTGGCTGGATGTATCTGGCAGACTGGATGAGCCAGTCTGCATGCGTTTGCCTACTGGGCAGTAAATGCTAGCGGGTGGAGCTTTCTGCCCCATACTGGGCCAGCAGGTTGTGGATCTGAGGACATAATCTGGGAAATCGATGCAATGAGGCGGTGGTAGAAAATTGACTTGGTTCTTAAAATCTTCAAACGCGATGTTGAGCAGAAAGAGAAAAGTTAAAGAAGGTACATTTCATGAAGTTTGTTTTGTTGTGTTTTTCTCTGAGTCATTTAAAATCTGACTTAGGTGATCTGGATTATTTTTAAAAGTCTTGGATAATACCGTTAAGTCATGTAGGTACATAATCACACAGCATAGTTTTGGATCTTGCATGATGTGATCCATCGCGCTTTAAAACGAGGCAGGAGCGTTGATTAATACCTTAGGGAGCTAGTAGATTGAAATAATCCTTCCATGCATATCAACGCGCATTTTTCTTGGTCTTCTGGTGATAGATTCATCTGCCAATAATCACTAGGAGGTCTGTTGTGGAGAATATATTCAGGCTGGAGAGTCAGGCTTGAGAATTATTAATCAGTAGGATCAGATAGTAGCTTTCTTAGTGAGATTGTTTATTGTCCTTTAATCAATCACTATTCTGTATCCGCCATTTTTCTTTTATATAAAAAACTGTGGAGAAACCATAGACTCTGAGTGGGCACAGGTAAGTCAGCATCTAATAGTTGTTTAAGCTCAGCCTTCATGTATTGCTCATCTACCTTTATCTTGCTATATGGTTATGATCATACAGGGGTTGAATCATTTACATTAAACTATTTGTCCAATAATTCATGCAACCATAGTTGACATCAGATGTAGAGAAAACATCTCAATAGTTTTAAAGTAATTAATGTATTTTTCAATTACATCCTAATTTATTTTATAATTTTGGACTTGAGTGATGGCGCAAATTAAGCAATTGGAAGGTTGCTAAAATCAAGGTGAGTACAAATAAATTGTACCTTTTCAATTTCAGGAATTGGAAGTAATTTGACCATTCACCAATTCCTAATTTTCCTTAACTAGGATATCGTGGTTAACTAGGATTACAAGTAGTGCTCATTAGGTTACTGATAAGATGGATTGAGAGCTCCTGGTAAAACTTTTTGTTAAACCTAGCTGCTCTTTAATGCTAGTAATATGTAGCAATCACTACCACTGCCTCCCGAGTTCGATCCTGGTAGTTAACTTTGGGTAGGGGACAATTTTGACTGTGTTGGTTTTGCGCGCCAATTCCCCAAACCGAGATAGCAAATAGCAAAAGCGGTCCATGGAGTTCCTGGCCTATCATACACCACGCATGGAGGTTTTCCAGGTTTTATTCTCCTTTCCCATTTTCTTCACTTCCCTTATTGGTGCAGTATCATCCCCAGGTCAGCCCACCTCGAATAAAATTTAAAATATGTAGCAATCAGTTTGGGGTATACTCAGGGTTATATTGGTATAGAAAACTCTTTGTCCTCCTAATTTTATTTTTACCCCTCAGTGTTTAGCACGATGACCTCAGCTTTCTTAACTTTAAAGGCCAACTCTCTTCTCAAGTGGTCTAGACTTCACATATTAGTAATCATAAAACCTTGGCTAACATCAAAAGCGCTCTCACTAAGAAATTCCTTCTCTGATGATACCCCTTAGTGCATCAATCACTTAGTTACACTGTCTGCACTATAAATAAACTTCTTGACATTCTTTGACATTTACTTAACATATGTTGACAATCGTGAATTAACAGGAATTTTACTGGCAACTACTACAGAATGGGTAATCCCAGACTGGTTATTGGTGTGTACTAACTTGATAGAAAGCAAGTTTAAATAAAATAGAATAATATTAGATATTTTAAGTAGCTTTTATTAAGATGTAATGAAGTATTTTATACTTCAGTAGAAAATTAAGACAGAATGCATCTCATAAAATATGTATTTAGGGGTATCAATATGAGTATTTTATTAATATCCTCTAGTCAGGCATTTTCTGACTGCTGCTTTAGTCTCTTCACTCATTTGAGCCAGTTCTTGTATGTTTGAGCTTCGTCTAGGGGTGTTTACCCCTGAGCCTGGTGTTCAGGGGCCTTTGTGCTAAGTCTCTCTTCTGAAACGTGACTCATTATACTCATTTTTGATATTGGTTTATTACCCAAATCGGTTATTCTGGTTTTGGCTTCAGGCTAGAGTGCTGGTGCTCCTACAATGTGTCTCACATCATGGCGTTGAGCTTCTCTCAAAAATTTTAGTTGGCAGATTTGACAATATTCACTTTTTAAACTCAGCGGGCATAAATAAGTTTTCTCTTTATTTTGTTACTGCTAGAAATTAACTTATTTTTTGAACTTAAAAGTATAAAAGGGGTCATTTTTCATATCTTTTTGGCGGCTTTGTCATCTACCTATAATAAAACTTCTAAAGCATCAGGGCAAAAATGATTATACATAACGTCACTTCATTCTGACTGAAATCATTGCCAATAACTTAACTATGATCAAACTGAATTTTTTTGACTTGCCCTCATCTATAAAAGGCCTTGATTGACCCTATGCGGTGGGACAGTCACCAGTGCCTCCACCAGGTTGAGGGGTTGCTTTCATGATTTCCACAGGTTAAGGAAAGACCAGATACACCAGTCGCGGCTTTATTCGCGACTTCCCATCCCAAGTTGAGACCTGGGAATGCTCAAAGGTGCCAGATGTGCACTCTATAAAGACAATTAATAGTATCATTTTTGCGGATGGAGTATTCTACTACTCTCTTAGTTATCACAGTGGCAGGCTCAGTCCAAATGGCCTGTAGTTTCTTTGGTTGTGTTCCTCTAAGATTGTAAACAAGACCTTATTACTATTTTGTATTTGGGTAACTTATTATCTATGAATCTCTTTGAATTGGACGGAGGCTAGCTTTAATGTAGTTTGATATTTATAAAAGTATTCTTTTAACTCTTCAGCCAACTCCTGTTGGTAACTCCCAGGCCTAGGCTTCTTTTATCTGTTGTTTATGATCGGTGCCAGGAGGGTAGGCAACGCAGCCTATCGCCCTATACTGGGCTTTAAAGGAGAACACGATAATTACGCAGTGATGGATTAACTGTTAAGCTAACAGCGCAAATGGGAGCAACTGTTCCCATTTTGACCTTTAATTAAAAGCCATCTTCTTTAAAATCTCCCTAGGGTCCCGTTTAGTCTTGATACTTCCATTGGGATTAGAAGTAGCTGATGGTAAATAACATCTTCTCCCTATCAAGCCCATTAACTTTTTAGCTACATCAAAGTTGAAATTTTTGCCATTTGTCCAACAGTAATGTTTGAAGGCATCCATGTCTCGTGATCAACTTGATGTGCAAGAAACGGTCAGTAGAATTTATGGTGTACGTCTTGACTGCAGATGCTTTGACACACTTAGTGAAGTGGTCAAACACCAGGAATAAACTTGTTACAACTTGATGTTGTTGGTAAAGTTCCCAGAATGTTAGTACAGATATTGCTGAATGGTGAAGTGAGGTTGATTGGCGTAAACTTGATTAGCTTTTCAAGTGGACAAAATTTGCTTTAAGGTACACACAACTCCAATACTTGGTGTACTTCGTCAAACATGCATTCCCAGTAGAGTCTCTCTTTAAAGTAAGCAAACTTCATCTGGAATCGTCAATGGCCCACATGCTTGTGAGCCTCCATAACTATCTCCATGCAAACAATGGGCCATATGTATGGATACCATTTGTCTTAAAGTTTATTTTGCTTTTTTATATTAGCACGACAAGTGTATTTTGAACATCTGCTTAGGACGCTCTTCATCTCTTCAGTTCCATCCTGACAGGCCTCTTCAGGTAGCCTAATTAGGTTGACCATGCGATTGTTTTCTTGCGCCAGCAGGTGAAATTCTGGTAGTTTTGAAAACCATCTGTGTTAAGGTGTTTATCTACAGCTCAATGTATGATTTTGAAATCATGCCCTTAGAGGAGGACATCCCACGGGAAAGGCGCCCATTAGGATCTTTCATGTTTCTTAACCAGGGGAATGATGCGTGTTCTGTGACTATTATCAATCTAATTCATATAGATAAGGCCTAAAGTGCTTGACTGCTCTTATTACTGCAATGATTCACATTCAGTAACTGTGTAATTCTTTTCTGCCATGATGTATAATTTAGAGCAATACTCTAAGCGTGATCTACCCCGTCAATATCCAGTTGAGATAAGATTGCACCAAATCTTCACATCACTGGCATCAGTGTACAAAAAGAAGGTATTGTTTAAGTCTGGATATGTCAAGATTGGTGCTTCTACCAAACATGCCTTCAACTCCGCAAATACCTTCTCCTGCTTCAGGCTCCATTTAAACTTTGTTTCTTTAGTCAGCAAGTAGGTAAAGGGCGCCGCCAAGTCTGCAAAATTTGGTTTGAACTTCTTGTGGTATCCCACCATTCCTAAGAATACTTGAACGTCCCTCATACTCTTTGGTGGCTTCATTACCATGATCGCGTTCACTTTCTCATCCTGAGGATTAATTCCAGCTGGTCTAATCTTGTGCCGCAGGAAACCAGATGTCTCTTCAGGATAGTACATTTGCTTCTCTTCAGTTTTAGGTTGGATGTGTGAGGTTGTGTAATGACATCTAAGAGTGCTGCAAATGTTCCTGAAACGTGCAACAGAAAACTTTGATTTTATTGAGGTATATTAACACTCTTGATAACTTAAGATCGCCAAAATCCGCTAATCAATTGTTGATAGGTTGTAGGGGCGTTATAGAGCCCCTGCGGCATCCTTGTGGGTTCAAAAAACCTGGATGCTTATTAAGGCGTAATTTTCCTGGTGCTTGAGCAAGAGCTCCATTTGTACGTAGCCGCTGGCTTGGTCCATGGCTGAAAAGTATTTTAGCTGCCCAGGTACTTTAAAGCCTTATGAAGCATAGCATCAGGTATGAGTCCTTCTTGGTAATCTTGTTTAAGTGGCATTAATCTGTGACAAGCCTATGGGTCCCATCTTTCACGCGCACCAGCAACAAAGGAAATGCGCATGGGTTCTTTGACGGAATGATTATCCCAGCTTCAGCTAACTGATTGAGCTCATGCTTTATGACTGCATCCTCTGTCTTCAAACTTTGGTAAGGTTTGGACCTGAAGGGGATAGCTGAACCGGAGACCATCTTAGGGACCTCCTTTGCATAGGACATAGTCATTGAGTCCAGTGCTTAAGTTGTCACTAAATTTGTCTAAAAGTTCAGCCAACTCTTTTTGCTGCTTAATGTCATATCCGCAAACCCAAGCTTGTTGAACCTCCTACTGTATAGATGAACTTAATACCTTGGCAACTGGTTAGGCGGTCCAGTGCTACAACTTGTCTTTTTTGCCTTAGTATTTTAGGGTAATAATTCTCACCAAAACAAGGACTAGCTCTCCATACCAGGTGTTATCGTAGAATCCTGGTAATACTCTGGGCTCTTGTTCATGTATTCTAACTTGATTGTACACTTTCAATACTGTGTCAGGAGGAATCTTATCACTGATCTCAAAGTCATTCTTCTTTGCTCCTCTGGTCAAATTTCATGCTCACACTAACAAAAAAGGAAGTCTTTCCACAGCGCTCATGGTAGGCGGTAGTTTTGTAACACCCTTCTCCGGTAAGGTTTAATAAAATTGGATAGATCAGAGGGTCTGTCTAAATCAAGGACGTACCATGATTTTGAGGTTTTAAGTCCTCGTCCTTGAGTACAAGGGAGAGTTAGTAGCTCGGAATGCTAACTGTGCTTGTAGTAAAATCAATCTATGACCAAACTCTAGAAAAAACTGTGTGATGGTCAGGAAATTATAGTGGTCATTGTCCAAAGCTACTGCAAGTGCAATCAGGATCATGCGCCCATATTGTAAAGAAAAGCAAAATAAATCCTAAGGCGCGGGTAATGTCAGGTCCTGCAGTGCAATATTTCAAATTGTAATTAATTTCTTGGATAAAAATGTTCTTCTTCACGAGTTTGTAGAATATAATGTCAATAGAGCCCAGGTTCCTGCACTGCCAGTACACGCACCTCCTTAATTGTATTTTCACCCTCTTTATGTTCTTGCTTAAGGATTTCCAATTGCTAGGAAATCTGTGGCATATTCCTCAAATTGTTTCAGAGCAATAGCGCTTATAATGAACTGGTTAGTGTCTTCACCATCTGGTGTCCCTATTCTCAAAAGTAGATGCGATAGGCTGCTCTTCTTTCTTTAACTAAATTGATCACTCAGGTGGGCTAATTTGCTTGGTCCAAATAGGTACTGTTTGATACAATTTCGTCAGCACCATGAACTTTCAATCTAGCCGGTACAGCACATTGCTGGGAGCCCCTAACACATTTCAACCCACACTAGCCAAGCTTTTATCTTCATGGTCATCCTCACCATCAGTGTGGAGATCCACCTTATTTACGGTATAGGCGTGTCCTCTTTAGGGGTTCAAACCTTGATTTCAGCTGTAGATAACGGACAGTATTGTGCAAAATGCCCAGGAAGGTGACACTTGAATTCTCAGCGTGGCAAGCTTTCAGGCGGTTTGTTGCTATTCTCCTGGGCTTTTCAACTTTTTCATTGTTGACATAAATGGCCTTGTTGACTCATTGAGGGGGTAGTGTAGGTGACATGTCCTTAAATCAGATTTGTACTTCCCTTATACTTTGAGTATTTCCTCCTTGAGCTCTTTAAGGGACATTGCGCTCTTGACCGTCAGTCATGTACATCTTCAGATTAGATGCATCTCCAAGGAGCATAATAAAACTCTTTTGGCGGTAAGCAGATCCGTTGTTCCTGTGATCTACACTTCTAATTTAAGGTAGAAACGAAAATCATAATTTGTAACTGACTCATATACCCCATCTTATCTATAGGAACTGTTACTTCATATTCTGGACATCATGTTTGCTACCAAACTTGAATACAAAGATGCTTTTGATTTCAGTCTAAGATACTTCAGGTCTCAAGCTTAGCTGAAAACTCCTGAGCCTAACAGCTCATTCATCCTAGCACGTGGTGAGTCTTCTGGTGATTGATTGCTCATCCATGCTATTTTTGTACATCTGGAGGAAGCCCGTAATTGTCCCCTCGCCAGGTTTATACATGGTCTTTAAATTGGTTTAAAGTTTATATCCTCTTCTACAGGACTAGCGTGCATCATAGTAGGCTTAGTATAAGTTTTGATTGGTTGTGTTGAATTTTTATTTGTCCACACAGGTGCATCCATTCGAAATATACAAAAAGTAGTGTATATTTTGGTACAGTATGCTTCGGTGTCTTCAAGTCATTTATAATCTTATATATTACAAACAGCATGTTGTTGTTTTGCTCTAAGAGTTTTACATTCTCATTCAAAAGCATGATGGTTTCGCCTTTCTCTTTTTTTGATTAATATAAGTCTCTCCATGATGTTTAGTGTATTATCAGTTTGATAATTAGCGAGGGTCCTCTCACTATAGTTAGTGAGGCAATTCTAGCTCCCCAAGTGGATTCCTTGACACTCTTAAGTTAATTACTTAAATTTCACACTTCATATTCCAGGGTACAGAGTCTAAAACAGATGCTATCATCCTCACAAACCAAGAGTTTATAGGATCTTCTTCATCCTCTTTATGATACACCTCTATATCTCATCTTCATATGTTGCTCATAAGAGCTAACATGATCATCGCTAAAGCCTGGTAATGATATCCCTGTAGTGAGATACAATTCAGCACAATGACCTCAGCTCATTATACTTTAGAGGCTGACTCTCTGCTCTTGGGGGCCTAACCTGCGAATAATAGACACTAAACAACATTCACTAACTTCACACTAGCTCTCACTAAGCAAATCCTTCTATGTTTCTACTCCTTGGTGCAATAATCGCTTGGTTACACAGTCTGCACCCTTAGTGAAATTCTTGATACTTTTAAACCTTTTCAACATATTTTGGCCTTTGTAAATCAACAGGAACTTTCCTACCTTTTGCTTAGCGTTATCATCTCAAAGGTATCCTTAACAGAGTGCCCTTTTTTAAATAGGCTGACCCTAGACTGGTTACTAGCAATTACTACAGATTGGTCAATCCCAGACTGGGTACTGGTAATTGCTAACTTTATCACAATACAAGGGTAAAATAAAAACGATAAACTTAGGATATTATAGAAAGTTTTTATTAAGATTTAAAACGGTTCCTTTTATACTTCAGGAGAAATTTAAGATATTAAATGAATAAAAAACATAATTTGGTTTTTAGGATCATCAATATGAGGATTTTTCAAGAATTTCTAATCAGACATTTTCTGACTGCTGATTCAGTCTATTCACTAATTTGAGAAAATCCTTGTATGCGCAAGCTCTGCCTTGTGGTTACCCCTGAACCTGGATGTTTAGGGGAATTTATGCTAGGTCCCACTTCTGGTTCTTGGCTCATTGTGTTCATTTTTAATATTGGTTTAAACCTAATTTGGCAAATCTAATTTTGACCTCAGGTTGGAGCAATGTCACTCCTACAATGCACTTGCGTTGTTGCTTTGAGCTGCTATCAAAATTAGTAAAATACCATATTTGGTAATACCTACTATCAAACCTTGGATGGTTTAATTGGGTTTGTACATCACTATATCACTGGCGGAACCAAAAAATATCTCAGAACCCTAAAGCATAAAAAGGGGTAGTTTTTCATATGATTCTCAGAGGTTTTATCATCCTCAGATGATATACCTTTCTAACGTGGCTGGCGAAAATTAATTAGCATGACATCACTTCATTCTGACTGAAAATTATTGCCAATTATGCCACCTTGATCAGACTTAAAATTTATTGACTCACCCTCACCTATAAAAGGGCCTTGATCGCCCTCATCCGCGGAAGGGCTGGTCACAGTACCTCCACCAGTTTAGCGGTTGCTTCTATGTATTCCAATGGTCTAGGAATGACCAGATACACCTGGTGCAGCCTCATCCGCAAAAGGTGGCACAAAATGATATGCCTTCTGCTGCATCTATTGAGTCAAGTAGCTTTTTTATTCTTCCAAAGGTAGAATATCTCAAAGTTAAATTAGAATCAGGGTACTTAACCAGAGAAAGATTAAATCCTCTTGATGGAGTTTTTATTATTTAGTAAAAGGGGAGCTCCATAATCAAGTAGTAGTAAATATACTTTTTCAGAATGACTACTCCTTTGTATCAAATCATAAACTTCATCACAATAAGTATATCATACTGGCTTCTGTCCAGGGCAATTACGGGAGCTGAGAAAAAAACTTGACAACTCCAATTGGATGAGATAAAAATGCACAATTGCCTTGGTGTTTTCAGGACCAGCAGTTCTATACTCTTGAGTTTATATGAGTTTTGGGGCGAGTTTGATCTTCGTAATGAGTTGGGATAAGACATCATTATTAGTTGGTCCCATATCCTTGTTAACATAACTTTAACCTATTAAATCACCACAATCCACTTTATTAATGGCTCCTATAAACTTCAGTTGGAGGGCTAACATCTCTTTAAGGGCGAAATGTTACATTGAGCTTCTAAGTTTTGGGATACTTTTTTTGGTCTCAAGTAGACTGTGCATCCTAGAGATGTGTTTGATTAACAGGGAAAGGTCTTGATCAGCCTCTTTGACCATATCATATCTTCTGGGGCACCCTTTAATTTGACTGAGTTAAGTGCCTTTAGGACTTGGGCTTCAATGGTATTTTCAGCGTTCTAGTGATCTGGAATGGTGAGCTCAGTGTGGATGAACCCAAGATACAATAACATGTGTCCTAAAACCTCTCTCAAAGGCATTAACTGATTCATTCTCAATGCAAGCAAGATTAGCATTGACAATGTTTTGCTTTCAGGTACTATGGGTTGATCATATTTAGAGGTGCCTGACCCCAAGTTGACCTTCCTTTTCCTTCTCAGAAAGTGTAAAGTTCTTCTTAAAACACATAACCTCGGTGTGATTGTTCTTCTTGCAGTTATTACACCTGGTTCTTCCTCCTTATTAGGTTTTTCTTTCACCAAGATATAAACTCTAGGGTTTTGTGGATGCATTTCAGAAAGTCTTTGGCTTGTGTATATCACCACATTGAGCATTGGCTTTCTTAACGTCTAAGACAGAATTGATGCTTGTTTGAAAGATGTATGTGAATGGCTAGGTCAGACTTACTATGTAAAACAGCAAATACGGTGGCCATGGAATCCACAAAGTAAAAAAAATTTTGAGGTCAATCATCTGTGACTTAGTAAATAAGAAACAAGTAAAATCTGTAAAACGTTTCATTTTTAGCATAGCATTATTCTCAGGAAGTCCTGTTTCTTTATACTCAGGCTATTATTAAGCCCAAAATTCTTATATAAGCACTTCCTATACTTCTCTACAGGTATGTAAGTCATCCAGATGATTCACCATAACCTCATGATACTTATGTATAAAACAAGATAGTTTATTTATAACCTTTTATGATCATTTGCACCACCCATCGTGGCTCATAAATGTAGAGAAAATATGTAATACTCCCTTTTTAAGAAGTAAACTTGTCCTTGAACTTAGGCTTAAATATTGTGCCATACAATACTGTAATGATGTGTACTCCAGGAGCTTCAGACTTGGTAAATCAATAAATGTGTCACTCTGTTCAACTTGGCATGCAAGTTGTTATAAATGATCCTTTAGAGGATTGAGATGTTGCTCCATTTTCTCCAGTTTAAGTCTTGGCGTGATATTCAGCAGAGTAATTCTTCTTTTAAGAAATACTTTATCTTTAAAGTTCTCTACAGATTTCCAGATTATTTTTTTGTTGATAAGCTGATGAGCGGTAAGGTCTCAATAGCTTGTTCTCATCCTCTAAGAATTCAATACGCTGATTAAAGTCCTTCTTCATTTCTTTGCATTCCGTGCTCAGAGGAGACTTGTTGTTCTTGGCTTCCAGCTGTTCTGTAAGAGTTTTCTAACGCTGCTAAGCTTCATTAAGGCAATAGTATACTCGATTAATATGAGAGCATCTGGGTGATTTAGTCTTTTATTTCACTCTCCAATTTATTGAGTCTCTTGTAGTGGAAAGAGTAGATACCTGAATCGCACAGGATGTCAAATACTGCTCAACTCAAACCCACTCAGGAAACATTATCTGAGATAATGATGAAGTAGAGATTCAATGGGTCAACTCATAAACTCGTCGTAGGGCTTGCTCTAACTATAACTTGATGAGGGTGACATGTTCTCCTCAAGAAGAGGCTTGTAGGAGCTTGAGCTGCCACTTCTCCATGGTCTTTAATATAATGTCATTGGTGCTCTTAGTTGAAGGCGTCAAGTAATTTTTTATTATTTTCATTTGACTCCAAAGTATCCTTTTGGAGAAGATTCATAGCTTCCTATACATATTTTATAACACCAGAATCATTAGTTCCAATTTAGGTATAGAATTTAATGATTTAGAAACTATATGCTTCAATAAAACAGTAGATGTCCCCTATACTTTTTGATGCTAAATTATATACCTCTTTATAGGCCATTCATAAGGCCCTTGGGTATTAATATGACAATGAAATTCTTCATTATGAAGCACTAGTAAATGCACAATATGATAAATTGCTGGGTACAAAACGCATTTTGTAGAAATATAGAATTGCACTGGACCCAAAAGCTCTCTGGGAAAGTACTGGTTCATATAGGTTCATAAGAGTCCTGTCCACAGAGGATTCCTTTTTACAGCTGGCACTTTCTCCTGGATCAATGACTCCACAAATTAATTCTCAAAGACTTTCGTTGATCTTCCAGTGGATTGTTGCACAGAGGTTAATCCCACTGATACAACAGAATGACAATATTAAAATCACCGTTCCTCAAACAAAAATTTAAAAATAGATAAACTAGAAGACAAGTGCTTCCAGAAACACTCTCCTTATTATAATGGCAGCTTCACATTGCCAAAACCAAGGGTCTACACTGGATATCAACTTTGTACTGCCTAGTCCACCGCAGCTTTCCAACTAAAAGTGATCCCCTTTACACTCTCTATCACTACTGTTATCTCTCTCGCTTTGGTCACTCCTACAACTCAACCATGCAGTTAATTTCACTCACTATATACTTGATGCAATTCTCTGCAGAATTGTAACCATATCTCTACATTTTAATTATTAATCTTTGGCATTCAATCTTCCAGCAACCATCAGTAGCTTAATAAGATAACCTACTCTTAATTATTCTCAGCATCTAGTCACTAGTAATCGAATTATACTGTTTGTAACCAAACTGCTCTCCGAGGCAATCAGATCTGGTGGACCTCTTTATGATTGCTTGACTATCAATACCAAAAGTAATTGGTTCCTAGCATTCAGCATAGCGGGAGGAAACCATCTAAGTAGCTTTCCAATAACCTTCATTGGAAGTAATGATAGATAATAAGATTAGAGAATCTCAATAGGATTCTCTTGAACCCATTAAAGTTGATGATGGGTGGACTTCCCATTTGGTCTTCTTCTTCACCAAGTCCATTGTTCACCCAGCAGGTGACACTATCATTTGGGGTATCTTATATAGTGTAATTAATTAGTTTTTATATTGTTAAACATTGTCTATGCCTATGTAGTGAGCACCAGCCTGTTATGCTTTCATATTTGAGCTTGGTATGCTATGCTAAAAAGCCTGACGGTCTATACTTGAAATCATTTAAGATGCATGACAAGTATATTATTTATTTAAAGAGTTCTAGGTCAATGCTTATGTTCCATTAGCTAGAGCATCTGTACTATGGTAATTATGATGAATTGGACTAGCTAAAGTCAGGTACCAATACAAGATATAGAAGTAATGACATAACTATTAATTATAATATAAAATTTGGGTTTTATGTGTCAAACTTGATAATATAATTTGGACTTTTAATCAGCTTGACATCACTTTCAAGAAATTTATCATTAAAAGTAAATGTTAAATTTCCATCGCCACCTACACTGTATCAGTTTTCCATTTATATCTGCGGATCCACCACCTGCTGCCCCAGAATGTGGCAATGGTGCTCCACCTGATAGTGTTTACCTCCCAGAAGGAAAAAACGTGTAGACTAGCTCATCCAGCCTGAATAATGCATCAAGCCAAATTTGTCCCTCCAAGGGACTTATTATTACACTTAGCGTGGGTCCACCCAACCTGCCCCCAACCCCTATCCCTACCCTGGTCCAATATTCACTTTTGCCTCCACATAGAGTTTAGATGTCTTTTCCTATATACTGACAAAGCAATAATTGAACTGGCAACAGCCACCTTTGCACTAGCTGGTTTTATTGACTTCCACACTTACAAGAGCTATTTTAATATAAGCTTTCCCACTAAAGAGGACGCGGCCACTGTGGCAGCTATGCACTTAATATATAAAAACACACCCATTACCACCACCCATACATGCTTCCCAAGTGATAACACATTTCTGGTGACCTTTGCAAACCTTTCTTCACACCTTTCCCATCAAACACTCTAAGAAGATTTGATAACAGGGCTGTCCAAATATGGCACATACATCATCCTCCATTTCCTTATCCTGAGCGGTGCTGAATGATTAGTGGCACCACGGGCAATGGCCACCATTACCTTCCACCAGCCTACCCTAGCCCAGCACATTCCACCGAGTGCCTATATCCCATCCACACCAGATTGCTTCTTTGGGATCACATTGATAACGGTCGCACAGTTTGTCCCCTCTGCCATGAGTTAGACCATTGCAAAAAGACCGGTCGCCATAGAAAAAATCAGGTAAACTACTAAGCCCACACATGAGGCCACACAAACAGTGTTTGCGTGGGGATTTTAGCTTTCTACACCCTCTTCATCTGAACGTTCAAGATTTAGCAAAACTTTGCAACTAAACACAATACAGCTAAATTTTTCAAAATTAATTAATCAGGAGCAGGTTTAACCAAAACTCAAACCAACCAATTTCCCACCTCAAAAACTTACCCAAACACAGCCACATCTCTATGACTCAATCCTTACTTAACCAAAAAACCCTGGGACCTATTGGATGAAATAACTAAATCTTGTGAAATTGTCCCATCTCCAAACTTTCCAATCAATTTGGAACCATATCTACCTTCAGTCTTTGATGCCTCATTACTGACCAAGAAATTTTTCCCTAACCCACTGCTACCCTATTCATGAGTGACTATCAACTTGTCAAGGCCACAGTGGCCTCACCCAATAGTCCCACAACAAAAAGCTGTGGTACTCTCAGTCACTGAATTTTAAGAAGAAATCCATGTCACACAATCCCCTCCCAATTTCCCTGAGATTGCAAAGTGAAAATCAAGAAAATAAATAAAACTGCCACCTCTGCTGCCAAGCATGTTGCTGCACTGGCAGAATTTTCCCCCACCATGCATAACACCAGAGCCAATGTTATGAAATTTTTCCAACTTCCTAACGCACTCATACAAGCCAAACACCATGTTGCCAAACTCCTGGAGGCTTTTCTCCAGGCCCAGGTTGTCAATAACGATTTTAACAATTGTCTTTTTCACCTTTATCCACATCCTGAAGACGCTCTAAACCCCTTGATCTCAGCTTTGATCCGCCTCTTTAATGGTGAAGATGAAGTAGATAATCTGCCTGATCCCTCCTCCCCCTCCGCCATGGTGAGATAAGCGGTTCACTGCTGCAACACCTGTTAGGTTATTTTTCTCATTTGTTGTCTCGCCACTCATTTTGGGTGTTTGGTTAATGCTTTCAGCTTGTATATTTGGTTTTGTATTGGTATGTCCATCCCCTGGTCAGCTTACCTCGAATAAAAACTTAAAATTTGATAATATAAACCCCAAAAGATTAAAAATAAAAAAATAAATAGAGAGAGAAGGCTGGATGTGAGGCTCTTGGACAGGCAATGCATTACAGATAGTATAATGTCTTTATAGCATATTTTTGATAGGTAAAAATAAATGCTGAATGTAACAAGTTATATAATACTAGTACCACTTAGGTCAATTGGAGATCATAACTTGATTGTTGCAATTTTGCAAGTTTGTCTTACCCTACTGGCTTGTGTGCCACCTAGTATAATGTCACCTTACATTAAGATGATCATTAAACTTTATTTAGGTAGGATTTTATCTTGAGGTATCTAGGTCAATTTTGTTTAACGATATTTTCCAGAGGTTGATTTGAGCTGTACTGATTATTACTTTCACTAGTAATCAATTGAGTTACCTTGTTTAATCCCCTTCTTGGGTCTTGTATCAGTTAAGTCATGAGAGTCAAATGGTCAATATTCTTCCAAAATGTCCAATATCCTGATATTTGACAAATAACAACACGCTATAAATAACTTATAAACTTAGCTTATTTTGCAATGTTAATTCCAAATCATCTATAACAAAAGTAAGTGTGTATGTGTGTATGTGTGCACAATGCCCAGCTTAACTAAGAGTATGTAGAGCTCTATAAGTCATATTTAGGTGGATGGAAAGAGATTTGTGTTCACCTTAAAGCCAAATTTATTTTTTATAGTAAAATAGAAAAATTATAAGTAAGAATTGAAAAATTATATTCATACTAATAATTAGTATACCGTTATATCTGAACAGGTTGATATGCAGTTTATTTGTTAGTTCAATTGTTTTTCCTAGCGTTTAGAGGTCATTTAGCTAATCAATAGACTAATCAATTTAGTAAGTAGTAAGTTATTTGTCTTTTTAATAGTTTAATGGGTTTACAAGAAGTTTATTTTTGAGATAATTAATAGGTCCAATTGCTTTTGGGCGATTGGTTAGTAGTTTTTAGGCTGATTTGATAGGTTTAATTACTTCTAAACTTAAAAAATAGCCATCTACTTATTTACATAACTAATATTAAATTATATTATATTAGGACCCAGATACCCGTGCTTCGCTAGTTTGTTTATAGTTTGTCAGATGATTCATATTGATAAAACACTAAACCGCTTAAATAAAACCATTAATTATAAAAAAATAACCAATCACCATACGCTTTGTAAACCAAAGCTAAACTAATCAAACCAAAACAACCATAACCATAACCTCTTGCCATTAACTAAACCATTAATTTACCAAATCAACCAATCACTAACCGCTTTGTGAAAAAACTTATCAAAACAACAAGAACCACTAACAACTTACAAAACCAATCGACTTATAAAATACAACAAATAATTAACTGCTTACTGAAAACATTAAGCTTTACTAATCAACTAAAACTCACCAACTACTTGTGAAATCATTAAAACTAACTAACATACTGAATAACAAACTGCTCAGCCAAAACAAAAACCCAATTTTAGCAAAATATATAATTTTTTTATATATATAAATTTTTATCTACTGTAAAAACTAAAAACTTTCCCATGAAGTGCACATAGAATCCTCTCATCCACTTAAAAATAAAACTTTAAAACTTCTTCATGCTATAGTTTGACTGGGCATTGCACAAACATACACACTTGCCTTTATTATTATATTAGCATCTAGAGTCCCATACGTTCATATGGGGTTTTAAGATAAACAGATAATTTTTTTGTTTGTTTTAATTTTTTTTAAATAACTTTAATTGGGCTGACTTGAGGCCAATACTGCACCAATTAAGGGGAATTGAAGAAATGGGAAAGGATGATAAACCTGGAAAACATTAATGCATGGCATATGATAGGCCAAGAACTCCATCAACCGCCTTGCTGTTTGCTATTTCAGTTTGGGCATTGGTGCACAATACCAACAAAGTCATGATTGTCCCCTACCCAAAGTATTTTAACTGGGATCAAACTTGGGGAGGCAGTGGTTGTGAGTACATACTCTACAGCCTGGGTAAAATCCCATTGAATTATTATTTTAGATTTTATAATATAGATAACTATTGACTACTCAGCCAATACCATTGAATCTATAAAATCAACCAAATAACCATATCCTCTTAGAAAACTATATTTTAAATTAAATATAGATTTGGTAGCAGGACTAATCTGATAAGCAACTAACTTATCTTCTTTTATTCTAAAACTACATTTTTTCAAGAGGTATGGCAAGCATATTGAGGCGGTAGATGCTCCACTCTGGGTTGGGTTTGATTAAAACATTTTGAAACCAGCACAGGAAAAAAGTACTCAGTGTGGTATTTTTGTCCCAAGGTCAACCCACCTCGTTTACATTATATATCTTTTTAATTCTTTATATTATAAGATAATATTTCTGAGGGGAAGGGAGGAAACAATAGTTCATTCTAGATAGTATAAGTTTCAAATCTGTTATAAAACAAACCTGTACCAGAGTGTAGATAGGTTTCACCCCACTAGGCAACTATCCTATTTTTCATTTTATTTTTTTATCCACATCTTTATTCAATTTTTCATATGATAAAATAAGATGGTAAGGGAGGAAATAAGTAACATCTTAGCCAGTATAGGTTCTAAACCTGTTACAAACCAAACAACGTTAGAGTAATAACAGTTTTCCAACCTGGTAGGCAACCACGCTATCTTTTTTGTCATAATATCTCTGTTCAATCTTTTTGGATAGAATAATAATAAGATATGAGGAGAGGAAAGGATATTTGGTCCTAGCCAGTATATGTTTTTACCTGCTCTGATCCAAACCTGCAGCAGATTAGTATCAGGATGTACCCTGTTAAGCTAACCACCCTTGCATAGCAAACCTATTAAACCTATTAATTTAAACTAAACCATACTGCTTCTGAAACATCATCAATAGGAATTCTCAGCACCTGGCTTTAATATAGATAGTTAATCTAGGTTACTATGTAATTTATAGTAGGTACATTAATCTATATCTGCCATAATAAGTCATAAATTCCTAACTTATGTGATTTAGAAGATAAAAGTGGCTTTTATATATTGGTTTTAAGTATATATATATATTTGGTTAAATTTTATTATTATTCAAGGATGGCCGACCAGGGGACAGAAATATCCAATATGTAGGGAAGAGGAAAACTGAGAACAGAAAAGGGAAGAGAGCACAAAACAAAGGAACTCAAAAAATATGACTTGGCACACTTGGGTGTGACTAGGAGCCACGGGTGGTGGATGACTAGACCTTAAGTGGCATGGCAGCTCAGGGGCTAGTAGGGTTACCGCCTATGAAGACTGTGAGGTTTTCGATGTCATAATGAAGAAACCAGATTGGAATCCAGTTGCCTATCTGTTTCTTCCATTTGTGTTGGAGTGAGCTGAACAGCCAGGCTTGGAAGTGTTCAGCCAAATGGCTGTGGAACCTGACGATGGCTTGGTTGAAATTGTGGAGGATCCCATTGAAAGTGTCGAGGGTAATTATATGAATGGACCATATTACAATGCTCACAATTAAAGCCCTTAGTGTCTGGGGGATAGGCGAGGACATGTTGAGTGCCAGGATATCGTGGGATAGTCAGAATTCGGTTGTAGGTGATTGTTGAAACAAGTGCATAACGTTGTCCCAGATATGCGCGGATGGCGGGCACTCTTCCAGGTGGTGTGCTAGTGTGTTGGGTCCGCTGCAGATGGCGCATGTCTTGAACATTGAAGAAGTACAGTCAGCTGCTCTAAACGTACAGCGCATGTATCGCCACACTGTGGAGCAAACTTGTGGGGATAAGAGGGGGCAGGTGATGAGGTCCCACACCTGCTTTTGGGTGCGCAAGACATAGGGACGTCTTTGTGGTCTAAGTAGTCAATCTGGGAAAGAGGAAAGGGTGGTAGTGGGGCAGGCGCGTTAGACACTGTTTGTCCCCCGTGGAGTTGCACATAACCAGTTTGCAGGTAAAGTCTTTGGATTGCTGTGCATAGGAGAAGCTCCAATCCCCTTGTCTTAGGTTGTACAGGATGCGTTTGAAATACCAGTTGGTGTTGTGCAGTCCAGTGGCGGTTGGATGTGTTGCAAGGTATTTCATCAGAGTTGCAGGTTGGAGGGGGACATCAGATGTAGTGCCCTTGCGAAGTTGGTTTGGGCTGCCTTAGCCCATTGGGGGGATGGTGGGTTGGGTGACGTTGTGAGAGCTACCCATGAGCTGAGGATTTGCGTTGCTCGTTCCATGAAGTTGAGCATCCCCATCACGCCTTTCTTCCGTGGGCCGTACATGGTCTCCAGCCTGACAGGTGCACGGTATCCAGACCATAGCCAGTTCTTCAGGAGCTTTTAGACTGCGTTGGTAAAATTGGCGGAGAAGGGGATGGCGTGGGCAGCAAACCATAACTTTGATAGGATCAGGGAGTTGGCTAACACAACTCTTCCGGTTGGCTGGCTTTACTCCTCCAAATACATGTCATTCTTTTTGTGATGTTGCCCAAAATGTTGGTTTCTATGGTGTCAAGTGCATATCCACCAGCTTCGAGCCATATGCCCAGATGACGGACTGGGTTGGTGGCGGGGTGGTGTGCAAAGGGTAAGCACAGTGGTTTTACAGGCTTGGATCATTGTTGTGTGGTTGGATGTGTGGTTGGTTGGTTTGTGTGGTGGTGGGAGGGTGGGGCCCAGTTCAAATTAAATTTTCCCATAACAATTACCTCTGTTTTCTGTTTGTTCAGCATGGCGTTACTCACAGACTCATACTGGCGAATAATGCGCTCAATCGCCCTGACATCCCTATTGCCTGAGACTCCAACAACGCAGTCGTCAGCAAAGGCGAGCATTTTGGTTGGTAGTTGTCCCTCCAACCTGATTCCAGTGAGTTTTGAATTTGCAATGCGGAGGAGAGGGTCAAGGGTAAAATTGTATAGTAGGGGGCTAAGCGGGTCAACTTGTTTGAGGCCCCTTTGAGGGGTGATGGTGTCAGTTAAGGATCCTGGTCCTCTGATTGCAAACCTCGCCGAGCGTGCTAGGAGAAGCGCCCAGTTTATAAAGCGGGGTGGGAGGTTGAAAGCCTTTAGACACTGTTCTAGGTAACACCAGTGCACTCTGTCATATGCTTTCTTTTGGTCCAGGAAAGCAAGGGCGCCTGTGGGGTTAGCTTGGCAGATGTTGGCAATTGTGTAATTGTTATCCCATGTTGAGCGATTTGGGATGAAGCCAAACTGATGGGGGGAGAGGGCTGTCTAAGCAATGCAACCCAGACGTTTAGCAAAGATTTTAGTTAGTATTTTGGTGTTAGTATTGGTGAGAGTAATTGGACGCCAGTTGTTTAGGTCTGCCTGGTCTCCTTTTTTGAAGAGTGTGACCACATATGCGTCTTGGCCGCCAGGTAGTAGGGATCTGTCTTCCAGGCACTTATTCATGGTTGCCAGTAGAATTGGTGCGATATATTCAAAGTATTTTTTGAAAAATTCATATGGTAGGCCATCAGGCCCAGGGCACTTGTTGTGCGGGGTTGATCTTATTACCTCCCATAGTTTATCTTTAGTGATGGGTGCTACAAGGTCTGGTTGACCAGCTATAGTGTCAATATTAGTGGATGATAAAAAATTTGTAATTTCTCTGGGTGATGCAAAATCCGCCATGTATAGGTCATTGTAAAATTGGTGTAATTCAGCCGATATTTCCGATGGTGTGGATGCCAGTGTGTCATCTGCTTGGCGGACCTGTGTGCAAGTTGCCGAAGTTGAAATTAGTTTAAAATGGCAGAAAAATTGGGCCATGTGAGTTTCTCCGGATAAAATGTATTTTGATTTGTAGCATACTTAGGTGTAATGCTGATGTTTTATAAAGAGGGAGTTTACCTGTGTGGATAGCTGAAACCACAGGCGGCCCCATTGGGGGGTGTATCCTTCGCGAGGTGTGTAGTTTTCTAAGTGTTGAAGCTGTCTGATAGCCTTGTTAATTTTCATGGATATCATGGCTGTTTTTCTGGAGTTCAGGTGGCAGGCTTTCTTGGTTGCGTGAGCCTTAAATATTTCCCACTTGGCAATAGGGTTCTTGTTGGGTGATCATCTTTCTTACTGTGTTGTTAGCACCATCTCAATCCAAAGTTTAAGCTCTGGAAGATGGATGGTGCTCAGGTGAATTCTGTGCCAGGGTGGTGGTTTTTTTTATTTTTCTGAGAATGATAACGGTATTGAGACCATCCAGTGGTTGGAGAAAGGGATAATTGTTATTGTAAAGTATGATACTCAGTGCCAGAAGTCTATAGGGGTGAACATCAGGTCAATCTGGGTCATTGAAACCAGCTGGTTATTGTTGTAGTGGCCTCGTCATGTTGGCCAGGGTGGGGGCTTGTTTTGGAATGGTGTCACATAGGCCAACATTGCCTTTAGTATGCATAGTTCCATGTGGCCGTGGGGTATAGCCTTAGACTTGAGCAAGCGGTCAGTAATGGTGTTAAGCCAGCAGTTGAAATCTCCCGCAAAAAACGTTGCCTTGGGGAAAGGGATTGAGAGGATATCGGAGAAAAATTTTGGTGGTCATTCAAATCATTTGGGACATACACACATGCCACGGTGAAATTTTCTCCATTCCACTCAAGGTCCGCTAGAAGCAGCCATCTCTCCAGGTGGGAGGATGTGTTTTGGATATTTACTGGAGGGTCACGATTTGTTCAAATTACCACCCCACAGTGGTATGTCCAAAAGGATTGGCTGGAAGGAGCATGGTTGACCATGACTCCTCCTCCCCTGGTGGACAGTGGGGTTCTTGGATGGCCAAGATGTCCATGGGATATTGTGCAGGAAAGTCATTTTTTTGGCCTGGGACGTGGGGACTTGGCTCCCCCGATGTTGAGTGTCCCTATGTTAATTGCGATAGTCTGCACATCAGGAACGCTGGGGCGACCCACTGAGGTCACCCAGTTCCCTATCATGGGCCATACTGCGAGTATGGGGCCGATTGGCCAGATTGGTTCCAGTGTGTTGGTCGGCAGTCTTAGTACTGGTTTTTTTCAGTTTCTTCTGGCTCAGATTACACCGTAGATTTTGGGTCTGGTGTGGGTTGGCTTGTGCCCCATCAGCAAATTTTTTTTCACCGCTTGCCTGTAGGTTTGATGGGCAGAAACTAGGAGTTGAGGTGATTGGGTTTTGTGCATAAGTGTTGTCACATTGTGATTGACTGAAATGGTCTTCCATGTTATCACTTATCACACGTGATTGGCTGGGAGGATCCACAGTGGTGCAAGGATGATCTGCTCTCACTTGGTTGGAGGTGTTTGATTGGTTGTGTCCAAAAAGTTCATTGTTTTGGTTGAATCGGGTTATATGTGAGGGATCTGATTGGTTATTTCGCTGTGCTGCCATGGCATCCACCTGAATCAGTTCTGGAGAAATTGTGGTGTGGGTTTGGGTCGTGGCGGAAATTGTGGCCTGATTG
This sequence comes from Massospora cicadina, assembly GCA_022478985.1. Taxonomy (NCBI): domain Eukaryota; kingdom Fungi; phylum Entomophthoromycota; class Entomophthoromycetes; order Entomophthorales; family Entomophthoraceae; genus Massospora; species Massospora cicadina. The sequence continues at coordinate 396,590 of JAKSZP010007887.1, forward strand.
CGGGCAGTCTGTGCGCGATGGCAGTCCTTGCGCATAACAGGCTTAACCAAAGCGACATCAGCTCTTTTGCCCCAATAGAAGGCGAAAGTGGAGTCCTTAATTTTGTAAAAAGTTGGGCTTGTTTCAACCATATTGTCCTCAAAAATTCTGGTGCTTCAATCCCGCACTTGACGGGGCATGCGTGGTCTTTGTGGCCTATAGCTGAGCAGGATTTGCAGATAGGTGGGGTGTGTTCTGGTGTGATGTGAAAGGGGCGAGATATGCTGCCATCAGGGAGGTTGATGGTCACCGTGTGGGGAATGAGGGTGACATCCTCTACCACATCCTGATCAGGTTCTATAATGGCTATTGCCTTCCCTGTACACAGGTGGGGCAGTAGGGGGAATTTCTTGAATTCAAACTGTTTGATTACGCCATAACCTTTGAGGCCCCCGCGGAGCTCATTCACAAGGATATCATAGTGCACAGTGCTCGGGAGTCAATCAAATATGATGAATAGGTCATTTGCCTCATTCCATCATGTGCACACCATGCGGATGGTGCAGTCTTCATTGTTAATCTTTACAGAGAATACAATTTTTGCTGCTTCTGGCTTCTTCCATGGACATGAACCTGACGTCCACCCATCCTTTATGTAAATTTTTATAATTTACTGAGATGGTGTTTGGGAAAGTTGTGGAGAAGGCCTCCCCCAACGATTCAAGGGAAGTATCGCCAACCATAATTCTAAGGCCGTGCTCAAGGGAGGACAGGGGTTGGGAGTGTTCTATTTTGGTATAGCGCCCATTTTTTGCAGTTGCAAAACTCCAGGTGCGGCGCTGTACTCACCCTTTTGGTGGGAGGGTGTGAACATTCCACTGGGGCCTTTTTCCCCAGTGGGTTGGGAGGGCTTTGGGTCTTTTGTGCTGTCCACTTTCGCCCAACTGGTGTTGTTGTGGACTTATTTGCTCATATTCCTGGTTGATTGTATCTTTTAACTAAAAGTGATAGTCTTTTAGTTTAATTGGTTAAATATTTAAAAACACCTACCTACGTGAGAACTTTTTTCTCAAGAGGCATATAAATACCAAATTTTTGTGTAATAGGCTTTAGTTTGGGAGACATAATTTTTTTGGATTTTTAAAATCAATATGTTATAAAAGATATTTATTCAATTTAATTTAGCTAGCGAAGGCCAACCATGGGATGGAAATTTCCAACATGTAGCAATTACCAGGTACCAATATACGCGATAGGCACCCCAGAGAAGCTAAAGCTGCCTCCTGCTGCTAGTGACAAAGCCATTTGAAGAAAGAAGGGGCTATTGTGAGAATAGGCTTGTGCCTCTATTGAATACATATGAAGAAAAGGGTCTGAAGTAATGAACCATATTTGGAACCAGGAAGGAACTGACTGTCATTTATGGGATAGTAAATATTAAACAACCAGGCTTGAAAGTGGTCTATAAGGTGCAAATGGAATGATCACACAGCATCTTGGAAATGGGTGTAGAGCTCAAAATGGTGTCAAGGAAAACTGTTTGGATGGTCCACATAGCGATTGCACCACTAAGACTCATAGGGTAGGGCTTATAGGAGGATTAAAGGACAAGGCGAAGATGTTCTTAGATAGTCTGAAGGTCTGTGTTTGCTTCTGACAAAAGAGACGCTGAACCTCACGCCATATTGCTTGTGAAGATGGGCACTCTTCCAGGCGGTGGATGAAAGTCTCCTATTGGTCGCATACAACACATCAAGTGTGAGATGCTTTGGATCACTTTGCAGTATGGTATACTGCTTCAGGCATTGCCACACATAGGAATGAACCTGTGGCTGTAAAAGAGGGTGGTGGGTTTACTTCCAGATGTCTTTCTGGGTTTCTAGGGAGTACAGGATGTCCAACATGTCCAGATATTCCACTCTGGCCATGGTATGGGACCTCCTGGGCATCAAATTTTTCAGAATGCTTGTCTTTGTACTTCCTGTATAAATTGGGGAGTAGGACAACCCCTCTGCAAGGTATGCCCACCGATGTTGATCCTCCATTATGCACTCTTCATATTAAGGATCCTTTTAAAATGGGCGGGGTCCCTTTCAGGCCTGCAGAAGATGGATGGGATGCCATATATTTAAGGAGAGAGTTGGGGTGGGTGGGGTTGTGGAGGCCAAGGGCGCGGGCAAAGCTGGACCGTGCAGCATGTGATTAGTATTGGGTTGAAAGTGAGGGGTTGGTTACTGAAGCAATACATGTACCCAGAGTTTCTGGATGCCTGTTCCATGTAGTTAAGCAGGCACATTCCTCCGCTTTGGCATGGACCATAGAGGGCTTCTAATAGCACTGGGAAAGGTGACCTAGCCAAAGTCAATATTGTATGAGGGCATATAAAGAGACAAAGAAGGATGGGAATAAAACAAAGGCGTGGGCTATAAACCAAACTTTTGACAAAAACAAAGTGTTGGCAAGCACACATCACCTGTTAGGCTGGTTTATTGATCCCCTAATGAAGCGATACACTTTGTTACACAAGCTAATATGTGTTGTTCCATTATTGAATTGGCGTATCCACCCATTTCCATCTATAATCCCAAGTGGCGCACTGGGCCCTCAGTTGGCCTGGGCACAGAAGGTAGCCCGATATGTGTGTTTTGGGGTGGTCACTTGGGTAATTTGAAAGTAGCTTGTACTACTGGGTCCCTCTGATTGAGGGGCTCCGTGCACCATTGTGCTCAGTATCTACCAAGGAGGATGAGTTCAATTTTGGATGCGTTGAGGGATGAATTATTAGCCCTAAAGTATCCCCAGATTGTGGGCTCCAATGTGCGTGCATCCTGGTTGCTGGACACCATCACACAATAATATGCAAATGCAAGCATCTTAACTGTTGATTGGCCTTGCATGAGTACACCAGTATTGCGTGCATTTACACTGTTAGAAGTGTATTAAGGCTGAAGTTATATAAAAGTGGACTCAGATGTCCCCTTGGCGAAGTCCCCTCTGATGGCGCACCACATCAGTGAAAAAAGTGATCCCCTTACTGCCATTGTAGCTGATTCAGTGAGAATCATTGTCCAACTGATGAAACATGGGGGAGGTGGAACTGGTGAAGGCAGGACTCAGGGTAGTCCCAGTTGACCCTGTCATACGCTTTTTGTTGGTCTAAGAATACAAGCGCTTCAGTAGCTGTGGATTGGCATACAAGAGCCACTGTGTGTATATTGTCACAAATTGACCTTTTGGTAATAAAGCCAAATTTCTCTGGGGATATTACCTCACAGGCAATGACCTTGAAGCGGTTAGTCATTAATTTAATAAAAAGTTTAGTGTCATTGTTAGTGAGGGAACTAGGGCTCCAGTTTGCCAAGTCTAACTTATGTTATTTTTGAACAACGTTACCATATAATTCTCTTGTTCTGCTTGGAGGACGTGTCTCTAAGAGACATTTGTTCATTGAGGCTCTAATTAGGGGGTTAAATAATTGAAATATTTTTTGTAAAACTCATAAATGATCCCATCAGGACCTGGGCTCTTCCTGTGTGGTTCATCGCAAATGGCGTACCAGAGTTTATCTCAAGTTATAAATTCATTAGTTACAGATATTGGGAAACGGTACAAATAAGTGTGCCGGCGAGAAATTCATTTGTTAAGTTTTGATTGACTAATTTGCCCCTTTACAACTTTAAATAATGTCTTCAAATTTTGGTCCATACTTCAGCAGATGTTTCTGCAATGGATATGTCAGAACACCTTACCTGTGTGCAGGTCAAGTTTTGGCATGGGCAAAAAATTGGCGGAAAAAATACGCAGACAATTTTTGCCTATGGTAATATTTTTTGCTTTATACTGGACACAAAAACGGTGCTTTTGTTATATGATCAGCGCGTTAAGATGAGTAATAGTTCAGCCCATTTATGAACCCAAGCAGGGCTGTACCCTGCCTAGGGACATTATTCTCCAGTTGGTCCACCTCTACCAAGGCGCTTTTAATGACTGCTGAGACAGACCAAGGGTGCCTCAAGAGTATGGAATGCTTGGGAAATTGCAGCTGCTTTTAATGTTGACCAGGGTGAGAGGGTCTGCACATAAATGAGTTGAAGACTCCTGTGTCAATGTGGCGGTGTCCAACCAACATGAGTATGCATGTAATGTGAGATTAGCTGGGAGATGTTTACTCCATTTAGGTGGCTGTGGCACCGGACTCAACAAAGTAAATAACACAGAGACCATCCTGAGGTCCTAGAAATCTATTTTCGTCATTTCAAAGTATTAGTTCTGAAAGCAAAAATACATTGGGGCTATAATAGAATCTATGCAGGGCATAGACACCAGCTTCCCGTTGTGTACATGGGGATGTGGTATGTTTGGTAGTAATGGTGTTTGCTTGTGGATGGTATCAGAGTGGCCCAAGGTGGCTTAAATAGCCTGAAATTTAATATGTCCCTGCAGTGTAGTAGGCGCGGGTGGCCAATGGTCAGTGGTTGGGTTATCTTACCAGTTTAGGTCGCTGAACACAAATGATTTGGGTGGGAGGGGGAGAGAGGCCACAGCAGAGATGAATTTCCGTCAAGCTTGCGCACAGGTATAGGCGTAGATGTTAATTATTGTGTGCACTTTGCATCCCATGAAAAGGTCAAGATGAGAACACATTCATCAAGATGTGTGTTTTTCTAAAAGTTTAAAATTATGGTTCGCCAATACCAGCACCCCACAGTGTGGTAACCAAAAGGATTGAAAGGTGAGGAGCATTGTTGCCCATGTGTCCTTGGCACCTTATGGACAGTGGGTTTCCTGGATTGCCAGGTTGTCCACAATTGATTTTTTTATAGGAAACTCAGTTTTTAGCCTGGGCCAGATTGGCCTTGAGTCCGACAATATTAAGTGTCCCCATTGTAAAAAAATTTCCCCATCACTCTTTAGTAGTAAGGGGAAGGCCGCTCAGGCCCTGCCACTCCTATCTGCCATGTAAGATCAACCAGTCTTCCCTTTTCCTTTTAGCTGCAAGTGTTTAAAAATTGTAAATTGTTAGGTGTATAGGTATTATCTTTAACGTGGATTAAGCTGTGAATTTCTTGTTTTGTTGCCTTTTTTGGTCTTTGCGGTTTTTTAAGTACTGTAGTTTTTTTTGTGCACTGTCAAGTATATCCAACAATCTTCCCCTAAAAACTGCCTGATTCTCGGTTGGAAAATCAACTAGCATTTGTTGTGCATGAATCCAGCAGGTGTGAATCATGCACATATTGTAAATACAAGGGCTGGGTCACCCATCTGATTGGATGGGAGTTTGGAATTCCACCGTATTGGAAAACTCAGCCTGGTTGGCTTGAATCTGGTCTGGGGGAATGACAGAGACCGCTATGGCTGCTGTCTTAGCCTGTTTTTAGCTTTGCTTATATACTTTTTTTCGTTTTTGTGGGGACAAAAGTTTTACCTGGAAATAACTGTGGAATCCAGATTATTTGTTGCTTGCTGGTGCTTATAACGCCGCTGGATTCCACAAACAATGTTTAGAATAAGTATAAGCCCACTATTAACAAAAAACTGGCTTTATAAAAATTTTTATCAGGGTTGGTGATGAGAGAAAGGTGAACCCTCTTGATATCTGACTGTTCAGTATAAAAACTGTATTGAGGGCTGAAGGGAAATTAATGGTAAGTTTGGAACAGCTTAAAATGGGTTGAATAAGGAAAATTTAAATTCGCCCAATCAAAGCTCAGAAAACTCACCTTACTTTGTCTGAATGATGATGGGGATTTACATTTTGGCAAGACATACTATGGGGTAATGATTTCTAAATTTCAGCCAACCCCCATTAGATAAAATTATTGCACCTTGGGGACCCCTGTCAAGCCTATAAAAGGGTGTGGTCCCCACTTGAGTGTTTAGCTTTGTCTGCCCTGACCTGGGGGAGTACCTCCAATAGACTCTATAGATTCCTTTGCATGCTTGGGGCACTTTGATTTCCTGACTTTGCGCTATTTGCTCATATTGTATCTGTAAAAGTGTTACCCTGATTTTCAGGGTTCCACTGAAAATCAGCTAGGGTCTTTTGGCCAATAAATCGTATAGACTATCTAAATCGCTCAAATTTAACTTGCAAACTTGTAAATGTCCGACATTTGCCCTTCCCAGCCTATTTATACCCAAAGCATTCTTATTTTAAAGCTAGGAGGACAAATGTCCAACGTCATCCTATAAGGATGTTGGGGGGAGAATAGGGCCATAGGAAGCGGCCTTGTACCTTGTTAATAATAATCGCTGTAGTCAAGGATAGGTTAGAGTACTCTGCACCTCTATTGTGGATGATTATGAAAGGGCCTTCTAAAATGCCCCAAGCTTACCACTTCTAGGAGTGATGTGGTTATATATAATACAGAACCAGGTCAGACACTTGGAATGGTGGTAGGGGGTTTAGAGCTCATTGGCAGCCTGACCTCTTTTGTCACCAATCTCATTAAATTGGACATAGCCTCATATTGGATCAGAATGATGCGCTGATTCTATCTTCTCATGGCTTTTTCAGGTTCCTCAGCTCTAGAGGAGAATACAACTTTAGTTATAAGTGATGATATTCCTGGTTCCCGCCCATAAAAGACAAAAAAATGCTGACATTTTTAAGATCTGGTAATAACTAATCTGATAGGCCATAAGAGCACTGGGTAGGAACTTATCCCAGTGAAGTGGATCAAAGGAGGCCGTTTTTCATAGAATGGAAACCAAAGTTCTATTTGCTCTCTCCACTGTCCCATTAATAGATGGATTATATGGAGCCAAGAAGAAATATTGTTCTCCCATGGAAGTGGCCAGGATTTTGACTACCCTGGAGGCCTAGTTTTACCATTGTCTCAGAGTAGTACTTGGGGACAGCCATGACGTGTGAAAATGTCTGATGTAAAAACGTGGCTATGGCCTTGGCCGTTTGGGCAGGTAGAGCCACGGCTTCAACCCACTTAGTAAATGGTCAATGGCTACTAGGATAAATTTGTTTCCACCAGTTGTTTGTGGGAGAAGAACTACTATGTCTAAGCTGATGGTGTGTCACGGTTGTTGAGGGGTAGTTGGTTGATATTGCTATCTAGTCTTGATATTGAACTTGCTTCTTATGCGTGAGGCAGGCATCCAAGAATCTGAGTATAGTTTCTATAATCCTTTCCCCATTTTACCAATACTTAATCCACTCATAGGTTTTCTTTGCTCCTCCATGACCTAGGGTGGAGTGAGCTTCCAGAATACAGGTATGCATTCTGAGAGACGAAGGGTAAGGCATCCATTTTGTCCCCACCTGCTTATAAAACTTCTCACTATCCTCTTTGGTGTTGCGTGAGAGCCAGGCTAACATTTTGTGTACAAACTCATCCTCATCAACCCTTCATTGGGGGTCATTAAGAGATCATATAGCCTCTCCGCCTCGCTATTATCCAAGTGAAGGATGGGAAACTTAGTTAACTCATCAACATTAATCTAACAGGTTCCAGCACAGTGTTTGATATTCATATCATAATGCTGGAGCTTTAAAGCAAAGAGAGCTAACCAGCCAGTAGGATCCTTCATGTTCTGTAACTATTTTAGGGAATCTTGGTCAGTAACCACAGTGAAGGAGGTCCCATATAGGAAAGAGAGGTAGGGCTTAAAGCTAACATATCAGTGAGGCACTCCTTCTCCATTACACTGTAATTGCATTCCGCTTTGGATAGCATCTTACTGAAATAGGTGTTGGGATTTTTGCCCATTTTCCCAGCCTGCTAGATTACCTTTTGTTGCTATGGGAAAATTCCCTAAGGCGAAGTGAATTGAAAATCGGTTGGACTGAGTTTTGGAGGAACTACATTTGGGGGATTTTGTAATATTCACCTGGTCATATCTGTCAGGGATCACTCTGGATGAATACCTAATATCTCATCGGGCAGAGTGGCTGACAAAATAGTGGCATCTTATAGTGATTAACTATCAGGTGTACTGATTGGGATTGGTCATGTTTCATCACCAACTGATTGGGAATGAATAGTGAGTTGTGAGGTGAGTGATGCCACCTGCAACTAGTGAATCGATTGGTTGGTGAAGTGACTTGCCATAATGGGTAAAGAGTCCCATTACCTAAGCAGGTCGCTAGCCATTTATAGTTGGTTCGCTTGGTCATGAGGAAAACGTTAGGGACACGTTTACAACTCTTTCTGTTTAAGGTCTCAAGGCTGTCTAACAACGGAATCCTAGCCAGGATGAGGAAGACCATTGCTGCTGATATGAGGAAGGGTGACTTAATGGCAATGGCTGCCATTTTATGGTAAGAGGTGTCAACTGAGGGTTAGATGGCCGAATCCCCTACTATATAATTCCCTAAGATTTTTATAATAAAAACACTGTTATTACCAAGATTATTATCATTGCCAAAAGTATTATTGCCAATATTACTATTAGTATTAGTAATATTATTATTTAGTATATAGTTAGACTATCAGCATCCAGTGTGAAGTTCCATCTTAAGGATATTATTGCAGAAGGCTAATTGGAAGACTCTTAGAGAGAAGAGTAGATATTTGAGCGGGGATCTAGAGACAAAGGGAACAACAATCTAGGATAGCTGCTGACTGTGTTGGTCCAAAAGAAATTGTCATCAGGATCTTTATGAAGATTTAGTGGACAGTAATATAGGGAACAAATCACTAAGAGTACAACTTATCAAGTATCTAATTGGAAGTACTGGCCGAAGCGTTGGGCCAAATAATAGTTCAAACTCAACTACGGATAATAGTCACCATACTATTATTGGATACTATATTCTTTACAACGCAGAGTGCACGAGGAAACCAAACCTGTGCAGATAAAAGGTTACTGGGTTGATGACTGATAATCAAACTTAGAGTAAATTTATACAATGGATACCGGATGATCTACAATGTTTTCATTCAATTGGTCCAAAATAGCCCCAACGGCATAATCAGAGGCATTAGTAAACAGGATAAAGGGTTTAGTATAAATGGTATGCCTCAGGATAGGAAGTTGTCTTAAAGTTGCTGCAACGTCTCTAAAGCTTCCTTTTATTCTGCACCCCAATGTAAAGGAGAATTCTTGGTTAATAGGCGGACAAAAGGGGCTTGCTGAGCTGAGCGATTTTAGGGGTGAACTGATAAAAAAACCCTATCATCCCTAGAGATACCTTAATATCCCATATATTTTTAGGTTGAGGTACATTTGAGATTGCGTCGACCTTGTCCTATGTGGGTTGGCTTCCTTATTGAGAGATGGAGTGTCCAAGGAAATCCAATTTCTTTTGGAAGAAGATAATTTTCGATGGTTTTAACTTGATATTTGACTTATGTAGCCGTTAGAACACCTACATCAGGTGATCAAGATGTTCGTTGAAGGTCTTTGAGAACACTGTGATTTCATTAAGATAGATGATGACACAACTCAAATTTTAGATTCTTCAGGATGTGATCCATAGCACGCTGGAAAGTTGCAGGTGTGTTTCACAACCCTTAAGGTAATTGGGTGGATTGGAAGAGACCATCAATGCAAATAAGAGCTCATTTCTCCTGATAGTGGGAGAAATTTCATTTGCCAATATCCACTAGCCAAGTCCATTGCTGAGAAGAAGCTAGATCTGGAGAGTTGGGCTAGGGCGTCATAAATGCGGGGATAGGATAGGTATCTTTTTAATGCTAGGGTAAATAATTTGCGGTAATTCATGACTATCCAATGACCTCCATTGTTCTTTATAATTAAAAAAGGGGGAAGACCAAGGGCTTTGGGATGGAACTAGTAGCCACGCGTCTAGTAACTGCTGGAGCTCCGTCCCCATCTGCTGTTCTTCCATCTTTGATTTGAAATAAGGTTTGTACCTAATAGGTAGCATCACCCACATTGATGGAGTGGCTCCAGCACTTCATTTGTCCGTTATCAGTATCTGACTTTAAGAATATGTCGCTATATTCATCTAGTAAATTATGGACTTTTTCCATATAATCTGGGGTAAGCTCATCCGAGATATGGACATTGGGTAATGTGCATACCAGGCTATCATTAGGAAATCCCAAATACATCCTAGAGCCAATTTAGTGGATAAGTTCAATGTCCTCTATTAGGATCAATAAACCTCGGTTAATCTCCTGTGCCTTACTATAACCATGTCCTTGATGGTGAGGTTTACCAGCAGAATAGTAACAGGCCTCTGATAGGATAGGTCTATTATTTTTAAACAATACATGAGGCTCCAAGATCTAACACCTTCAAGACTTACTGGGTGCTACAAACAGTGGTGTGGGATTTGGAGCATAATTTCTTTGTCAACCACTCGTTGTTCACCAGACTTAATTAAGATCTCATCTGTAGCTTAGAAAGGGATACCGTCCCTGGCATCCACTGAATCGGAAGATTCCTTTTTATTTTGCCCAGAGGTGAAATAATGCAAAGGCATAGAAGAAAATGGGTATTCCACCAGGCAAGAGTACTCTTTCTTTCCAGGATCATATTTGTAATACTAAAGGGACTCCATAGTTGAGTAATGAGAGGAAACCTTGCTTTATGTTGATTATTCCCTCATACTCAATCATAAACTGGATATCTATGAGGAATTCATAGGTGTTGTTGTATTAGGTCACTTCAGGGGCCAATAAGATTAGCTTTCCAATTAGAATGGGATGGGAAGAGTATTCCCCAATGGAGCGAGTGCTGTTTGGGCCAGCGATAAAAAATTCTTGATTGTAATTTAAGTCAGCCCCAGATTTATCTTTTTGATGAGCTTAGCGTATATTTAGTTAACTAGGGAGCCAGTACTAGGATGGCCATTACCTAGACTTTTTGAATGACCACTTCAACCTTTGTGAGCGTTCCTAAAAAGGTAGGTGACAAAGATAAGACCTCCTTGAGCCGGAAGGTGGAGGTTAGTTCTTTAGCAGTCTCTGGGTATTTATAAAGGATGGATTTCATGGTATGGACCCTCTGAAGAGGTAGAACCAAGCCAGATAAGAATCTGATTGCTTTTCGCTTGCAGTGTCTATAACGTTTGAACATCCTAGAATCTGGCTGAGGTACGTTCCCTCAAGTATGGTGGTCTCAGCTACTCCTCCAGCGTTCAAACTATCAGGAACCTCCACTTCCATGGGTGCTATCAATATATAGTAACCAACTACATAGTAACACCCCTCAGATTCATCCCCAAGGGTGTTCTCAACAACTGACAAAGTTTGCAATTAATAGGGGAGATGGCCACATTAGGTTAAGTAGCTACTTCTGACCATACGACTTTTCAGCAAGCCCTTTATTGTTACAGGGGTTACCCTTAGGGCGTGCAACTACCAGCTTGGCTGGAAGGGAAGGCACAGAAGCTTTAGTAAGCTTATGTGGGAGTATCTTGTTAACTACTTTACATGTCTCAATTTACATGATGGCATAATATCTGTTTTAAGTCGCACTGAGGAAGCAGTTTTGCAGTAAGGGTAGGCATAGGTGGGCTCACTCACAACTTCTCGACAGGTGGAAGCTCCTCAAAGGTTAGTGCTGAAGGTTGTACCTCAGCTTCATTTGTTGGTGCACATGAATGGAAATCAGTAACGTCTAACAGAGCCGCTTTTATGTTGCAGATGTTTTTAAAGTGGATTTTCACTAAAATTATATGCCTGGCGACAGAATGTTGAGAAGCTAACCTAGTTAATATGGCTGTGATAGCATCATTCAGGGTTAGCATGTTAGACGCTGACAACCTTTGCATATCAAGGTAAAATTACTCCGCAAAGGCAGCGGTCAGTTCGCCCACATACATGCTAAGGTGCATAAAGGCCTGTTTATCCCTGTTAAGAATCTGCTTTGAACCTAATTTGGACAAGAGAGCCTCTTTCACCTTTGAACAGGTATGAAGATTGTCCATGCAAGGAACAATCAACTCTTGTGCCAGGCGACTTAAGCATGGAAGGATGTGTTGTATTTTTCTTATCATTTGCACCATGCATGAAATATTTGTAAACTTAAAAAAAGGAAGTAATGCTCTCTTCACCTGGGGTGTACTTGTCTTTAATAGGGGGTTTTAAGGAGAGCTTCTCCAGCTCTTTAAGACGAGATAAAGCGCTGGTGAGCTGCTTTTTCCAGGGAAGATGTTCTTAATTATGTTTGAAGGGGAAAAGTTGGAGGTTACTCACTTTAGAGCCTCCATTTTTGATTTTGATTTTTTGGTGTACAGAGTAGCCCCAGTAGTGAGCACCAATTTGTGGAAATTCAGACTATTTGCTGCTCGATGGTGCTTATAACGCCGCTGGATTCCACAACCGTTGTTTAGAAAAAAAAAACCACTTATAAACAAAAACTGAGTTTTATGGTTTTATATTAAGGTTGGTGCGGAGAGAAAAAAATAATCCTCTTGATATCTGACTATTTAGTATTTAAACTGTATTGAGGGTTGAAGGGAATTAAATGGTAAGTTCAGAACAGCTTAGTATGGTCCAAATAAGTAAATATGCAAATTTGGCCAATCAAAGCTCAGAAAAATCGCTTCACATTGGCTAAACGGCAGATGGGGAGCTTCTTTTGGAAAGACGTACCTATGGGGTAACGATTTAATCTATTTAACCAATCCCCTATAGATAAAATTATTGCACCTTTGGGGACCCCTGCCAATCCTATAAAAGGGGGTGGTCCCCAATTAAGTGTTTGCTTTGAACTGGCCGTGACCTGGGGAGAAACCTCGGATGGACTCCCTAGGTTCCCTCACGTTAAAGGGCACTTTGATTTTCCAACTTTGTGCAATTTTCCTGCATAATATTTGTAAAAGTGAATTCCCAAGTTGCAGGGTTCCACCAAGGATTAGAATGGGTTTTGGGTCAATAAAATCGATATCTATTTAAATCACTCATATTATCATCACAAACTTACAATTGTCTACATTTCCCCTTTTTAGCCTATTTTGACCCAAAACATTCTTATTTTGAAGCCAAGAGGGCAAATGTCTGACAATAACACCCCCGGTCACCCCATGGGAAGTCAACACTAGAATCTAATGTGGGCTCACTTTGTCCCTCTCCCATTGCCTCCAAGGAAGCTTCATCTGGGATATTTACTTCTCTGGTGGGACAAATGTGCAATTTGTGGCCAACTGCCCAACAATGACTGCATTTGGCAGTGTGCTGTCAAATGTTATGTGTAACGGTTTAGTATGTTGCTCATTAATTGTGAGTGTGGCAGTATGTGGGATTTAAGTTAGGTCTTCAGCTACCATGAGAATGGGGTGATCACCACGATAGACTTACCTGTGCTGAGTTCAGGCATCAGTAAAAAATTTTGCAATTTGAAGAAACTGATTTCCCAGAGCTTTAGAGCCCTGCTTTGAGATGAATCTTGAGGTCTTCACTCTTAATGATTGTTGGAAGAAAATCAAATGTTACAAAAGCTAAATTTGATTTTGACCAGCACATGCGCTTGGTTTCAACCACCCATTGACCATTCTGAAGATTGATCACCACATGCACCTGCGCAGCTGTGTCTGCTGCTTGTGCTGTTTTGAACTCAAGCCTCAACCAACTGCGGGTCATCAAATGTGGTGCAACATAATTAACTTCAGGGAAGTGTGTGTATGTCCCTGTAAAACTTCTCCTAAAGAGTTGTGGAATTAATTTTCAGATAAACTTGGACCTCAAATACCACTGACAACAGTGGCTGTGAGTGGGGAGTTTTGACATAATGGTTACATATGGTTTGCCATTTTGAGATTCTGGCAAAATATTCACCACGGTGTTTTTGTTTTTATCAAGGCCACCAGTGTCCCTGGGGCATTTTCAAACTTTAGACGGCGCAAACACCAAGCCTATGCCTTTCACCACATTTGCTAGCTCTTATTTAGCATTGGCTGCATACTAATCTTCCTTTGCTGAATATCACTCTTTATATGTCTTAAATTGAATCAGTTGAAATTTGTGATTGCAATGGAATATAATAGATAATCTTACTTAATCAAACTAGATGCTAAAATAAAAATATTACTTTTAGAATAGTTTTTTGTGGGTATAAATGAATTAAAAATCTCCTCCATTCCCTATTTTATAACAACGCCTATGTTTTATGATATATGATGAAATTTGCTAATATAATTAATTTTTCATAGTTTTTGTACATTTTATTTTATTCTATTTATTCAAGGCAAGCCAACCGGGGGACAGACATTACTGAAATAGAGAAAGAAAGTATTGACATGAAACCTGAGCAGGGTCAACTCTATCATAGAAAGTTTTTTCACCTCCAGACCGGGACTCAGATTTTTCTGGTTACGTCATTAGTAAGGTTTTCGTGTTATTATACCTACTAACCGCCAATAGTTTCCTTCAGCTGGCACCCCAATCAATGTGCGAAGGGCAGGAATCAAACCCACAACCTTCAGGTTGGTAGCTGTACGTCCTACTGACTCGCCTTCCACCCCCTTAGTTTTTGTACATTTTAGCAGTTAAAATTAAATATAAAATCCCTTTCTACTCCATAGTATAAACTCAAGCTGCATATACATAGAAAATTTATAAATGTAGGTTTGTTGGGGTTTTAAATAATTTTTATATACATTTTTTATATTTAAATTGTTTTATAAAAGGATTCTATTAAAGTAGAATTAAAACCAATTTTCAAATATAAATATACTAGAATTGAATGGTTTATTAGATGAACTAACTATTAAAGATGAACCTACATGTCAAATTGGAAATAGATAGCTTTTTGTGGTTTAAATAAAACTTTATTTAAGGGTATCTTTTATATATCTATTATCTAAATTTATTGTGGGGAAGGCTGACCATGGGACAGACACTTCTGATAAGACACCTTAGAAAAATGAAGCTCCTGCAAGGAGGAGGGCACCCAAGAGAAGCTAATGCTATCTCCTGTTGCCAGCGGGAACATCAAGACTGGAGGTGGGGTCATGTTTAAAGTGGCAAGTACCACTATTGAGCACGTGTGTAGGAAGGGGTCTGATTTTATGAGCCAAACTGGGAACCAGGATGAGACCAACTGGCTGCGATTTTGAGGGAGGTAGCAAAACATACACGCTTGAAAGTGGTCCACTAAGTGCGACCTAAACCAGAGTACAGCTTCCTGGAGGGTGGGGGTGGATCCTGAAGTAGCATCCAAGACAATCGTGTGTATAGTCCACATAACAATTGCAACTACCAAGGCACAGAGGGAGGGTGGAAGAGGGGAAGCCATGATATAGAGCAAACATGTCTTTAGACAGGCTGAAAGGCTGTGCCCAATCCTGAAGAAACAGACGTTGCACCTCACGCCATATCGCTTTAGATGGAGGGCACTTTTCCATGCAGTGAAACAGCATTCTGTACTGGCCACACATGTTACAAGATGAGTGCAAAGCGTTAGAGCGTTCAGCAGTACTGTATAACAATCTCAAGCAGTGCCACACATGGGAATGGATATGAGGCTGCAGAAGAGGGTGATGGGCGTACTTCCAAATGGCTTTCTGGGTATCAAGGGGATAGGGGATGTCCATCATGTCCAGGTAGCCTACCCTGGATAAGGTATGGGGTCTCATGGGCATCACTCTGTTCATAATGGGAAGTCCCTGTAACTCCGGGGTGAACCGAGGAGCTGGGCGCCTCCTCTGGGCGGTGTGCCCACAAATGCAAATCCTCCACTCAGTGCTCCGCATAGAGTGGACAATTCTTTTGAAGTGGGGTGACGTCCCATGTGGGCCCGCTGCTGAAGTATGGGAAGACAGATACTTCAACAGAGAGTGTGGGTGGGATGGATTGGTGAGGCCCAGGGCGTGGGAGAAGTTGGAGTGGGCCGTGCGGGACCAGTGCTGGGCTGAAATTTCAGGGTTGGTAATGGCAGCGATCCAGGTGCTAAGGATTTTGGCAGCATGGGCCTCAAAGTTGAGGAGGCTCATACCACCACTATGGCGAGGGCCAAACATGACATCCAGGAGCACTGGCGGTGGGTGGCCCAACCAAAGCCATCCTTGCAGAAGGGCATACAGTGATTTGAAGGAACTTATTGAAAAAGCGATGGCGTGGGCCCCAAACCAAACTTTAAGGAGGTGCATAGAGTTGGCAAGTACTACCCTGACTCTAAGGGAAGTCTGGAGGGCTCTGAGGGAAGCTATGCGTTTCGTCACATTGTCTAGAATATGGTTTTCCATCAATGCTGATGCGTACCCTCCTGCCTCTAGCCACACCCCCAAATGGCGGACAGGGCCCACGGTGGGGCTTGGCACAAAGGGGAGCACAAGCGGGGCAGTGTGGGTTGGTCAGGACAAGCTAACACGCGTGCTAGCTGATGGGGCGGATAGGAAACATGGCGCTGGGGCCCAGCGGGCTTGACACTGACCAAGGAGAATGATTTCAGTTTTGGAGGCGTTGAGTACAGCATCACTTACCCTGGAGTAAGCCTGGATATTAGCTTCTAGCGCGCGTGCATCATTATTGTTAGACACCCCAACCACACAATCATCAGCAAATGCCAACATCTTGACTGGGGCTTGGCCTTGCACATGAACCCCAGTAAGGCGGGCATTCACATTTCGAAGAAGCGGATCAAGGCTGAAGTTGTACAAGAGTGGGCTAAGAGGGTTCCCTTGGAGTAGGCCACTTTGAGGGCGGACAACATCTGTGAGAAAGCCATGGCTACGCACAGCCATTGTGGTGGATTCCGTAAGCAACATCACCCAACTGATGAAGCGAGGGAGTAGGCGGAACTTGTGGAGGCAGGCCCTGAGGTAATCCCAGTTAACTCTATCATAGGCCTTCTGTTGGTCTAAAAATACAAGTGCACCAGAGGCCGTGGACTGACAGATGTTGGATATGGTGTGTATGTTGTTCCAAATCGACCTTCTGGGTATGAAACTAGCTTGTCAGGGGAGATGAGAGCAGAGGCAGCAATCCCTAGACGGTTAGCCATATTTTTTAGTAAAAGGTTTAGTATCAGTGTTGGTGAGAGAAATGGGGCGCAAGAGGGCCCAGTCCAGCTTATCCCCTTTTTTGAATAATATAATGGTGTAGGCCTCTTTCCCACCAGGTAGGAGGCGCATTTCCAAAAGGCTTTGGTTAATAGAGGCAAGCAGCAATGGGGATAGATGCTTGAAATATTTTTAGAACTCAAAAGGAATGCCGTCTAGGCCTGGGCATTTCCTATATGGTGCACCGCGAATGGCGGACCATATTTGTCCTGAGTAATCAAATTCATTAACCATGGGAAATGGGAAACAGTGCAGATGTGTGCATTATTGAGAAATTTTGCCATTTCAGCCTGCTGAATTGGTTCAGATCAATACAAATCATAGTAATAATTTTGAATTTTGATCATCACTTCAGCTGGTGTATCCACTACGTAATTGTCTGGCCTTCACACCTGTGTGCAGGACAAGCTCTTGCGCAGTGCAAATATTTTTCAAAAAAAGTAAGCGGAGCATGTGTCACACACTGTAATGTGTTTAGCTTTGTACTGAACACAAACCCAATGCTTGTGTTGTCTCACTAAGGCATTAAGGTGGGTGGCTACTTCTGCCCACTTGTGACCCCAAGCTGGGCTGTGCCTGCAGATGGGAAGTTGGATTCCAGGTGATCCAAACCTGCCAGAGCGCATGAAATGACTGCTGAGGTGGACCATGAACCGTGGGAGGAAAGGTGGTGAGCTTGGTGGATTGTGCTCGCCTTGAAGGTATCTCATGTGGAAATTGGATATGCACAAAATGGTGCGATAAACTTTGGAGCCATGATCATGGATTCACCCATGAGGAAAAGCTTGGCAACGCGATTTTAGTCGGGTGAAGTTCGCACCATTTTTGGAGCCTGAGCTGCTGGGTTGGATAAATAGAAGGAGATCAAACCATCCTGTGGTTGGAGAAAGCAGATCTTTGTCATGGTGAAATGGGAAATTTGGGTACGAAATTTCAACAGTGTGAGGATAAGGTTGATGGGGGACATGGACCTTAGCTGGTCGTTGTGGATGTGGGGGCGCAACATGTTTTCAAGTAACGGAGTGTGATGTGGCAGAGTATTGACCAGCCCTAGGGTGGCTTTGAGAACGTGGAGCTCTATGTGCCCATGTGGGGGTGTAGGTGATGAGGGCCAGCAGTCTGTGGATGAGCTCAACCAGCAGTTCATGTCACCAAGGATTAAAGGGTCAGGGGGCAACAGAATGAAATTTACCAAAGAGAAAAATTCCTGACGTTCTTGTGCACAGGTCAGGGTGTAAATGTTGACAATAGCGTGCACCTCGTCATCCCACAAAAAAGTTACAACAAGGACGTGGCCTATAGGAATGAGTCTGATGATATAAATCTGAACTTTTTGTTCACTCAAACTAGCACCCCACAGTGCTTTATATATCTATTATAGATATGTTTTTTATTTTTGTTGCTATAATTTTAAATTTTAAATTTTAAATTTATTGTGGGGAAAGCCGACCATGGGACGGACACTTCCAAATATGACTCAGGACAGATAAACTTAGTACCGGGGGAGGCACCCCAGAGAAGTGATGCTATCTCTTGTTGCCAGCGGGAACGCCACTTATGGGGAGGGGGAAGGAACGTGTGAAGGGGCCGTAGCCACTATTGAGCACGTGTGGAGGAAGGGGTCTGATTTGATGAACCAGACTGGGAACCAGGAGGAGACCAGCTGTTGGTGATGCGGTGGGAGGTATCCAAACATCCATGCCTGAAAGTGGTCCGCCAAATGAGACCGGAATCTGTGGACAGTTTCTGGGAGGGTGGGGGTGGAGCCTGCGATGACATCTAAGACAATCGTGTGGATAGTCCACATGGCGATTGCAACCACCAGAGCACGGAGGGAGGGTGGAAGGGAGGAGGCCATTGATAGAGCAAACATATCTCTTGACAGACTGAAGGGATGCGTTTGATCCTGGCCCAGCAGACGTTGAACTTCGCGCCATATCACTTTAGAGGTGGGGCACTTCTCCAGGCGGTGGAACAGCGTTCCATACTGGCCGCACATGACACAGGATGAGTGTAAAGCATTAGAGTGCTCAGCTGTATGATACACCCGCCTCAGGCAGCGCCACACATGGGAGCGGACTTGAGGCTGCAACAGAGGGTGATGTACATATTTCCATATTGTTTTTTGGGTCTCAATGGAATAAGGGATGTCCATCATGTCCAGGTAGTCCACCCTGGATAGGACATGGGGCCGAATGGGGATCACGCCATCATGGATGGGTAGCCCCTGTACCTCTTGTGTGAACTGAGGAGAGGGGCGGCCTCTTTGGGTTGTATGTCCGCTAATACGAACTCTCCACTCTGCGCTCTGCATGAAGAGTAGGATTCGTTTGTAGTGGGTTTTTGTCCCGTGAGGACAAGTGGCCGATGTGTGTGATGCGAAGTATTTCATCAGGGAGTGGGGGTTTGATGAATTGTTGAGGCCCAAGGATCAGGAGAAGTTGGAGCAGGCTGCGCGGGACCAGTGTTGGGATGGGAGTGTGGGAGCGGTGACAGCCGTGATCCAGGTGCCCAGGATCTTGGCAGCATGGGCTTTGAAGTCAAGCAGGCCCATGCCACCATGATGATGAGGGCCAAACATGACCTCTAGCCGCACTGGTGGAGGGCGGCCTGACCAAAGCCATCCTTGCAGCAAGGCATACAAGGATTTAAAGAAGCTTGGGGAGAAGGGGATGGCGTGGGCCTCAAACCAGACTTTGGATCGGAGCATAGAGTTGGTTATAACAACCCTGCCAGTCAGGTAAGTAGAGTGGGCTCTGAGAGAGGCGATTCGCTTTGTCACGTTGTCTAGAATATGGAACTCCATTACTGCTGACGCGTATCCGCCTGCCTCCATCCACACGCCCAGATGGCGCACCGGTCCTATGGTAGGGCGTGGCATGAAGGGGAGCACCAGTAAAGCGGTGTGTGTTGAGTTAGTAAGGCGTGGACGTGGGCGAGAAGATGGGCCAGGTTGGGAACTAATTGCTGGGGCCCAGCAGTTCTGAAACCGACCAAGGAGGATAATTTCAGTTTTGGAGGTGTTCAGTGCCACGGTGCTTACTTGGGAATATTCCTGGATGAGAGCTTCAAGCGCGCGTGCATCTTGATTATTAGACACCCCAACCACACAATCATCTGCAAACGCCAATATTTTGACTGGGGCTTGGCCTGGCACATGGACCCCAGTGAGTTGGGCATTCACATTTCGCAGTAGTGGGTCAAGGCTGAAGTTGTATAAGAGTGGGCTGAGGGGGCCCCCTTTTTGCAAGCCCCTTTGAGGGCGGACTACTTTCATTAGAAAGCCAGGGCCACGTACTGCCATTGTTGCAGATTCCGTGAGCAGCATCACTCAGTTAATGAAGCGGGGAGGTAGGCGGAATTGATGGAGGCAGGCCCTTAGGAATTTCCAGTTTACTCTATCATAGGTCTTTTGTTGGTCCAAGAATAAAAACGCCCCAGAGGCTGTGGACTGACATACAATAGCCACAGAGTGCACGTTATCCCAAATTGACCTTCTGGGGATGAAACCAAATTGTTCTGGGGAGATGGTGGCAGATGCTACAGTCCCTAATCGGTTAGCCATAATTTTTGTTAAAATCTTTGGTGTCTGTGTTTGTTAGAGAAATGGGGCGCCAGTTGGCTAAGTCAAGCTTATCCCCTTTCTTGAATAGTGTGACGGTAAAGGCCTCATGTCCTCCTGGTAGGAGGCGCATTTCCAACAGGCTTTGGTTAAGTGAGGCAAGCAGAAGTGGAGATATATATTTGAAATATTTTTTGTAGAACTCATATGGAATGCCATCTGGGCCTGGGTATTTTCATTTTGTCGCACCGCAAATGGCTGTCCATAATTCATTTGGAGTAATTAAATCCATTATATCTGGGTATCAGAAAATGGTGCAGATATGAGCTTGGTCGAGAAATTCTGCCACTTTGGCCAGCTGAATTGGTTCATCTCGGTACAACTCAGAGTAATATTTTGCATTTTGATTGCTACTTCATCCAGTGTATCCACAATAGAATTATCTGATCTTCGCACCTATGTGCAGGCCACGCTCTGTCATGGTGCAAAAATTTTTTTAAAGAAATATGCGGTGCACTTGTCACCTTTAGTGATTCGTGTGGCCCTGTATTGGACACAAACCTGATATTTGTGTTACCTTTTGAGTGCGTTGAGGTGGGCGGCTGCCTCCACCCACTTCCGGCCCCATGCAGAGCTTTATCCTGTAGCTGGAATGTTGGACTCCAGGTGTGCCAATTCTGCCAGAGCTCACGAGATAACCGCCAATGTGGCTCATGAGCATCTGGAGGAGAGATGGCGAGAGTGGCGGATGGTGTCCTCTTTGAAAGTTGCCCATGTGGAAATGGGGTCCGCGCAAAACGGTGGAACAAACTTTTTTTGCCAAAGTTGCCTCTTCCACCCACATGGAAAATCCTGGTGACGCGAGCTCGGGGGGGCGGATTTTGCACCAATGTGGGGCCTTAGCAACTGTGACAGGTAGGTGGTATGCTATTGAGACCAGTCAGTGGTCAGAGAATTCCATTTTCGTTGTTGTGAAGTGGGAGATGTGGGGTTGGAATTTCGCCAGCGTTAGAATAAGGTCAATGCAGGTCATGGACCTTAATTGGCCGTTATGGATGTGGGGACATGTCATGTTTTTGAGCAGTGGGGCATGTCACAGCAGCGCATCCATTAACCCAAGGGTGGCCTTTAGAATACATAGTTCAATGTGACCCTGTGGGGCATAGGGTGAGGGAGGCCATTGGTCCGTTGGTGAGGTTAGCCAACAGTTCATGTCACTGACTAGGAAAGAATCAGGGGTATCAGGAGGGATTTGACCAACGAGAAAAATTCCTGATGCTCGTGTGCACCATTTGGGGCATAAATGTTGATGATTGCGTGCGCTACATTGGCCCACGAGAAGGTGATGATGAGCACTTGGCCATTTAGGAATGTTTCTGAGGATACAAATTTGAAAAAATTATTTTTCTTAATTAGCACCCCACTGTGCTTCGACCAAAAGGATAGGGATGGGAGGAGCATTGTTTTCCAAGTTTCCTCGGAACCTTGTGGACAGTGGGACTCCTGGATGGCCAGGATATCCACGGGTAAATCGTGTTGTAAAAACTCAGTTTCCTAGCCTGGGATGGGGAGGCCTTGAGTCCGGCGATATTCAACATCCCTAAAGTGAAGGTTTCCCCCATTGCACCTTAGGTGCAAGGGGGTGGCCCCGGGCCCACCAGCCTCTTCTTGGTCCCCACGGGCTTTAACAGCAGCGTGGGTGTTAGCAGCAACACTATCAGAGTTTTTGTTGATTTTTGTAGAAAGAGTTGCATTGGCTTTGGCCTTCACTTTTTATTTTCCCTAAGTCGGATGAATTTTTTGCGGTGCAGATGAGTCCAGTGCACCATTGAGTGGGTCAAAAAAAATTTTCAGTTGGGATAGGTCCCAAGTCAGTTTCAACTGGAGCTTGGGTGCAACGATTGGGTGAGATTGAGTCTCCCTTCGGATCCTCAGATTGAGTGGCCTGCTTGTCATGAGCTTCCCAATCTGATTGGTTGATGGATTTCCGAGTTGCTTCCACCGCGAAGGTTTCCATATCCTCCTGGCATTGTGAGTGTGGGATAGCGGTGGTGGCCTTGGCCGTTTCCTTGGCTGCAGCCCTATGGGCCTGCTTAGCCTTCTTCCATTCTTGTGGAGAGATAGGCTTTACCAATAGGTAGCAGCCTTGTGCTCCCCACAGGAAAGCATCCTTGGTGCTTGCAGTTGGTTCGTAGTGCGCCTCTCCATTGGCCATAGCCACCGAGGGGTGCTCTTGGAATGTGACGCCCTCCTTGATGGGGCATGCATGTGCCTTGTGGCCAAACACATCAAAAAGGTGCAAATGGGGGGCGCGCTGTCCACAGTCACCCGGAATGGGTGGGTGGTATGCCCTGCAATATCAATAAAAGTGGAGTGCAGGATCTGGGTTAGGTCCTTTGTGATCTCCTCAGTTGGGATCAGAACTGCAATGGCTTTGCCGGTACACAGGTGTGGCATCAGCGTGAAGCATTGCATTTTGAAAGATTGTATTTTGCCATATATGGTGAGACCATCTTTCAGGTGTTGTTCCAAAATGTCACATTTTACTGTAGTAGGCAAAAAGTCAAACGTAAGAAAATTTGGTTTGATTTTGTCCATCTGGTGCATTTGGTTTCGACGACTTGTTGCCCTTCAGGGAGGTCAATCACTATGCGCTTCTGCAGCCTCATCTGCTGCTTTTTTGCTCTTAAAACCTAGGTCCAGCCAACCGCATGACATGGAGTGAGGTGCAATGTACACCACAGTCGGGAAAATTTTTGTACATCTTCACAAAATTTTTCCCATAAGGCCGTTTTTTGGATGTCCAGATACATGCGGACTCCATATTCCACCAACAAAAGTGGTTGGGAGTGTGGCGTGTTGATGTACTGGTTGCATCATGCTTGCCATGTGAGTATCTCCAGGGAAATCGTAACCGCCAGTTTTTTAAGATTTTTGTCAATTCCGCTGGATTCTCTGGGGCGTTTTTGAACGTTGGAGGCCGCGGGCCTTCCACCTGCTCCTCTTACCTTGCTTGCCCAACTGCTCCCTGACATGGGTGCAGATTAATCTCCTCTGTGAGATTATCAAACTAGATTCAGTCTTGAATTGAATAGGTTGCAAAAGTGTTTGCAACGAGAAAGAAAAGTTCTTTTTGTTGCTATAATTGAGTTTAAAGAAAAACACTTAGTGCTTGATATTCCAACACCCAAACTGCACATACAAACCAAATTTTATAAATGTAGGTTTGTTAGTTTAAAAAATTTTGTAGTTTAACAAATTTAAATCATTTTATAATAACAAATTATTAATGTAAATTTTAAACTGCTTTTACACATATTTAACACGCTTAAAAAAATTAAAAATAAACAGTTTCTTAGTAGAACTAAAAATTTTATATGGGCCTCTTTGACCAATTTCAAATTTTTAGCTTTTGTAGTTTAGAGGAACTTTGATTAATAGTATTTTTTACATATATTATAGATTATATATTAATGGTGGCTTACCTCAATAGAAATATTATCTGAGTTACAAATGGCTGTAAGCTTCACTAGTGTGCCAGGACAACCAGTATGAAAACTATTTGACCCTTTACCATTTTACCTTCATAGGCGTACCAACCCCCTGGCAGTCTGCGTCCAACCCACTAACACAGCAGACCAATGACTTCAAATTAGCCCCAGGTCCGTGGTGTGCCCCAGTGAGTCCTGCCCCATACTGGGTGGCCAAGGCATCCCCACACTTCGCCCCACAGGGTTGATGGCCAGTTGGCAACGTCATTGGTGGCCAGTTGGCCATGTTCCCATCTGTTTCACCTAAGGCTGAGGTATGTGACTTGTATTATCAGCCATTTCAGGCATGTAACCTTGCGCCAAGTCAAGGGATCTATAGTCTCATTTTATAATAACATTTACTGAGAACTACTAACAGCTAAAATAAAATAGGCGAGAGAGATCTTTATTTGGTTGGAAAAATGAGTATTTGTATGATAGGGTACTTCACCTATTTAAAATTCATGGCCATCCAAGCTGGCACTTTTATAAATCCTTGGTCATTTGTGGTAACAAATCCCTCCCAATTTGCTCATCAGTTCACCAAATTATAGATTAGGTCAATCCATCCTCAGTATGAGTAGCCTGTCACTTTTATATAATTCAATAATAAAATTAAAACATCAAGTATCCTTGGCATAAGTTGCTGATGCTCCAAGTTAGCAGTGGAACCAAATTCTGATTCTTGGCAACATATTCATCTGTTTACCACCAGAAATTCCCACAATTGACCTTCAAATGGTCAATTGGCGGCAAATGCAGGTTCCGCTGAACCTAAATTGAATTGATAATTATAACATTAAATAATATTAAACTAGGCGATTAGTGGGCAAGCACGCCCAACTACCAACACCCCTAATTCTGAAATTATTGGTAGGATCCATTTGGGTAAATTTCTCAACAATCTGTTACCTTATACCCCTAAAGAATGCTGAGTAAGATAGAGCTATCAACATGGTAAACCCCAAAGATAGTTGATAGAAACAAATGCCTTTTAATGAAGTAATGGAATTTGACCTCTTAGCCTTATGCTGTAAAAGAATAGATTATGAATGCAACATTATGAACACGAGCAACGCCATATAAATTAACTAATCTTTTAGATCAGTTAATAATGACTACCATAAGCATTATTAAACAAAGTTGAAGCCGTGGCATCCTACTAGGTAACAATAAAGCTAAACTATATTGCTTGATTACTTTAAAACTTGTAGGCAGTTGTATTCTAACATAAAAAAAATAAAGCAATTAGTAGCAATGTAGGCATCTTCCCTGCTTACTTAACAATGAACTGCTTAACAATCCATCTGGTATATAAGTTATCTATCAAATTATTTTATTTTAGATTAGCTGAGCATTTATTTAAAAAATTTCACATGCAATCATTAGCCTATAATCTATAACACCTTTTAAAGATAACTATTATATTTTATCTTCATACCACATACCTCCTATTTGAGCTTTCTAAAAGGTTGCTATACCTTTTCCTACTATTAAATGGGTGAATTAATCTTAATATGTCCACACACAGTTTGCAAGTCGGTGGGAGCCCACCCTTCAATTGGACGGGGTGACATTCCCGTTCCTATCAAAAAAGGGTCCAAGAAGGCCAGCTGACCATCCCATCTCCCATGGTGACCTCGCCCCTGTGATAATGAGTGGCGGGTATCATCTTACCCATTAAGGACCTTGCCATCTGTCACAGTATTAACTTTGGACGAGTTGATACTATATGTTAAGGAGATTTTTTACTGAACTATCAGATAGTCAGCATTTGTATGGAATGAAAGGTTCAAATGAGGTCAATGGCAACAGCCCTTTGGCTCAAGGCCTGAGAGCCCTAAACTGGCGGCAGAAAATCCTGATGGTTACATACTTTTATCAAATAAAGCAACTATGTCTAATCTTTGGCAAAGCTCATTGATGGCATCAGGTAACGGCAATATTATCATTAATTTAGAGCCTCCCCAAAACTACTAGGAACAAAGCTCAATGTGCATGCACCTTCTATGAAGAATGCACCTGATATCAAATTTGTCAGTGGAATTCACTGATGGCAATGGGTTATTGTCAAAAATTTCTGCCAGATCTGAACCCACCTCAAAAATATCAAAATTCTCATTAATGAATCCCGCTTGGTTAAACGTACACTAAATTGATGGGTGCGGGTAGTTTGGGCAAACCAAACCTATTTTTGACCCCTTGGGACTGCCCCTACGTGAGTGGCCTTGGGGGTACCCCATTGACCGTCAGGTGAGATGCCATTGTGCTAACCATTGAAACTGCAGTAAAACTGCAATTCAAACATTTGTGTACAATCTGACAGTGACTCAGCCCACCGCTGAATTTTTAAAACTTAATCAAATAAATTCCATTTTTTTCCTCTACCTTTCTCAATGTTCATTGAGCTAGGTCAAATATCGAGGGCCCCAATCCTGCGCTTTCCTAAGCTATTCCCCAAATTGATTGTCTATTATAGCAGTCAACCACATTGAGGAAATTGACGGTTGATTCTCTTAGTTCCTAACTTCACTATAAAATCTCCCTGAAAAAATCATTTAAGATAATTTAAATTTTATATTTTCAAACCTCTGAGCCATTTTAAAATTTGGCCCCACATCCCTCATACCAACTGGGGTGTCTCAGTTATATTTTTTAATTTTATCTCAATTGTAGTCACTTGGGCCTATTGTGCCAAGACCGTTATGAAATTTATCTCAATCTCACAACTTCTTATGGCCAGTCCCATTGTCCCTGAGGCTGCAACAGCCTGGGTTCTCGCTGGGTTGTCTTTTACATTCGCAGTCCGTTAATACCCCATTGTTACTCACATCCTGGTAACTTAGATGTCATTCATGTGGCAATGCCCTTGGCATTCTGGCTCGCCTTTTGGGTGCTTCTGCAAACAGCTGGCAGGCTGTTCTAAGATTCATCTGCTGCTGTCCTAACATGATTATTCATCGATTGTTTCCATCCATTTTCACCCTCCTTTTTATGATGGATGATGCAGTGGTAACCATCTTCATTATGAATATTCAGTTGGTATCCTGCCTTTGGTTGATTGTCCAGTTAATTGCCAAATTAATACGCAGCTCCCAGATGTCTTTAAAGGAATTTCTTCATAATCAACTTTTTTTCATTTCCTTGCTTTCCCCTCAGTAACCCTCAAAATGGTAACTTCATTATTTGATATGGTTATTTGGCTTTGGGCTTTGTTCGCAACACTGAATCAGCATCCATTTTGGTCCCAAATCCTAGCACTGCCCACGCGCTCAAGTTGGCGTACCAGGCTCACCTGTCTTCACAATATCTAAAGTGTCTGCAGAAATGAGAATATTTGCCTTAAACAAAATTCTGCCTACTTTTTATTTCCAGTGAAAATTAGAATTAGAGCTCATCAGATGTCCTTTGAGGCCTTGGTCAATACTGGAGCAGCGGGTAACTTCAATAGTCTGGAGCTGGACCAGCAGCTTAATCTTGACTTGGACAAAAGTATTTTGATGATGGTCAACTTGTCTGCCTCCCAGCCATCCTATAAAGTAAGGCGCCCAGTACACAACCTTGTTCATCAGTTTAGTTTTTGTAATAGCTTCACGGAAATGCCTAACCTTGTGTTTCCTGTGATTGAGAATGTGAGTTGGTAGCTTCGGCAACATATGTAAATCCACTTGGAATCTAGCATGCTATCATTTTACAATGGGCAGGTGAAGGGCGAGTTTTTCATTATTGGACATTCTCACTAAAGCTCAAGGCTATGGATCAGTTAGATCCTTGTTTGTCCTATAGGTCTTCTGCCGGATTTTACCCTCAGCGTTGATGGAAAGCATTTTTGTTTCTAAAAAGCTGATCGCCTTCCCCAAATACATAATTTAACTTGAGTTTTTAAACAACGGTGGTGGTGGGGAGCATAATCTGCCCATTATACCCACATACCGCAGAGGAGGAGGCTTCCATAATGCAAGGTTTATCTGACATGCTAAAGAAGGGGTGTTTGTTCATAGAGAGCTCCCCAGTTGCCTCCCCCATTGTCTTTGCAAGAAGGCAGATGGTCACCTTTGTTTCTGCGTTGATTACGGCCACCTCAACAATATCACACTTCATGACATCTAACCACTGCTTTGGAACAGACAATCAGCAAAGCAATAGCTAAATCACGATGTTCACAAAAATTTATTTAATTCCGTTAATCAGATTTTGGTGACAAAAGTTAGGAATGGCTTACCGCTATTCGTACAAGATGAGGCATATTCCAATTTCCAATGATGCTTTTTTGGCTTAATAATGCACCCATAACATTTAATTAAATGATCAATAGTGTTCTGGGTGATCGTCAGTTCATCTTAGTAGTTGAATATATTGATGATATTCTGGTACACTTCCCAACTCCCAAACAAGATGCAAAGGACTTGGAGGCGGTAGTGGCTGCCCTTCATAAGGCCAGTTTTATTTGTCAATCCATTGAAATGTGAGTTTTATTGGGAAGAATTCACCTTTTTGGCCAATCTTATTTTGAAAGATGGGTATGCCATCCCACCAAGAAAATTGGATGCAATCCGTGAGTGGCCAACTACAACTACTCAGAAGCAACTGAGAACTTTTTGGGTACCATCATATTCCTAAAAAAGTCTCTCCTGCGCTTTCACAGCTAGACACCCCTCTCCATCGATCCACAGGAAAGAACGTTCCCTTCCGCTGGACGCCCAAGTGCCAGCAGGCATTCAATTTGACATGGAAGCTTTTTGTCACCCCCCAAACTAAAACATGCAGAACCTTCCAAACCATATATTGTAGCCTGTAATTCATCTTCTACTTCAGTAGAGGCTGTCTTGCTCCAAGAGCTCGATGGTTTGAACACCCAGTCTCTTATTTTTCCAGCAAGTTCCCGTCCACTGAGCAATCCTGGCCATCTATGATAAGGAGCTTGCAGCTGTTGTATGGGATTTGACCCACTTACGGTATCTCTTGCAAGGCGCTCAGCATGGGTTGACTGTGCAAACGAACCGCCATGATCTTCTTTATTTCTGCAAACCACAGAAGTTAGCACACCAGCAGGTCCAAACCTAGTGAGATTTGTGCAGCTTTGCTTTTCAGATATGAGTTTATAATGGAGTGTTAAATGTAATCCCCTATTTTATAAGTCACAACCTCACACATTGTCTAGCTGACTCAGATGAGGAAGATCTTGTCACGGTCATTCCCCCCACACTAAATTTTCCCTTGTTTCTCTCACGGTTTCAGCAGCAGATCTCACTCCAGATGCGCCTTTAATTTCACAGGTCTTAGCAGTACAGACAGTATATGCGGAAGGGGTGAGACTTTTTGGCGGTTGTCTTTCCCTTCATCCAAGCATTCACTCTATTCTCTGGCTGAGGTGATCGTCCAATTCCAGTCATGGGTGTGAGACTCTAACTTTCTTGATGCCAAAGTAATTCAGGTATTTTATGATCCTCCTGCATTCAGATTCTTGGGTAATAGAAAGGTATTGATTTAATCAAGCATACTTATAATTTTAGCTAGTCTTGTACAAGGATGTCTCAGCATGGATTGCATACTGTGTAACTTGCACATGGGCCAAATTGGACTGGTAACGTAGGATATTCTTTTACATCCCTTGCAGCATGCAGAGGGCTAATGGACATTGGTTTCCGCGGATTTTTTTGAGCTTTCCAGCTCCAAGTGGTTTACAGCAGTTATGGTGGTTGTTGACCGCTTTACTAAATTCTCCCTGTTTATCCCATGCTCTTTCTTCATCACTTCCAAATAAACTGCTCGCCTGTTTGTGCATCGTGTGTTTTTAGATGTTTGTGCTCCTACAAAAAATTATCAGCAACCATGGGACTCAATTTACAGCGCAGTTTTTGAATGAGCTTTTGGCTATCTTGAAGATTATGCCCTGTTGCTCCACTGCATATCATCTACAGTTGGATGGAAAAACTGAATGGGTTAATAAAATCATAGAAAAGTATCTGCCGTGCTAATCTGTAGCCTCTCAAGATACCTGGGCTGATGACCTTCCCCTCGCTCAGTTTTTCAGAGATTTGCCTCCCAGGCCTCAGCAGAAGAATGTTGTGGGTCGAAATCCACCTAGATGGGGAAATGTCAGCTATTTACGAGTTTGTGATGAGCCAAAAAGCCATTTATTTGATGTTACTAATGATTATAAGGAAATTGGCCAGGAGACCCTGGCCAATTCTTGGTGGAACCCATTAATTGGGGTAACACCCTTTTGACACCTGCACAGGCGCCTAAAAGTAAAAACAAACGGTTGGATTAATCAAACAACATGATGAACTATGGGGCAACAAGCGGAAGGTACTCTCCCAACCATCACCAAGTTTCTCAAAGCACCTACGTTAGGACCCCTTTTATAGGAGAAGCAGAGGTCCCCCAAGGTGAAAACACTTTCTTGAGTGGTGATTGGTTGAAGTACATCAAAACCTTACTACATGGGTACATTCTGCCCCAAAACCCCTTGTTATAAAATTGGCATTATATAAGAGATATGCCATAAGATTTTTGCACAGATTTTTACCCACTGAGCAATTAGGACTAGCATTGTGAGTATCGTTGTCCTTAAAGCAACTGAATAAACTTCTAAAAATTATGGAGCACTTGTTCCACAACTCCCTATTTATTTAATATAATTAATACAGTGGATTCTGCTGTTCTGCTTACTATAAACTACTTAACAACCTCCTTCTTTCTATCTCGTCTCACCTATATTGTAGCGCCTTTGAATGCTACTGCTTCTATGGCTTAGTAAATTAGTTCTCCATATCTCATTGTTTCATTGATTCTTTATTAGTTAATCTCCAAATCACCTAATCTATGATTTTCCAACAACCCAATATCGCCTCATTTTGAGGCGCTTAAATTAACATTACTCATATCAAATCTTGGCGGAATCCATCCATTCCACCATAATGACTTAGGGCTTATCATCCAATAATATTAGAATTGTTGTGAATTTGATATAACTGGACAATAAGCCTAAGGTCATTATGGCGAAATGAATGAAATTTGTCAAGATTCGATATGGTAATGGTAATTTTAGTGCCTCAAATTGAGGTGATATTGGGTTATTGGAAAATGCCTCAAATTAGGCGATTGTGAAATTAACAAATGAAGAATTGATGGAGCCAATAAGATATGGCTAATTAAATTTATAAGCCATATGAGTTGTATCATCTGAAGTTGCTACAATATAGGTGAGATGAGATTATCTAGGAGGGTTGTTGTTAAGAAGGATAGAGTAAAGCAGAACAAGAAGAATCCGCGGTATTAAAGTACATTTAATAAAGAGGTTGTGGGAGCAAGTGCTCCATATTTACTAAAGTTATTCTGTTGTTTCAAGGGCAGCAATCATCATATCATTGGTCCCTATTGCTCAGTGGATTAACCCTGTGCAAAAATCCGCCAGCATATTATTGAATACTGCCAAAATTACAACAGTGGTGCTCACTACAGGGGGCCATTGGACAATCACAAAGCCAACAACCTTCCTCAGATGCTGGCAATGTTCAATCAGGCTTACTTTAGCAAGGAGTTTTTTCAAGACACCGCAACCATTGAATATGCAGAACTCAAGCTTGCCTTGGACGCTGTGCTCCAGTGGAAAAAGGAGTTTCTACAGGAGGTTTTTATCACTAAGCTGCCTCCATTTGACTCTCTTTTGCTCAGCGTAACTTTCGAGCCAAATCACATGAATTTAAAAAACAAATCATATTTTCCTGTAGTAGTTTTGCTCCAATGTCATCAGATTCTCCGCCAGCTGCTCCAGCGTGGGGCAGCGGTGAAACTCCCCCACCATTTTCTGTCCAGCAGTAAAATGCGCTAGGACTGGTTCACCCAGTCATTTTAAACCCATGGGCTGATTCGTTCCACCCAAGGACCTGGACGCCCACCTTGCTCAGACCCAAGCGGTACCTCACTGCCCCCTAGTGCTCTCCAGAGCAACATGCGCTATGGCTCAAGGGTCAGATATGGGAAACTATTCCCATACCATGACCAAGCCATTACTTAAATGGCACAGGCGGCGATGATACCTGCCAGATTTATTGATTTTCGCCCCTACAAAGGGTATTTTGACCTTAGCTTCACCTTCAAAACTGACGCTGCCATTGCAGCAACTGTGCCCCTGGTATTCCAGGGCACCCCTCTCCCCGCAACTCAGGATTGGCTCCAGTGGACACCACTTTGGTGGTCCAGTTTGCTTGCCTGCCCACCCACATCCCCCCTGAAGTGCTCCATCAGGAGCTGATGGCCAGTTTGGCAGCCTATGGCTCCAACCCCATTTTACAATTTGTGGTCCCAGATGGGGCCACACGACTTGCTGGGCCTTGGGCATATGCCATGATAAGCCCTGAATTTAGTAAAATTGCGGTGGTAATTCTGCCATAAACCGTTATTCCCTTAGTGCCCGACCATCTGTTTTGGGCCCACGTTGAGGTCAGGTGGACAATCTGTCCATCATGTTTCAAGTTAGACCACTCGAAACACAAAATTCCCCTACTCAACTACGTCAGATGGATCAGACAACTCATCCGCTGACCTCCAATCTGATGCCCACCCTGTACAATTTCAGGTATGGGGCACAATCCTAACTCCTCCACCCTTAAAGCCAGTTGCTGCAGCTGCACCTGCAGCCACCAATCAGCCTCCTCCTCACACCAATGCCTTAAATAATCTCTCCAATCAAACATCAGATTGGATCCCAGTTCAATACCATATGTCCACAAATGAATTGAACAAACCTCAACCATACGCTGATTCCACAAACCAATTTAACCAAAACCCATGGGAATTATTGGATAAAATTGATGAATCAGGTAACATTGTTGAAGAACTGTTGCTGCAAGTCAAGCGGCTCTGTAACGCAGAATGGGATGCAAAATTCCCGCCTCAGAAATATGTCCCACAACCCAACGCCAAACCGTTCTACAGTGACCACCAGCTTACAGTAGAAGCAGCTGCCACACCAGATTGCCATCCACTCCGCAAAGCTGCCACCAAATCTGTGGCTGCGCTTGCAGGAGGAATTCCACCTCCCGTTACTCCCAAAGATCTTACTGCACAAAGTAATATCAACATGAAAACTTTACACAAAAATGTCACTGAAGCCATCCAGAACGTGGTAAGAGTAGCAAGGAATCTGAAAGCAAAAATAACCCAAACCAACATTACCACATTCGTTAAATTCCCAGATGCCCGCCTCAAAGTTGAAGACGCTTTGGCCAAATACATCATTGGCATTATGATGGCTAACAACTATTCAGAAGTTCCAATCATCAGAGATATCAAACCCCATAGCGCTGATGCCCCCACACCCCTACTATCTGCCTTAACATGCACCCTACTCTGGAATGAGATGGATGTGGCCAAAGACGAGCCCCCAATCCCCCCTCCCCATCCACCATGGAGGGATAGCAGTATTTGCTACCCACCTAGTTGGATATTTGCTAGGTATGATTCAATCGATCCATCCAGTTTGGGCGTTTTGTTTGAATTATTAATTTTTTATTATGATTTTAGTTTTAGTTTGGTAATGTCCATCCCCTGGTCAGCTTACCTCGGTTATTTAAAAAGCTGCCTCCATTTGATTGCAATGAAAACATCCATTGTTTTATAAGCGATTTGAGTTTGCAGTGGAAGGAGCTTCAGATCAGCATAAGCCAAATTATCAATATCCACTTTGGATGTCAACAGCGCTAACCAAGTTGTTTGTTATCTTCCCACCAGTTCCGCTACCTATCAAAAAGTGAAAGATACTGTGTTGTGGTTATTTGGAGGGACTATGAAAATGGCACAGCGGAAGGCAGAATTCTTAAAAATTGGGTTTCAGCATAATGAGACCCTCACTGCATTTGCTGATCGCTTTATGAGGGAAGCTCATGTGTTAATTGGTGATGAAACTTTAACTGAATCAGATGTATGCATAGCATTGACCTCCGCTATGAAATCATACCATGAGCTTTTAAATACCATGGCTCCATATTTAGAAGTTGGTATTCCTTTGCTTAAACTTGTTTATATCTTGTGCTGGTTATCCACTAACCTCCATCCACCCAACATAGAGCAGAATCATATCCTCTCCGCTGCTGGACCTTCTTATTTGAGGAAGTCATCTCTTCCATTTCAGCGTCCATATGGTAACCACCAGCCTTATTATCGGCACACGCCTCATATGGAATGGAGTTGCCGTCAGCAGTTCAACTATGAGGAAGGGTCTGTCTACACTGCTCGACCTCATCCTAACTTTTGGGATGTACCATTTTACAACTATCATGGACGCAAATCTTACAAGATCAATTGTTTCTTGTGTGGTCGTTCTGGGCACTTAACCAGAAGTTGTCTTCATCATCAGGGTTATTCCCTCCCATAAGGACAGTACAATCAGGATATTCAGAGCAGTTTAGAGATGGGACTCTCTACTTCCGCTAATTTAACTCAACACGTCCCACCTGAACCTATCCCTGTACACTCAGTGGAAGCTCCCTTGGCTGATGTGTCAGTCTTATATCAGCAGCCGGTTGGAGGGGTGATTATTTTGACACAAGTGCAGTCTGCGGCTATGACAGAAGAGGGGTCCCAGTTGCAGGTTGAGCTGTATGCTTGCCAAATGTTTGACCAAGTTTCAACTGAAAAGTTGGACCCCTCCTCTGATGCCCCTTTCTTGCAAGCAGTAAGCATCGCTTGTCCAGTCAACACTATTATCACACAATGCCCTAGTATCGGGTGAGGGGATTGTGGGTTTTCTTGAAAACATAGATGCCATAAATGTCTATGTTACAAACATTCATGATGAATCTTACTCTAAATGTACTTAAAGTGGCCTGGTTGTAGCTAAAACCCGTGTCCGTGCCATCATAGATACAGGTGCCCCTGTCAATATATTCTCCACCAAATTGGTGGCCAGGTTGTCATTAAAAAATGTGGAACACTGGATGGTGTAAGGCACTGCTGGAGCGGAAAATATGGTCTCTGAGGGAGCATACAGTGCGCATCTGTTGCAGTTTGGGTCTATTATTGTGGTAGCCCAAGCTATAGTGTTACCAAATAGCCATTATGATCTGCTGATTAGAACCGCCTTCTTGTGACACTATGGGGCAGTTATCGATATGACAGACCAGACTTTTGAAATATTGGGTCAGAGGATCCCAATTCACTTCTCCTCTATCTGAGTGCCAAATGATTCGGTGCATATGGGGAATATCAATCTAGCTTATAGTGACGGAGTAATCACAGTATGCTACCATCGGTTAAAGGGCAAAACCTGGGCCCTTTCATAACAGATTTATGAATATTGAGGGCTGCCACTTCGAGCTGCTGGACTTATATCAATTCCATCTGGGCATCAAGTTATAGTAAACATGGACGTGGTAAAGGAGTTCCAGATAGACTCTATGGGGAAGTTATTGGGCCATATCAGCAGTCGCGGTTTGAGCCTCATGTTGCCCCAGGTATTGTATTACCAAGGCAGGGGGAGAACAAAGTTTTGCTTGCAAATTTACAAACGGTACCACTGCAAATCCGCCGCCACCAAATAATGGCATACTTGCACTTTATCCCATTAGGGAGGTTAGTTCAGTTCATGACTTTAAGTCACTGGAGGAATTTGGTCTACCTTTTAAACCGCAGCTCAATATAATGGCAGTAGTATTGCTTGACAAATTAATGGGGCTGTCAGAAACACAGAAGAATAGGGCAATCGCTTTATTTCAAAAATATAAAGAGATTTTTGCTGTTGATGACCACGATTAAGGATGCGCGCAGGGGGTGGTTCATAGGCTGAACACTGGAGATCACCCTCCCATCAGGTCAAGGCCAATCCGGTGATCTAGGGTGGCAGAAGGATTAGTAAACGAGGAAATTGACAAACTATTAGCGCAAGGGATGCTTGAACCATCGAAGAGTCCATGGGCTTCACCCATTCTGATTGTTAAAAATAAGGATGGCACCAACCACGTAGTAATAGACTACTGTAAACTCAACAGCATCACCAAAAAAAGACTCCTATCCTTTACCAAAGATTGATGACGCTTTAGATTGGCTAGGGAAAGCTCATTTCTTCTCAGCAATGGACCTGATCTCAAGCTATTGGCAAATCAAGTTGCCATTGGCGGAGCAGGAAAAGTGCGCTGTAATCCCTTTCAAAGGTCTTTTTCAACCAACTCAGATGCCGCAAGGACTGTGTAACGCCCCAGCTACGTTTCAACGAGCAATGGATACTATTCTGGGGGACCTAAATCTGTCGTGTGTCCTTGTATACCTTGATGACATTAATATTTTCTCCCAAACCTTCTCGGAACACCTCAATCATTTAGAAGCTGTATTCCGCTGGCTTGCTTAGACCAACATAAAGATCAAACCTCGGAAATGCCACTTCTTTAGGACCATTTGGAGTATCTGGGTATTTGTAGTTGATGCCACAGGGTTGCGACCTCAACCATCCAAGGTGGAAGCTATCTGTAAAATGACTCCACCCAACAGCAAGCGGGATATACAGGTATTTTTGGGAATGGTTGGCTATTACCGGTGCTCCATCCCTAACTTCAGCTGTATTGGGGTCCCGCTATTCAAGTTGTTAAAAAAGGACACTACGTTTGAATGGACTGAGCGTTAGTAATGCACTTTTGATACGCTTTGAGTGGCGTTAACCAGCGCACCAGTGTTACACTATCCCAATTTTGAGAAAGAGTTCATTGTTCAGACGGATGCATCCCTTTCTGCTGTAGTAGCAGTCCTATCCCAAAAAGATGAGGAAGGGGAAGAGCATCCTGTAGCATATTGCAGTCGTAGCTTGAACAGTTATGAACACAAATTATACTGTGATTAAGCACGAGTGTTTAGTGGTGATCTACGCCTATAAACATTTTTAGGTGTAATTGCATGGAGTAAAATTCAAAGCTGTAATGGATCATGCCTCGCTATGCTGGTTACAAAATCTTAAAGAACCAGAAGGGCGTCTAGCTTGATGGGCTTTTAAATTGCAGGCATACAATTTTAAATTTTGGATCGCCCTAGAGCAAAACACCAGAATGCCGGATTGTTTAATGAGATTACCCACAATTGCAGTTACGGCAGATCTGAGCAATATTATGTTTGATAAGATGCTTAGTGGCAAGTACAATGATGAACCACCCCCAGTCATAAAAGGTATTGGATGAAATAAGGGTCAATACATTCTAGAAAAGTGGAGAATTGTATAATCAGATAGGGGACACTACCATGAATATTCCAAGACCTTCCGCCCACCTAAATATTGTTATGAGCGCCCACCGAGCAGTTGAACATGGCAGAGTACATAAGGCCATGATATTATTGCAATCTCAGTATTACTGGGAAAGCATGAACTTCAATGTAATTGATACTAAAACCTCCAGTCACCAAAGCAAAATGAAAAGCTGTTCCGCCCTAAGACTTCATACCAGTTAGTGAGGCCACACTTCGCCTGGCACACTGTTTCAATTGATGTTGTAGGTCCCTTACCAACAGGGGCAAACGGGTCCAAATATATCTTAGTAGCAATTAACCACTTGACCAGGTGTGTTGAGGCATGGCCAATACGTGATTTAGAGGTGCTAACAGTGGCCAAGTTTGTCATGAAATTTATAATTCAGCGACATGGTTATCCTCAGTTCATCCTTATTGGCAACGGATCTAACTTCACTTCCCTCATTCTTCCTAAGCTTAATGAGCTAATGGCCATCCGAGGGGTTTTGACAACCCCATACCATCCTGAATCTAATGGAGTGGTGGAGCGGGTCAATGGGACTTTAGTAAACATAATACATAAATTAGTAGCGGATCAACCCTCAGACTGGAGCTCCCTTTTGTCCACCGCCATCTTTGCTTATAATATTAGTTATCATTATGCAATGGGGAAAAGCCCAGCCAACTGCTTTACAGATGGCACCCTGCTCTGCCCGCCCTCTTATATGCTTGTGTAGAGGACACTGGCGGTATGGATCTGAAACATTATCTGACCATCCTAACAAATACGCAGATTAAATTACAAGCCAAAGCGTACTCGTTCAGCATAGCCAAGAGAATCAAAAGCCAAGCTGCCAATCAGGTATGACGGAGTGACCTAGCACAGTTCAAATATGGAGACATGGTCTTATTCCATGATCAACATGGGTTCAGCTGTAAACATAAGCTGGCCAGTATCTGGATCTGGCCATTTGGATCCATTGAGAAGACCGGTATAGATGCATATACTATCAAGGACCCTACTAGCTTTTGAATTATTAACTGTGCTCATGTGAAGTTCCTCCGGCCATACAAACAATAGAATCCTTATTATACAGTCAAGGAGGGGGTAATGTTGTAAATTTGATATGACTGGATGATAATCCCGAGTTCATTATGGCGAAATGAATGAAATCTGTCAAGATCTGATATGGTAATGGTAATTTTAGTGCCTCAAATTGAGGCGATATTGGGTTATTGGGAAATCCCTTGAATTAGGCAATTGTGAAATTAACGAATGAAGAATTGATGGAGCTAATAAAATATGGTGAATTTACTAATCCATATGAGTCATAGCATCCAAAGTTTCTGCAATATAGGCGAGATGAGATTATCAAGTAGGGTTATTGTTAAAAAGGATAGAGTAAAGCGGAACAAGAAGAATCCGCGGTATTAAAGTACATTTAATAAAAGAGGTTGTGGGAGCAAGTGTTCCCTAATTATTTAAAGTTATTCTGTTGTTTCAAGGGCAGAAATAGTCATATCATTGGTCCTTATTGCTCAGGGGTTAACCCTGTGTAAAAATCCACCGGCGTATTTATTGAATACTGCCAAAATTACAACAGGAAACATGACATTACCCCCTCCTTGACTGGATGTTAAATCTCCTATTGCTTATACACCCTGTTAGTTCTCGGCGTATAGGCTTGACTCCACCAAATCAGTTTACACAGTGTATTAGCCAGTGAGCAACTAAATTGGATGATAAGTATATTGCTGAATTTACTAATATACTTGATAAACTTATATAGAAAGCTATCGCCCCTTATTTTGACCTTTATTAATATAAATAGCATACTTATCTGCAATTACTCAAATACATGAGAAAGATTCCCTTTCGATCCTCCATGTGACTCTTTATATCTTGGTTCCCCAATCCAGATGCACCCTCAGCTTGGTAATCCCATATTTACTTTCCTTTTCTAGAAACTTTCATTTGTATCGAATTTTGGCATAAATCCTCTCAATTCACCAAATGGTCAATATTTTGATTGATTATAATTTGTATACCTTTCTTGGTATATCTTGAGCCTCATCTCGATTCCCCATCTGATCTGTTGGTATGGGTAGCATATTGTCCAGTCATATCAACTTCCTGAAATTACCCCTCCTTTGACTGGATGATAGATTCTTACTGTTTATATGCTTAGAGGAACTTTTCATGGACTCAGTTAATAATGTGACCCCCAGTGGGTTCCTTAATAGTGTAGACATCCATGCCAGTTTTCTTAATTATCTTAAACAGCCCACTTAAATGTTGGAAAGCTTGTTTTTCCGCCCAAATCCATTCTGGCTGTGGAATAAAAAGTGATCTCCCACAGCGAATAGTGGAAGTCTGCTACATATCTTCTGATCAGCTGCTTGATCGCAAATATTTTTGGCCAAACTGGTGGAGTAGGCTTCCATTTTCAGCTTGATCAATGTATCCATAAGAGTTTTCAAATTTCGCTGGGGATTCACACCACCAGTGTCCTCTACACATGAATCAAGCAAGGCGGGCAGAGCTGGATGTTGACCATACAGCAACTGAAATGGGCTCTTACCAGTGGACGAATGATTGCTGATATTATATGCAAAGACAACAATAGGTAGAAGGAAACTCCATTCCGAGGGCCAATACTTTACCAATTTTTGGAGTATGTTCACTAGGGTTCCGTTGACTCGCTCCACCATCCCATTTGATTCTGGATGATAGGGAG